>JACYFF010031955.1:2409449-2476550 GCA_017589665.1 Selenicereus undatus | reverse complement strand
GAACATCTGTTTTAGGATGGATAGACTACAATGATGAAAAGTGTGACACCAAATCTTAAATATAAACTCATAAATATTAGCCAATGTAGTTATTATAGTCTTAGGAAATTGTTGCCAAAAAAGTGAATTTAAATCTTCGCATAGCAAGAATATTCATCTTTGTTAAAAGAAAAGATTAAAAATCCAATCCCCCCCCCCAAAAAAAGACTACAAGTTCAAATGTATTTTCTCACCACTTTTTTCGATATGACTAAGGCATGTTTTTTCAACTTATCACAAACATTTAGCAATGATCGGCATTGATTAGCATGAATTAGCACCGTTCATTATTGTATTTTCTAGTCATAATTTCATCATAATTAGCACTCATTAATATCAATCATTATTCATCAGTATTAATCAACACTGAGTTACTTATACAAATTGAAAAGAGTATGTTGTATGCCTTAGATATCTCGGAATCAGTATCTCTACGGATAGAAATGTCAGTAAAGTCGGATTATCTACATCTGGATCTGCAAAAGCGGGATCCACAATGGGCGGTGATGTTGTTGTTGCTGTATGCTCTATGCCTTAGCAAATAAACTCAAAAATCCTAAAAAGAATGGTGATTTTTATATTCACTTATATTTTATTCAGATTCTACCTACCTAATAAATTTGGTTGAAAAAAAATTGAAACTAATACTAAATGATGGTGATGATTGATGAAACGAGAAGTTTGAAATAAGGAGACGGTAATCAAGGACATGATGGATAAGCCATGCCAATACGCGAAAAAGATTAGACAGACACACAGATCATGTGGTTACATTGTATTAAATCCACTTCGAAAATTGAAAATGTACGCTGATAATGAAGAAATAGAAATACGGCCCCCGGGGCCCGGCGAAACGCATGGAGAGTGGCGTAATTATGACATCACGTTGCAATTAACCTGCAATTTTGCATCCAAATGCGTACTTGCAATTTCGCTAAGCACGAGAGAATGTTCGCCCGTTTTCGTGCTTCTACTTTCCTCTTTTTTTGAAGAATATATATTTATGGGGGCTTTCAAAAGTCCGGGTGAACAGTTAAGGTGGCCAGCCCGAACTGATGCCCGGCTCCACTCCGGTTATTGCGGAGTGAAAATTGCATTGTCGTTCCCCAAAACAAACAGCCCGTGATTTCTTACATGTTTGCAGAGCATATACTCTCATTATTTATGTATATATATTTTTTATATGTATATTTATTATATATTAATTTTTAATATATATTTATTGATGTGACTGTTAAAAATATACGCTCTTAGGAGTATGATACACATATTACAAACAGCCAATGTCCCTTTCTTTTTCGCGATGCCACAAGTCCGCTACCCCCACTCCCGACCCCCCATTTTAATTTTTTTTTTAAGTTTAATGCAATAGAAAAATATACATTTTTAGATGCCATCATTTCATAAAAAAGTTACCGAAATATGATTTTTTTTAGAGGTGACTCATACATTTTCTATTATTCACCCTGAATATTTTTAAAAGTTACTGTATATATGTTTGTCTCATAATCTATCTTATGTGAGACGATCTTATACAATATATATTATAACTTTCGAATAAAGATTTCATCAAACAATAGTTACAGCATAGTATAAATATCAATCACATATTTCACAAGTCAAAATAAGTTAGGCCTACAAACAAAAGCGCTATAAAATGCATTGCAGTCGAGTCAATCACATCTGTAAAAAGTCTTCAATAGTTTATGAACTTCGCTAAGTATGACTACAATTGTCTACAAATAACACTTATAATTTTGTCTCAGTTCCTTGAACTAGTGTGTGATATGATTGTTTAGAACAACGCCAAAATATTGTATGGTATCGGTTAAGAAATGGTATCCGCCGCTAACTCAATTTGTACCAATCAATACTGTTTGTACAGTCAAATATTGGGCAGTACCAACATTGCCGACCAAATTCAATTCAGTAAACAAAAACTCTAAGAGAACTTTCAAAAGGTTTATACTTTGATTTCTTTATTTTCGAAACTTCAAACGGTATAAGTCCGGTACAACAATGTACATATTCAGTATGTCTCATTCATGCAAATAAACAATACAATATTTATAGACCTTGATTTAGAACAGTTTGTGCTTGAGCGATTTTTGTCTAGTGGTTAAACCTGATCGTCTATTGTTGTGTTTTTGCCATCTTCCAACCTTTGTTGACAAAGACCCTATACTTTTTATTGATAAACATCAATTTATCAACTTCAAGCCACTTTACGAACTTCAATAAAAAAAATATTAACTTCAACCCACTACTTTAACAAACTTCTACCCATCATATAAAAAATATACCAACTTCAACCCAATTCAGCCTACTTCAACAACAAAAATACTCGCTTCAACCCACTTTGATCAACTTCACCTATCTCTCAACCTCTATTTTTCAACGAAAATAACAGACCTTAATTACGAGGGAGAAAAAAAACCCACATGTGTTGAATACTTGGACCATCCAAATACTGCCCCAGCCAAGAAAAATAGATTTTTTGACAGTTAGGCAAGGTTTTTTTTTTTTGTTGAGTAATACACAGGGAAGGTTTAATTTTCAGTGAGGGGGTGCTTAGTAGCATAGTTGTTTGTGGGAATAAAATAGTTGTTTTGGAAAATTCTAATTGTTTTTATTAAATCAAACAGCTAAAGAGATATTTGGTAAATAACTGTTTGAAAGAGTTATTTTACCTCACATAGCTCTTTTTCAAACAGATATTTCCATTACCTTATTCGAAATAGCCATTTATAAAAATTACTATGATTGCCTAAAAATTTAATGAAATTATATGCATGCCATTAACAAACCCTATTATTAGTTTCCTACATTCCTTCAATCTAAGACAACTTTCACTTCCAATCTTGTTTTTACTCGACCTCCTCACCTTCAAACGTTTCAGATTATATGGTTTCCCTCTCCCCCCACCTCCACCCCGGTTGTTTGGACTATGAACTTTGGTTTGATGCAAGTTATAGTGACGTTTTATATTATGTTTTCTTTGGGTTGATAAAGATCAAATCATTTTAAATTCATACATATTTTAATTCACCACAAAACACATGGATGTACTTTCATATCAATTTCAATTAATAAAAAATAAGCATCCATAAAAATAACAAAATAAGGTTATAAGATGTGGGCATTATATAAGTAAGTAAACATTGAAAAAAAAAGTAATGAACACAAATTATTTATAATTAAAAAATAAAGTTCAAAAGATGATGTTAATTTGTGCATATGACATAAATTTAACTTTTTAAAAATAAAATAAGATGATCACTAAATAAAAACGTATTCAATTGAAAAGTTTAAAAACAAAACATCAATGAAATTTTATCAAATATATTTATTAAAAATAACTAATTTTACTAAATATTTTTCTCTAAAAATAATTAATTTAAACAGATAATATAAATAATTAATTTAAATAATTAAAAGCTAATAACTAATAACTAATGTAAAGAGCGTTATTGTCAAATGAGGCGGTAGACAGGCTTGTTCTATTTCGCGTTTTAGATAGATAGATAGATGTAAGAAGATATAAGAAGATATAATGAGCTGTAAGGAGATGTAAGCAGCTGGAATAAGACGTAAGAGGCTATATGGAGCTGTAAGGATAGATGTAAAGAGTTGTTGAATGTTATAGAAAATATATATGGGATGTAAGGAGATGTAAAGAGAAGTAAAAAGATCTAAGAAAATGTAAGGATTATGTTAAGGATGTAAGAAACTGTAAAAATATGTAAAAAAAATTGTAAGAAGATGTAAACTCTTAACTAAATCTTAAAAAATATAAAGGCCCTGTTTGGTTGCATTAGCTGTTTGATAAAAAAGAGCTGTTTGGCACCTCTTTAGCTGTTTTGACAAAGTCAAATAGCTAACGAGGTGTTTGGTAAACAGCTGTTTTACCCCAAACAGCTCTTTTTCAAACAGTTAATCTTAATAGCCTTTTGGGAACAACTTTTTATTGAAATTACGATACTACCCAGAAGTTCAAGAAAATTACACCCATGCCATTAATTAACCTTTCCTCTCCCTGACAGTTCATTTGAACATAGGGACAATATTGAAATTTTATCAAATATACATTCCACAAACAGCTAACTTTACCAAACACTTTTTTTGCAAACAACTAATTCAAACAGCTAATGCAAACAGCTAAATCAAATAGCTAACAGCTAACACAAACAGCTAACAACTATTTATCAAACAGGGTCAAAATATAACACGGTCGTAATCACTTAGACAAATTCTTATAAATTTGCTAATTATAAAATAAATAAACAAGAAGCCTTTGTTGCATTTTATTAGGCCAGCAACTAGTCAGTAATATAGTAAGGTGTGCCTCCTCTCTGCTCTTTGCCTGATCTCTGTCTCTGTCTATCTCACTCCCCCTCTCTAAAATGAAATCGACACCGAAACTGATCGTTCTCCACCCTTCGTTCTACAAGCACGGCGGCATTGGCGGCGGAGCCACCTCTCACTGCCTATGGCTTCTCGCATTCTTCTGCTTTTTCACCTTCACCTTCACCCTCACCCTCCTCAAACGTCCTCTTCCTCCGCCCTCCTCTTCCTTCCCCACCTCCGCCACACCCCCTCTCTCCGCTACCATCTCTTCCGCCCTCCTTCACTACGCCGCCTCCTCAAACTCCACCCACAAAATGAGCCCCGCGGAGCTCTCCGCCGTCGCCTCTGCCCTGCGCCGCCCGGGCAATCTCCTCGTCTTCGGCCTCACTCACGAAACCCTCCTCTGGCGCGCCCTCAACCACGGCGGCCGCACCGTGTTCCTCGACGAGAACGAATACCTAATCTCCAAATTCGAGCAGAACTTCACGGAATTCGAAGCCTACGACGTGCAGTACACCACCAAAGTCAGCAAATCGAAGGACCTGATCCAATACGCCCGGAAACACCGTAGGGGCGAGTGCCGCCCTGTTCAGAACCTCCTCTTCTCCGATTGCAAAATCGCCATTAACGATCTCCCCAACCACTTGTACGAGATCCCCTGGGACGTAATCCTCATCGACGGTCCGCGCGGGTACTCGCCTGATACACCGGGTCGGATGGCGGCGATATTCACCGCCGCCGTGCTGGGACGGAGCAAAAGAACCCCGGCAGCGACGCACGTGTTTGTTCATGATTTCGGAAGGGAGGTTGAGCGGGTGTTCAGCGAGGAGTTCCTTTGTAGAGAGAATCTGGTGGAGGAGAGAGACTCCTTGGCGCATTTTGTGGTGGAGACGGCGGCGGAGACGGAAACATTCCAGTTCTGTGCGGCGGAAGATGGCGGAGCAACCCCGAAAAGGTCTTCGTAGTTAAAAATAATCGAAGTAATTACTGAAAATCAGGCCTAGGTTTTTTGTGTTTTTTCCCCCTTCCCCTTTTTACCCTGTAAATTGCTACTGGTACTAGTACGGAGTGTGAGTTTGAGCGAGGGTGGGTTTTGAATTTCAAAGTGGTTGCGTTGTCTGATTGAGAAATGAGGATGAATTGAATTGAGAGTACGATGGGGCTCCAAAAAGAAGACGACTTCATGTACGATGAAATATTCATCAATCATCATACATCAATGACAATCCAACTATTATTTCCGTATTCCCTCCATTATTGCTAGTATTTTTCTGCCCTTCATCTTAGGGCATCCGCAGCCCAATCGCACGCGAGCCACCTATCTTTCTTACAGTCGGTGCCACGCAAGTAGAGGCATGCATGCCTCCCCGTTGAGCCGAGTCTTCCAACGAGGCTCTACTTTGTTTGTTTTTTTTTTGAGGTAATAAGTACTTTTTATATGATTGGAAAAACAGATTGTGTTTTATGAAGTGGGTCCATGGTAAAAAATTTTATTGAGTTATTCAAATTGCAATTCCATGGGTTAGAGAAGTGATGAAATGCAAGTTCCAAAAATATAAAATTTTTGCTGACGTGGCAAGCCAGAGTTGGAACTCTGGCTGGGATGCCCTTATAATCCAACTATAGGGCTTGTTCTTTGCGTTGAGAAATATGAGTTGGTACATAGGTGAGATTGATAAAAATAGATTGAAGTAGGTTGAAAGAAATTTTTTTTTTTTGTTGAAGTGAATTAAAGTTGGTTGAATTACGTTAAATTGTGTTAATTTTTTTTTTGTATGATGAATAAAAGTTTATTAAAATAGTAAAAAGTTGGTTGAAATTGATTGACGTAAATATTTTTTATTGAATTTGGTGAAGCAGGTTGATGTGGATTGATGTTGATAAATTTGAATTTACCAACGAAAAGTACACGACCTATCATATCAAATTCCACAAAATCATATCTACAAACAAGACGAGCAAGATCAACGGGAGACTTTGTATAAACATAAGTCATGTTTAGACCCCCCAAAAAAGTGTTTAACTGATGTTTCGAAGTGAAGTTTTAGGTGAAATGTATTCGTCGAAGACCCATTCTAATTTTGATTTAGTGGTTAGTGCTAATGTCGTGTGTTTAGATTAAGTAGTTAATCTCAACAACTTCTTTTTGGGTTAGTTGATAGCTGATAATGATTCCTCCACCAACTTCCACAGTTGGGAGTTTCCCTTATTAACAGGGGGGGATCTTGGTGACTTAGTTATGTGTCCCTATCGCCAAAGTTGAGTTCGGTTGATTACCACAAATCTTGCTTATTAGGAAGCGGTCAACTATGGAGTGAAGCTAATTCTATTTGTCTATAGTAGTTGGATTCATGTAGGCCTACTTCTACACTTGTACGACGTTAGCTGCGATTTTTTTATTAAGACAATTTTATATGAGATTTTGAAGATTATGATTAAGATTAGTCTTTTAATGTCGGGAATCTTTTATAAAACGTCAGTCCCGACTTTGCTTTCCCACGGAAATTATCCTGCAATTCTTTGTTACATCAGTAGATTATTGCAAGATTGTACGCAGAACCCAAGGCGCTTGGGTTTTGAATTTTAAACTAAAAGGTCGAGGCTTGCTTTATTCTGTTTAAAGTGTGAGCTATTCACTCAAAATTTAAAAATAGGCTACTTCAAATAAAAGTTTCCCGCACCCAAATTCGTCAAGGACAAAACAGGAAAAAGGAGTCATAAAATGTGCAGGATGTGGGCCCTATGGACCGTGGAGTGGGCCGATGAGAGCACCTGCACTCGGGGAACGCGCGTTTCACTGGGTGGGCCCATATGGCTGTTGTTCATTTGCTTCCTTTGCAAGTGCATCGCCGGTGCCAACGACAGTCCATTCCACCTTTCATTTCCCCCTTTTCTGGTTTTTGTTTTGTTTTTTATTTCTTAAGAATATTATTGAATTTATTAAGAAAAAAAATTTATGTTATGAAGTAGGCTTATTACAAATATTTTGTCAAATGATTTAAATTTTAATTTAATAAATTGTAAAAGTAAAAAAATACAAATTTTAAAAATTAAAACTTTTATCGATATAATATGAGAAGTTTCAAAATATAAAATACAGACTGCGAATGCCATGAAAATACCAGGGATGACTGGATCAATGGGTGCAGAAACTAAAAACCAACTTCCTCCTTTCTGCGGATGTCATGTGTGAATTCTCTTTCTAATTTGATGCATATACACGAGATGAACTTGGTTTCATGATGCACGTGACAAAAGGACCTACATGAATATAACTATACGGACAACATTTACGCACACCTGTTCGGCGCAAATAACGAAGTGAAGAGAGAGAGAAGCGAGTGTCGGTGGAACACTGTTTAGAATAATCTTCATTTCCCTCTCACCTGGTGCACCACTCGTTGTCCTTAATTTGCTCATAGCTTCTTACGGTTGTCACCGCATGGATTTCGGTCATACTTGACAAATAGTTATTAACTATTTATATTAACTATTAGCTGTTAATTATTTATATTAGTTATTTAAATTAGTGATTTGTTGAAAAATTATTTGATAAAATTAGCAGTTTTTTATAAAGTTATGAGACAAAAAGCTAATTTTTCAAAAAGCTATTCTAAAAAGTTCATGGAATTAACTTTTTAGACCCAAAAAACTCTTTTACCAAATATCCAAATTAACTTTTTTACTTGTTCAAAAAGCTCTTTTTGGTCAAACAGCTGTTTGTCAAATAGGACCTTCATCTAAACTTACTCCAGACGTACCCAAATTAGGGCATTTTTTTCGTAGGTAAATTAAGGCGGGTAAAAGAATGAAGTAGGTTAAAGTAGGTTGAGGTGAGTTGAAGTAGGTTGAAATTGATTAATTTTTTTTTTATGTGATAAATTGAACTTGGTTAAAATAATGAAGGTGAGTTAAAGTGGGTTGAAGTTGATATTTAGTAGATTGTTTACTTACACTGATGTATCATATTTGAGTCTATTATTTAGGGTAGTATGAAAAACGAAAAGTTAAAAGTTAATAGTTAATCTATAGGACTCTAAGAAGAGTCAATGTTTTCAAACTAAGTTGTATAATATCATTTCAATTTATTTATTGCATAAATTACACATACAAATGGACTTCCCGAACAACTATAATACAGACAACAAAAATTAAATGTTAGTTGAGTATTAATACATTTCTGATTCGTCTTTGTACTTTGATATGTAGGAATGGTCTTACTATACTGAATGATAATTATTATTCTATTTCTAAATCTACGTGTGATTGAATTTTTTTTTTTTTCCAGATTTTTTTGAAGATTGTTTGATTTGAGTTTTAATAGTAGATATTGTATATTTGCGTGACCTTTTAATTTCATTAAATTAATTTTTCCCCCCTCTGTAAATGACATTCGTCCTTGAGCAAGTCAGATGTATGATTCACCAACGGGCCTTCTTTAGCCAAGGTGGATCGGTGGGAGTTCAATCTCTGGGTTGGGCTGGCAATTGGAAGAGCCCTGTTAGATGAGGAGTTGGGCCCGCCAACTAGTCTTAGAAATATGGGCCTGTTGAATCAAGTTTCTATGTCCCCCTTTCCCCTCTCATCGACCCACCAACAGGTCCAACCCGTACATCATAAATCCCAAAATCAATACCTTCGATAATGTGGCGATTTCGACTGAGATTTTTTTTTTTTTTGGTTTGAAAAATTGACACCAATAATATGAATTATTGGGGTTATCAACATAAATAATTTGATCTGAAAAAATTATAATGAACATTCTTACTTTTGATCTTGTTTTTTGTAATATTCTCCCTTTTTTGTTGCAATATTGAAAGGTCATACTGTTTGCTACAATATTTCCCCTTTTTTGTTGATTAAAGAAAAAAAAATTAGAACAAGAACTATAAAAATAGGGGTAGTGATATATGTCTTGCTGCAAGATACTCTTAAATATATTACCTTATCATAAATTAATATATTTTATGATTTAAAATTCCAAATTTTTTAATGATTATACTTAATTATGAATTGCTAACCTTAAATATTTTTCTGCTACGCTGACAAAGTATTAAATAATACCTTAATCGCATTAACCATATCTGCGAGCATATATGATACCCGTATGTTATAAATATGACAAATTATGGATAAAAAGATGATTTTATACAATTTATAAGTTATAATATGCTTTTATGATTCGATCATACCATTTTTTTTAATTCAAAAACATAATAGTATGATTTTTTTAGTCAAAACAATATGCTTTTGCAGCAGGACAATTATCATTTTGTATAAAAATAGATATTGAAGTTTTTTTGTTGGGTGTATGAATGAGCGCAAAGAGTAATATATACGCAATTTAAGTATAAATATCTGTCAGTTGTTATATCATCCACTCAGTTGTACAAATGCAATTGTACAACCCGGTCCACAAATAAAACTGTTTATAGCTCACTAAAATATGTTGTTGTGTATCCTGTTTCGCTCACTAAAAATAATGTATAGCTCACTAAAATATTTTAGTGAGCTGAGACACAATTTTAGTAAGATAATACGTACTTTTAGTGAGTTAAGTGAGTTGATAGATCAAACCAACGTATCTTATGTACCCTAGGTTTCACTTTGTAAACGTACTATATAACTTATTAAAATATGCTATTGCACTAAAAAAAATTATTGCTCATTTGAAACTCACTAAACTATATTCTAGCTGTCTGTATTTTTTTAGTGAGCTATGACATATATTTAGTGAGTTACGACATATATTTAGTGAGCTATGACATATATTTAGTAAGTTATGCTATATTTAATTAATTCACTACGTCTCTATTATACTCACAAAATATAATACAAACACCCTTATGTCATAGTAAAAAATGATTGGGGTGTAACATAACTCAAGAACTTCACAATATTATTTGTTGGCTATCTATACTATTCTTTTTAATGAGTCATGCCATTTATTTAGTGAGCCATGATAGATATTTGGTGAGCTATAAAATTTAGTGCAAGGCAACAAATTTTTTATTGTGAGCTATTGTTTTCCCTGTTAAGCACAAGATTGGTAAGTTATAAAAAGTTTTTTGTGATGAGCTATAATATAACATTGGTGAGCACAAACTTCATTCCAGTGAGCCAAAAATTTGTCTTAGTGAGCACAGAATGCTATGTAGCATACTCGAATGCAACAGATTCTGTTTCATAATAGGAACAAGATTGAATAGAGGAATTACATTTCGTGAGCACAGAACTTGTAATAGTCCGACCCTAAATTATACTTATTAATTTCATTTCATTAATCCATGGGATTAATATCATTTCCTTGACCTCATTTTTTTTATGATTCCAATGGACATTCCAGATAGGCCTTCACTTTGCAATTCAGGGTTTTGTTTTAGTCAAATTTGAAAATCGAGTTAGGCCTTGATAATTATGAATTTAATGTTTAGAATTTTTTTTCAACACACCACAACCATTTATCTCAAACTTTGGAAAAATAAATAAAAAAAAATAAATTTGCAAACGCACTCGATTTCAATTTTTCGCTAAACCCGAACCCGTTTAGGGCCGTTTACGATGCAACAAGACTTGATCCTCATTTATTTAGCTAAACCCTCTTAATTAAGCCTTAATCAAGCTTGATAATATTGACTTTTCTACCCTTATTTGCTGCCAAGTAATAAATTGAGTATAAAAATTAAAAAGTTGCTTTTTATCTTCATTTTACACCAAGTGTTCAAGAGACTTTCTCTCTCTTCCCTTTCCTCTTTCTCTCTCTACTCGGCAGCCACCATCCCAGCCACCATTCCACCGCCTTTCCACCACCAAAACCCCACAAAGCACCCCCCACTCACCACCCCCAAACACCTCTTTCACTTCCATAAGTATCAAGGACCATAACTAGCTCATTTTCAAGCTCAAAGTGAGTGTTATTTTCACCCCTATGCTGGTTTTTGTTTTTGATTCTTGATTTTGTTGGTTTTTGTTTCTTATTTTGGTTGTTTCAGTGATGGATTATGTTGTTTTTATGGTATTAAGAATCATTTAGTTGATGGATTATGGTGGAGTTGAAATTGGATGAGGCTAGGGTTAGGGTTTCATCTTGGTCATGCAAAGCTTCTTGTTTAAGTGATGTTTATGGCATGTTTTATCCTTGTCTTTGCTTATCTCTTGGTATATTAAAGTTGTTATGTTGTTTATGGTGTTTTGAAAAAGTTGGGAGTGAATTCCAAGTGACCCAAAGCTAGGGTTTGTCCAAAATGCAAGATTTGGACCAACTAATGTTAAATTTGAGGTGTGTGGGCTTATGTGACTGAAAAAGGAGTTTTATTTGGTATGAATATGAAGAGAAATTATGTATGGTGATGTTGTATGAGGTTGGGATGTACCAAAGTGTGTTATACACTCTTAAAAAAGAGTTTGAGTTGAGGTTTGGTGTTAAAAAAGTGAAAGAACAACTAAAACAGTGTTGCTGAAATTTTCAGAAAAATAAGACAAACTTTGGAACAAAACCGGTAATGATCGGTCAGGCCAAAAATTCTGATTTTTGATGGGTAGATAGGTCTAGATGTTAACTTTAAAATGACTCTTGAATCGCCTTAATTCGAGGTCTGTGGAGGAAGTTATGGCTGTTTTACTGAACCTGGGCAGAATGGGCAGAATGTTTGTTTTCAGCACTGAAACATGACATGTTGTTGTTCTAACCCCATTTTATAGAACCCGTCGTAGGAATCTTGTTATGTGTCCTTCAGGAAAGTTTTAGAGGACTTCCTAAGCTACTTATATTGGGGTCTTACGTCTCAGTTGGAGGTCGGGATTTTAAGTTGTGGATTATTCATTTCGTACCCTCGTCATAAACCCTTACCCCTAAACTCACTACCGTGCCTTAACTTAGCATTTCTATACTTTATTTAACTTTATCAGTTTAATCTATTAACTGGTTCACACAAATTCTTTATAAGCTTTTTCTATTTAAGGGTATCCATTGTGCTAATTTTATTTAAAGGTATCCATTATCTAAATAAGTTCATTTCTAATCTCATATGCCTATAATAATTTTGAACAGAATCAAGGTCCAAGCTCTCATTCTCTCCATTTTAGTACATCTATTTAATCTGTGAACTAATTTTTAAAGACCCTAGGTACGTTCATTGACTGTATCTTTAGAAATCAGCACGTATTTATTGAAATTATACTGTTTTGGTAAGTACATCAATGAATCATTTGGATCAGTGATTTATCACATAAGTAGTGATTCCATCAGTTACAAGTTACGGCCAAGTCTTCCGGTCGGCTTGGCAAGTGTATACCTATACATAGATAGTAACAGTTACTAAGGGGTGCACTATCAGATAATAATTGGCAACTTAGCTTTATATACATCTCATTGCTTGTTTTAAAATAAAAATGAATTGCAAAGAGGACCCTCATAATTTTCTTTCTCAATAAATCTTTATCAGTACAGGGATGCATGTACTGAGTTTTGACGCACAGTTCGAAATATTTTTATGTTTTGTTTTAGGAAAGTGTTCAGTAAACCGCTCTCAGGCGGGCAGGAAAGCTGAAGGTGATAAATAAGTCGGGGTCGTCCATGAGATTGGCGGATAGAAGTGTTAATAGTTCTAAGATGTCTTCATGTCTTATGATGGTGTTTCTTTTTGGTGTTCTAGTTATATATGTCCGAACTGCAACATGTATTTTGATGCTATAATTGTATAATTAAACTTAGTTATGTATGATGATGTAACCCTGGGAAGTTAGAATCATTTTCGTGTGTTGTTAAATGTTTCGAATGGTCGTGAATGCCCTTTAAGGTTATACTTTGATTTTATGGCTAAATTTTCATATTCAAAAGAAGCCTTGTTCTTGTGGACGGCGGTAACGCCCATCCATGGATTTCTTAGTGCTCGGCTATGATTTATATATTATTGAGGCGTTACAGAACCTGACAAATTATTCATGCATGCATGGATTCATGCATACATTCTGAACCTGAGTGAGCTGAAGGTATTTTTATTAGTAAGCTAACGAGTATATGTAGTGAGTACAAAACACATATTGGTGAGTTGTTGTTTCTCATATGCACATAGCAACAGTAGAAAAATCATACAAAAAAACAACCATAACATATGTGGTGAGCTATAATGCAAACTCGATGAGCCCATGCTTCATACGGGTGAGCTAAACGTTTCTTTTAGTGAGCAAAAAATTGCTATGTAATACAACGTAACATATTATGTGTAGTGGGTGTAATATATACTACCAGTGAGTCAACGACTATCTTTAGTGAGTCAAAGACTCATAACGATAAGCAATTGTTTCTCATATGTTACCAACCAAAATTCACCTAATATTCAATAATTAAACAAAAAAACCATTGTAAACTTGTTCTTAACCGAAATTCACACAAAGCACAACTAAAACCACCAATCAAACATTCAGCCAAAATGCATAAAGCAAATCGCAAAATAGCACACTCAATAACAATTGCATTATAATGTCATATCATGACACCACATCAATAAATGCATACCAGTTCAAATAACTCGAAACTAACTAATCAAAAATCCACGCATTCAAAATACGAGTACAAAAACAGAGATCCAAAAACGATATCAAACATGACGACGAAATCGTGTTTGATGAATATTCAACATCAATAGCAACGTTAAGATCAAATTCAACCATTTGGTAAGAATTGGCAGAATACTAAAGCAATTGCAACATCGACCACTGAGTGCGAGAATAAGAGAGAACGAAAACGGCAAACGGCAAGTTCAAAAATTGAGAACAATGAATATATATATATATATATATATTTATAAATTAAAAAATTAAAAAAATAAATATATATATATATATTGTGGTAGTTCAAATAGGCAACGCATATAACCGTTGGGAGGCGGGACTGGGTGGACAAATGAATTGTCCAACCGGTTGTACGTAATGATTTACCAATATCTGCTAATGACTTTCAAAAATCTTCGTCCCTAATCGGTTTTTTGCGAGAGCGCCGGCTGTGGAGTAGGCCTGAAGTTTCGTGCTTGCTTTGAATGACTTATGTTTGATCTAAACAGTGACTAATTCACGTGAACAAGCTTTGACACAAATGGTTTCAAATTCTAATCATAAGAACGGACATGTCTGTTCAATTCTAATTACTAATGTGAAAATTTAGCTCCATGGAAACAATTTGACACCATCTTATGAAATAATTTGGTCACCTAAGATTCACATTTGCTTTCGCATAAAACAAACTCATCCAAGACCAAGACAAGTTTAATAAATTTACACGAGAATAATTTGATTTTTATCAGCCATCTTTATAAAGTAAATTTCTTTTTATTATTCATCGCAACTAGTTTACATAGCAAAGTCTCATACAACCCAAATTCCAACATATTTATGTATATTGTATGTTAATTTACTTTGTTAATTTTTACCTGGCTCGAATACTTTGATTATATTGAATTTGTACAAAGGAAAAAAAAATCAATCCAATTAAAAAAACAAAAGAATGATGTTAACCTTCAAATTTAAATGGTCCAATATCAATCTCACATAAATTTCTCATCTACGTATTCTATTATTGCCCACCCGTTTGGCCAAATCAATCCATGATCCGATGAACGTGCAAGCCATAAATTGATGCACTGAAAAACAAAAAGAGGGGGGGGATGCAACTTCCGTAGGCCACTGAAAACCCTGCCAGTCCAAAAATAATTGAAGACCTTGTTTTATTAAATTGGGGGATGAATTTGCGACGGCTTTTTTTCCACGTAATTGTTTTCCTCGTGGCCACATGACACAATTTCATCCTTATCTGGAGTTGCTACTTTGTCGAGTTTCTGGGCTCTGATTTTTTTGACGGGTCAAGAAAAGAGACATGTAAAAGTCTAAATTAAAGCTTACGTCTACAAACTTTTTATACACAATTGCACAAAAGTAAAATTATGCCTTTCTAAATTTGAATCCGAGTGAGGGGGAGGACTTGCGGAGTATTAACCACTCAGCCAACTCCTCTTCAACTTTGAGCTTTGAATTGTCTTCATGAATTACATATGAAAAATGTAGTTCGCATGTAATGGTCCAAGGACCAAGATATTTTATTGTTTTTTTTTCATATAATTATTATACTTTAAGCTAAAGAATAACTTAGTTTTCACTTGTTTTGATGATTTTATTCAAATAAATCAAATTTTAGGTCCAACATTATCCAAATTTAATTATTTTTTGAGTTCAATTTAAGCTAATTGTTTAATAATTAGACCAATAAATCTAGTTTTAAAAAAATACATGAAAAATTAACTAAAAAACATGAAATGTTCATTTGTATGCATTGCAAATGTTCATCAATAAAGTAACTAAATGTTTGGCGAGCAATGTAGTAGCTTTACTCGGTCCTCGGGGGAATATGGGGTTAGGAGAGGCGTAAGATTTCTGAAGATGCGCCTAGCATCCTGGAATATTTGGTCACTTACCGATAAGTCGATAGAATTAGTTAAGTCTTTACATAAACGTATGATTAATATAGCATGCGTTCAATCTAGAGACTAAGTGGGTGGGAGCTAAAGTTAGAGAAGTTGATGGGTATAAGTTGTGACATTCAGGGTCCAGCAAGGCTAGGAATGGGGTTGGTATTTTGGTTGAGAATGAGTTAGTTGACTTTGTTGTTGAAGTGAGGCGTAAGAGTGATCGTATTATGGCCATTAAGGTAGTGGTGGGATCAGAATTTTTAATTGTGGTTAGTGTTTACGCACCTCATATAGGTTTGCCGGACGATATTAAGAAACAATTTTGGGATGATTTGAATTTGGTAATTCAGGACGTAGCTTAGGCCGAGAAACTTTTCATTAGATGAAATTTTAATGGTCATATTGGTGCCGAAGCAAACTGGTATAATACAACTCACGGAGGTTTCGGGCTTGGGGAAAGAAACAATGGTTGAGTTTCTGTTCTGGACTTCGCGGTTGCCTATGATATGTTAGTGGTAACCTCATTTTTGAAGAAGAAGGAGAACCACTTGGTGACATTTAAGAGTGGTTCCATAACAAATCAAATTGATTACTACCTGATTATGGCGAATAATATGAGGTTTAGTAAGGAATGTAAGGTGATATCGAGTGAGTATTTAGGAACTCAACATAGGCTGTTAGTGTTGGGTGTGGAGTTCAAATGTTCAAAGTGAAAGAAAAGGAGTGTTGAGAAACCTAGAGTTAAGTGGTGGAATCTTACTAAGGAGAACGCTATGAAGTTAGCAGAGAGGATTACTGAATAAGGATCTTCGAGGCAGGCAGAGGATGCAAACACAATGTGGGAGGTAATGGCAATGTATATTCAAAGGTCGGCTAAAGAACTCCTATGTACATCTAGGAGAGGTGGCAGTAGAATGAAATGAGCCTGGTGGTGGAACGAGGAGGCAAATGAGAAAGTCAAGGAGAAAGAAGAGGTATATGCGGCTTTCGTGAACAGTGCAACGGAAGAAGAAAAGGAGATTAGCAGAGTTAATTATAAGGTAGCAAAAAAGGTAGCCAATAAAGCTATTGTCGTAGCTAAGAGCATGACTTATGGTAGGTTATATCAAAAAATGGATACCAAGGAATGTGATAATGAAGTCTTTAAACTTGCGAGAGCCAAGGAAAGAAAGACAAGGAATTTTGGTGTCGTGAGGTGCATCGAATATGAAAATGGTAAAGATGCTCCCTGAGGATGCAGCTATCAATGAGAGATGGCAAATATACTTTTCTGAACTCCTCAATTGTGAAGTGATGCAAGGTTTTCAAAGTACGGAAAGAGAAAGTAGTGAGAGTCACCCTGATCCTCGATTGTGTGTACCCATTACCAATGACGAGATTAAAGAAACTGTAAAGAAGATGACCAATGGGAAGGTAGAGGGTCCATATCAGATGTCCGTAGAAGCGTAGATGGAAGTGTTTAGGTGAAGAGGGATTGAAGTGGTTAGTAGAGCTTTTCAATGTTTAGGACCGCTGAGATGCCCAAAGAATTGAGATTTAGTACAGTCATCCAATTGTACAAGAACAAATGCGATATTCAGGATTGTAATAATTATAGGGATATAAAGCTACTCAGTCACACTATGAAGTTATGGGAGATGGTGATTGAGAGAATATTGCGGAATGATATTTTGATGTTAGAGAACCAGTTTGGTTTTATGCCTGACAGATCAACTACAAAGACGATTTACCTCCTTATAAAGCTTATGGGATTGTACAGAGATGGAAAGGTAGATCTTCATATAGTGTTCATTGACTTGAAAAAAGCATATGATAGAGTTCCAAGTGAAGTGTTATGGAGTTGCTTGGAAAAGAAATGAGTGTCACCTAAGTCTATTTGAATTATTAAAGATATGTACAATGGAGGTAGGACGAGTGTCACGACGCCGGGAGGGGTTACTAATGACTTCGTTGTTGGTATGAGTCTGCATCAGGGTTCCGCTTTAAGCCTTTCTCTTTTCGCTCTAGTCATGGATGAGCTTACAAGTGGGATTCAAGATGAATTACCATAGTGTATGCTATTCGCATATGACATTATTCTTATTGATGAGACAATATAGGGAGTTATTGGCAAGTTGGAGTGATAGAGACATTATCTGGAATCGAGAGGTTTTAAAGTAAGTAGATTGAAAATCGAATACTTACATTGCTGTTTCAGTGGGAGGAAATATACAAAGGGAGAAGTCACCATTGATGAGATGGCGATACCAACGGTCGATGTTTAAGTATCTAGGCTCGATCATTCAATAGAAATAAGATATTGACGAATATATTAGTCAGCGCATAAAAGTGGGTTGACATAAATGAAAGTATGCTTCAGGTGTGCTGTGTGATAAGTGGATGCCTGTATGATTAAAAGAAAAAGTTTATCGTATGGCAGTTACATCTGCTGTGTTGTGTGGATCGGAGTGCTGGTCTATAAAAAATATACAAGTTCAAAGGTTGATGGTAATAGAGATGAGGATGATTAGATGGATGTGTGGTTATATAAAAATTGATAGAATTAGTAATGGAGTAATTAGAGACTTAATTAAAGTGACTCTCATTGAAGATAAGATGAGAGAATCAAGGCTCAGATGGTTTGGCTATATGAAAAGAATGCGTGTGGACACTCCAATAAGGAGATGTGAGATGATTAACATCCCCGAATGTAAAAAGAGGGAGAGGACGATCAAATAAGAGTTTGGACGAGGTAATTAGAGATTACTCAAAAGTTGTAGGGTTGACGGAAAACATGGCTCATGATAGGAGACTATGGCGGGATAGGATTAAGATCTTAGATCTCAGAGAATTAGCTTCGTAGTTGTCTCTCGGTTGTAGTATGGTTGATTTGGCTGTGAGTTTTTTTGTTCATATGTTGTGTTTGTATACAGGTACTATATATATCTAGGAAGATACATTGTTTGCCTACCCATATTTATCGAGGTATATTACCTTCCCCTACTATGTTGTACTTATGTTTTCATAGTTACTATTACCTGATTTATTAGTACTCCATACTTCATCATCTGCTGCGTATCCTTAGTTTCTATTCGTATAATGTTTTCATAAAATCCATATTCTATAAAATGTTTTCACAAAATCTGACTATGTAGGTCTTTTGAAACCAGCTTCGCTACGGGTAGGGATGCCGGTAGAAGAAAGGTTATCTACATTTAGATCTCCTCAGACCGCGCGAAAGCGGGATCTACACTGTGAGGTGTTGTTATTATTGTTGTTGTTTAGTTGTGAGATAGAGAAACACCCAATACCATATTTTATGAATTGTAGTTATGAACGATAAAGATGCAAACAAAAAATCAGATAAGAAAATACATAAAATAAAAAATATTTATTTGTGCAACATATAAATGCTCATTAGTGAGCTGATTGACATGGCAGTCTTATCCCTAGCAATGATTGTATTTTAGCAGCGTGATTAGGTAAAATAACGTGAGATACGTAAAAACACCATATGTTTATTTACACTGCCTTTAGATGCTCACTTGTATAGCATATAGGAGTGCCTTTGTAGACTATATAAGTACTCATTTATGAAGAATACTTATTTGTACATTATATGGATGCTTATTTGGAGCCTAATTAGTGCGCAATCTATATTACTGCTAATGTATATCATACACCTATAAGTGTATACTCCTACTTGTCGCGTATATATATTTTTTCAACATTTATTTGTCATATAGACAATTTTTAAATTGTGGTGCTGCGCGTGACCTGTAGGAGTATATGCTCTTAGCGTGACCTGTATGAGTATATGCTCTTAGGAGTATGATATAGATTTTGATTACATAGACCTAGCATTATGATATATATATATATATATATATATATATTTATCACCATGGTATAATTTTTCGTAAAATATCATTTTTCCGTTGGTTGTTTATGTCATATATCACCTTTGGTAACTAATCTAGAAAAAGCAATAAAAGATACGTCATCCTTGCCGTTCTCTATATTAAAGATATAATGATTAATGATCTTGTTGGCCGACAATTAATTAATGTTAACTCTATTGTCAGATATATGAATTATCAATTAATTGGTCAAAAGTTTTTTTTTTTGGAATTATTATTATGAAATTGCTATTAATTAGACTGTGTTGATTAATATATATATATATATATTCATTGGGCCATCAATTATTTTGTCAACAAAAGGGGCTAATAATGTGTCTTCGTGTCCAATTGTTTCCCTGTTTACTTAGTGGGTAGGATTACAAATTAAATGCTCAATTCAGTGGTGAGTCTATTTTGGACTCATCAATAAGAGTCTACTATTTTTATATCAGATTTTTCTATAATTTTTTGACTCGCAACCTTCACTTTCTGTAGTGAAAGGCTTACCACTTTGCTTTACCAAATAAAATAATTACCATTAGCCTACTGTACAATACACAACTTTATTTTTCGAATAAAAAAATAAAAAACTAATTAAAATAATCTAAAAAAATAAAAAAACTCATGAGTTGCCTCCGGAGTCCAAGGCTCCCCACGAAGCACGAGTGACGAGGCTCTTGCTGGAGTTGATTGCTCGCCTCACCCATTCTCTCTCTAGATAAGTTATTAACTTAGCGGCAATCACTACTACAATTAAAAGAAAAGGCTAATTTATGACAAGGATGAGCTAAAATAAAATTCAAAGAAATCTGCCCACAAGCACATCTTAATCATAGTCTAAACTGTAATTAAAAATTTAAAGAGCTAATTATGGATCGATACATCTATGTTGTTTTCTCAAACTCTTCATAATCTTCATAATCCCTTGTTATATCAGAACTCATAATACATATCCTCCTAGTAATAACAATTGACATAAAACATACTGTGAACTCTATATCGATGGCTCGTTCTCATATGTGCGAGTCTGTGTCTTATACGAAGACAACATTATGGTCATAGAGAAAATTTAACCTTCAAAGACAACTTACTTTGTTAAACACTTTTTATAAATAATTAGCACAACAACTGAATTAAAATAATTAGAACACTTTTTTCCGTAAAATGGTTTGACATAATCCTTATTCTATAAAATATTTTCACAAAATTTTGTTTTATAAATCTCTTGAAATTATCTCATCTATGAATAGGAACATCAATAGAAGTAAAATTATCCACATTTAAATCTATGAAAACAAAACTCACATGTTTATTATTCTACAAATACCCTACACACCCATGCTTATATCATATTATGATGCATTGGGAGAAAACCAATTTTCTATTATATTTACCCCATTCGTTTTTCCTTTGCCGTATCTTCCCTGCATTTGAAACTTATTTTTAAACTTTTATTTAATTTCCTGTTGCAGTGAGAGACGGCAAAACCATAAAAGGCATTCAGACTAGTTTTTCAAATAATATTAAAAAAGTTTATCAAGCTGACTCACACTGCACAGATAATTTCTTGTTTTTTTCAATTATACTCAACAAACGTTTGCAGAAATCGGCACAGATCTCCATGATGAGTTTTATTTCAGCCTTTTACCCAGTCACAAAGCGAATAATTAAAAGAAAAAATCCATACCCCAGATCTCTAAGTTATCCGATTATTATCTCCCACACCATTTATTTATTTATTTATGCGTTACAATTGTCCAATTTTTATTAGCTGTCCTCTCTTTTGCATTCTCTAGGCGTGCCTACCCCCTTGATTCTACAAATACTCCTCCCGCCCCCCCTCGCTTCTTCAAAAAAAATATCTGCCCTCTTTGCGTCTGGCGGCTCTTTCTCTGTGCCTCCAAAAATCATGGCCTCCATGGCTGCCTCGTCGAAAGCATCCTTCTCTCCTCTCCTTCTGCTCCTCTTCCTATCTCTCTCCTCTGCTCTCGACATGTCCATCATCAGCTACGATCTCGAGCACAACCTCACGACGACCTCATCGCCCGCGAGGTCTGACGCCGAGATGATGAGGATCTACGAGTCGTGGCTGGTCAAGCACCGCAAAAACTACAATGCTTTGGGAGAGAACGAGAGAAGATTCGAGATCTTCAAGGATAACTTGAAGTTCATCGACGAACACAACGCCGATGAGTCCAAACCCTATAAATTAGGGCTCAATAAGTTCGCCGATTTGACGAACGACGAGTTTCGATCCAGGTACTTGGGGATTAAGAGGAAGCCGGCGTTGTTGAAGAAGACGACCAGCAGCGATCGTTATCTGTACAAGGTCGGCGATGAGTTGCCGGAATCTGTTGACTGGAGAGACAAAGGCGCCGTTGTTCCCGTCAAGGACCAGGGCCAATGCGGTAATTTCTTTCTCGACTTTTTTTTTTTGCGGTTAATTTTAGGTCTATTAATGGTCTAATTTACTATTTATTTATTTAGTAATGGAGAAGTTGGGTATTTGGATTGTTTTTGTTGATCGTTTGTTTTTCTTCTCCGCAATAAGCGGAATTGGATTAGACCTTTTTGTGCGTTGTGCTGACTCTTCTCAGTGGCCACGTCTGATGGAGTTGGATTTTATCTATCTTATCCTTATTTTTTAGGTAATTAGGGGAAAATTTTTTTTATTAATCTTGTATTTGATGGATTTCTGTTGATCCAGTGAATCGCCCCCCCAAAAGGGAGAAAGTAAGCTAATGGTTCTCAACCCCTTCTGATCTGATCACTGTGAGCTAATAACCGGGTCTTTATTAGCTCTGGATATCCTTGTTACTTTGTATGTTAGGTTGGAACTTTGGATATGATGGTATTTGAGGGTGACTGGGGAGATCTAATTGCATTTACAGGCCAAGATAGATGCTTTTTTTGGATTAGTTGATCAGATTCATTAATTGAAGTGGCTGTCCCATGTATTCATTAACAAAGAAGGAATTGATTTGAATTAGAACCAATCACAAAATCTGAAAACACGATCTTCAAATATAAACGGAGCGTAAATTCATGTATTCAACATTTTATAAAAGAGTAATACAACTTGAGAAGTCATGCTTCAAAAAATATATAGAGTCAACAAAAGCGATGTGTTCATTGAGAATTTTTAGAACCAAAAAAAGGAAGAAAAAGAAAGCATTTGTCCCCTTCCTATATCTTCTATCTGTAGTGTTCTTAACATATGCACTTTGAGATCTGATTTTTCATGGACCATGAAATGTACATGAAGAATTGTGCTGTATCTATCCCACAATATGTGGATGCCATTGCATACCAGTGTTGCATATTTGATTGGTAGATGTAAGGTTGCTCTATTTATGCCTCACGAAGCTCGTTTTGTGAAACTCACACTGGGTGTTGTACTTGTAGTTATGGAATGCAAATGTTGCCAACTATAGCATTCCCTTTATAGACTCTCTTCTATGCCTGCATGCTGAAGCTCAGATTGGGTTATCAGCTGGATGTTTCTTTTGCACTAAACTCTCTTAATTTTCTATTCAAATGAAGGGAGCTGTTGGGCGTTCTCCGCTGTTGCTGCTGTTGAAGGAATCAACCAGATTGTTACTGGTGACCTTATATCTTTGTCTGAGCAAGAGCTTGTAGATTGTGACAAACCACGCAATTCTGGATGTGACGGTGGTCTTATGGATTACGCTTTTAAATTCATCATTGATAACGGTGGCATCGACACTGAGAAAGACTATCCTTACAAAGGCATAGATGGAACTTGTGATCGGCTTCGGGTATGCATTTGAAAGTATATCTTTCACGTATTTGTTACAACATCCAAATCTGGGGTCTGTAAGTACTTTTACTTACTCTACGCCTCTTTCTCCCTTGCAGATGAATTCCAAGGTTGTTAAAATTGATGGGTATGAAAACGTTCCAAAGAACAACGAGAAGGCCCTGCAGAAGGCAGTTGCTCATCAGCCAGTGAGTGTTGCAATTGAAGGTAGTGGCCGGGCATTCCAACTTTATCAATCAGTAAGTCCTCACGTTCTTGTTCAATTCATTGCATTTACTCATTATCTGCAAGACATTTGCTCTGAGAAGCGATACTTCACGAAGACTGACATGAGATGTAATGCCAGGGTGTTTTTACCGGAAGCTGTGGAACAGATCTGGATCATGGTGTGGTGGTTGTTGGTTATGGCACAACTGACCAAGGTGTTGACTACTGGACTGTGAGGAACTCTTGGGGTCCTGGGTGGGGCGAAAATGGCTACGTGAGGATGGAGCGCAACTTGAAATACCAGAAAGCTGGCAAATGTGGTATTGCAACCGAGCCATCATACCCGGTCAAGACCAGTCCAAACCCTCCCAACCCTGGTCCCTCTCCTCCTTCTCCCCCTCCTCCATCTCCATCTCGTGTTACTTGTGACAAATACTACTCTTGTGCTGGTGGAACTACTTGCTGCTGTGTCTTTGAGTTTGGTCGGTACTGCTTGGCCTGGGGCTGTTGCCCATTGGAGTCGGCTGTCTGCTGTGCTGACCGCTCCAGTTGCTGCCCTCATGATTATCCCGTCTGCAACACCCGTGCTGGCACTTGCAGTGTGGTAATATTCTCTTAAATTCCACTGAATTTGTTTCTAATTTTCTCCAGTCATTCGCTGCAACCTGTATAATTGAAGCGACAAAGCTAATGTGCTGTGCTTTTGATTCAACAGAGCAAGAACAGCCCCCTTAGTGTCAAAGCACTGAAGAGATCACCTGCTAAGTTTCATCTGAATTTCCTCGCTGCTTAGAGACCTGAAACCCCGTGATTAATAGGACTTCTCAAGTTCACAGCTTGACAACAGAGACAGAAGCTATGGAGAAAAGAGATTTGCTCCATGATAAACCCAACCTGTTGGTAAACCTTCATTGACACCAGGCTTATGTCTGTTAATGCCTGGTGGTCTTCTGTACATATTCTTTTATGTGATATGCTCTGGATGGAAAAACTACTTAGAGATCGTGAATCAATCGTCCTTTTAAGAAGTGTTGCACATGACTAATGTGCAGTTAGCTGTATTTCTCTTAAAATCTTTCCTTCTCATGTCCGTGTCTCGCTGGTACCTTGGGCGATTATTTAACAACTGCCATGGATTCCGTCGCATATGTTTCGATCTACGTGCGTCCTCTTTAGGCTACTATTAGGCTACTGACTGCCGTACAAATTAGGTCTTTGTTGGATCCCTGTCAACTTATGCGCTCCCTCCTTTGCCCGGCAGTCTGCATACTATGGTTCATTGATCAATCTATGTATCAGGGTACAAATGTATGTGTGAAACAGTAGTATTATGTATGCAGTACACAAATTGTTGTCAGATTGAGTAAAAAGCTCGATTATTGTTGTCAGATTGAGTAAAAAGCTTGATGTCGGTATGATATGTATAATTATGTTGGGCAACTCATTATGCTTCATTTGTTCCCTAGACCTAACATTGAAGGTTCTAAATTGGGATCTCTAATGTTTAGTGCTTTAAACTAAATTTTAGTTGAACTATTTGTACATTGCTTTCGTTTTGGATATTGCCCTTTTTATTTTTCTAAAACTATAAAAGCAATAAAAAAGAACGTTCATGTTGGTTTTGAATGCAAAAGAATGAAGCCTGTATGTCACGGGTGGCGGTTTTAGTTTGAAGTTTTCTCCTTCATCAATCCTTGAGCTTGGCATAGACAAGCTTTCACACTCCCATCTTTCACGAGATGGAAGCTTGTCTGGGTTAATGTCTGACCCATTTTCCACCAACTGCTGGTTGGATATTCAAAATTTAGAGTAGAATCAACAAAAATTTAGTTAAAACATTTCAAATTCTATTGCTATTTGCTAGTGCTTTCACTCGAAAGAATCCAAAAGTAATCTCAAGTTGATTCCACCACTGAAGAGTACTTTAGCGAAAGCAATCATCATCTTCTAGTGCTGCTAAACTTAATCATTGTGATTATTCTTGACAAAATCCTTGTATTAATTTCAAATATTCCTGAATCTCACCCAATATTGTGCATGATATAACATGATGAATGATTTAGGCTAATGTAAAATTAAATCAGTGATGAGGAAGAGGAAAGAGGATGGGGGAGGGGGGGGGGCGGAAGTAGAGAATTTGACAAATTTTAAAATGCTTGTTCTCCTCATAAATTTCATCTGTTTATTTCTATTTAGACACAAATTTTTATGTAAAATGATTTCACCGTAAAAATATTTCTTTTACATTTTTTCATTAGGATCATATATAATTTATTGAATAAATTGCAGAAGAGGTGTAAACTGTTTTTTTTGTTAGTCTGTAAATTTTATGCATGGATAAACTAGAAGGAAGTTAAACCTTGACATATATCAGTGGGCCAATCCCAAGAGATCAATGCATATTATGAACTTGAGGATGGACTTATTTAATTTAAATAGTACGAAAATAAAAGCAAATAATCCGATCAAGATATGAAGATCAATTCTAAATTGGAATTATAACCATACGTATGTACACAGACAGACAAGAATTTTCCAAACTGAAGCAAAAATACATGAATGAGGCCCTGTTCTTTTCGTGGGGAAATTCACCCACCCCACCCCACACTCACCCACTTCTTCCTCCCTCTTCCCACTCCTTCCCACACTTAAAAAAAATACCACTTTTTTCAACATTCACCCACTCCTTCCCACACCTACAAAAAACAACCATTTCTCATATTTTGAAAATTTTTATAATTTATGTAATTGTGTGTATGAATAATCCGATAGTAATTATGAGCAGTTTTAATTTTTCAGACGTTATGGAACAGTTTTATTTTTTTGTTTTTCATTAATTTTTTTATTTTTTTATTTTTTTATTTCTATTTTTTATTTTTATTTTTTATTTTTTAATGTTTAATTTTTTATTTTTTTTGTATTTATTTATTTTTTTTTAAAAAAATAAATTTTTAAATTTTTTATTTTTTTGTATTTTTTATTTTTTAATTTTTTTATTCTAGAAAAACAACCAATGGAAAATTCCAAAAAAATAAAAAATAAAAAATAAATACAAAAAAATAAAAAAATAAAACTAAAAAAAATTTAAAAATTTAAGAAAAATAAAAATAAAAATTAAAAATTAAAAAAAATAAAACTTAAAAATAAAAAAATAAAAAAATTAAAAAATTAAAAATTAAAAAATTAAAAAATTAAAAAATTAAAAAAAATAAAAAATAAAAAATAAAAAATAAAAAAAGAAAATAAAAAATACAAAATACAAAATACAAATACAAAAATACAAAAATAAAAATAAACAAAATAAAAAAAAAACAAAACAGAATAAAGAAATATAAAAAAAATTCATCATCATTAATTACTATCACAATAAAACTATTACATTATAAAACAAAAAAATATTAATAACTAGTACTTCAACTTCATTCAACTATATTCAACTTTCACCCACGCTCACTCAGTTTTTTCCACACTAAAAAAAAAAATGTTATACTCACTCATTTCTTCTCTCTCTTTCCCACAATCACCTATCCCACATTCCTTATTTTTCACTTAAAAGAACAGGGCCTGAGTCAGCAAGAAAAAACCATCCAGGGTGACTCTTCACTCTTCAGTGTCTTATCAGTACTAAAGCAACTGGCCGTACAACTCAATAACTCAGCCCTGTCAATAAAACCCCAGGACTGAGTCACAAAGGACACTTAATACCGCGTTTAACTCGTTCAGTTCAATGCCTCCCAAACGAATGCAGCTCTGCTCCTACTCCTACTAAACCCTTCAATTTACAGAGAATTACTAGCAAAGTAGCATTGTCTCGTGGACGCCGTGAATCAAAGGCATGGACTCGGTGACGACTCGGCAGCGACTCGGGAATTGGGCGGATCCAGAGCGAGTCACGACCCGGAGAGCTTCCTCGAACTCTGACTCGTCGCAGGGGATGAAAAGCGGGCCATCCATACAATCGAAGCCGTACTTCTTGGCTCCTTCATCCAGAATCTTCTGGAAGACTGGGTGGTTGAGGTGAGTGATGCGCATAATGAATCGCCGGCGGCGGATTCCGACGCACACCGGCAGATGTCCCGGCGGCACATCGGAGCGTGACGATGACGACATTGATGACACAGCCTTAGCCTTCAATTTCAAGCGCTGCACAATGTGGCGTAGTGGATTGCTTTTACCCATAGTGTGGCCAAAATTCGAGCAAAGCGAGAGAGAGAATGAAATTAGGGTTGATGATTTTGGGGTCTGGACGTATGGTTGTTTCGGAATGTATGTTCTCGCAGAATTCATCACAGTATTGGGGTTTTATGAGGGGAACATGGTGTACGAAGTTTCCTACTCCTGACTGCCGGAGGAAAAAATTTAAAAAACAAGTTTCCTTTTCCGGATTGCCAAAAAAACAAAAATAAGAAAAAGGAACAGATAATAGGAAGCTTCGTTTTCTTGATTTTTACTTTTCCATCAATTGTGAGAGCTTGGAGCCCCTGCATTGATTTGCTTGGATCATGGTTCAAAACGAAAACGCACGATATAAAATATCATTTGTATTAGTGATCTATGCGGTTTGTCCTGCTGTCCTACTCCTTCTGGTGATCCGCTCATAATTTTTTTTTTTCTTTTTTGACAAGCACATTAATAAATAGTACAAAATAAAAAACTGAAACTAAATAAATATGTTTAAATGTGGATTCATAAGCAACACTTTATTTGGTGATCTATTTGATGTAGAAGGAAGACAAAAAGTTGGATTATAAAATAATATGAAATGTATAGGTCCAACTTGTGATAAAAAAATATGGATCACCATTGCAAGTGCTCTTATGAGAGCTTAGTTTACTAATCGCTATTCATTACTCATTACTTGTATGCTGATGCAAACATGTAGTAATCTTATCCATGCATAATTTGTTTTTAGCTTACTGATTTAGGTCCATTGTTTCACTTACTTGAATTGAATTGAATTTTATAAAATTGAACTTATTTTAATTGAATTGTAAAATTTACTTTACTGAGTTAAATTGAACCGAACTTTCTTCTTTCTTCTTTTTTTGAACTTGACTGAACTAAACATTTTTTATTCAAATTGAAATTATTCTAAAATAGTTATATACAATAATAAGTTGAAGAGAATATGATGCTAATGTAGTTTGGTGCATACTTTGCCTAAAAAACTATATTTGTACTAATTTAAATTGCATTAGAACTATCAAAGTAGTGTGTGGTGCACCATTTTTTTTAAATGGGTAAATTTTATGCATATACACCACCTAAGAATAATAGAACCCTAATGTTTATTATGGAAATCAATCATTCTACCATTAGATTATCCTAAGGGACATTTTGTAGGTATCAATTACTTCAACTCATCAAGTATTTGGTGTTATAGCTAGAAACTCGAGTTACGCACTTAGCCGTGCTTTATTAAACAAATTAAATTTGTGAGTTTTTTTTTTTAATGGATAAATTTTTCTCATTGGTACAATACACATAAATTAAGTTTGTTTAATTTTAATTAATTTACATCAAACTAAGCAATAAAAACATAAAATGCGTATTTATATGTGTTAACTCATCAGTATGCAATTCATTTTCGATAAAAAATACTACACTCAAATAAATTATTACTTTTTTCTAGAAAAAAAAAAACTATGAGCGTGCAGTTTCTTCTTTAAAAAAAAATTATATCTCAAGTATCATAATAACACGTATGAAGACGTACAATATTTAAATATTTGTACCAATATTGATTGGTTCAAATGGCTTGTACTTATCCTTTTTGGATAAGTTTTGGATTTGAGTATTGTAAATTGAAAAAATTGTTATAAAAGATCGATATCTTTTATGAACCACATTAGCTTGAGTCTAGTTAAAGAGAAAATTAAAAATGGAAAACAATGAACCACATTAGCTATTAGCTGTTTGTTTTAGTTATTTGAATTAGTTGTTTGTAGAAAAACTATTTGATAAAGTTACTTGTTTCTCATAAAGTTGTTTGGTAAAATTTCATCTATATCCTTATCTCTAAATTACTTATTGATAGAGCATATTTTTTTATTTATAACGAATTTCTAATGACGTTATCTTCATTAGATTCAATTCATAACAAAACATAGTATCAAATGTTACTATTTTTCATTGAGCCAAAGCTCATTGTCGAGGTAATCAGCATGAAGATTGAATAATCTAAAGTGTAAATATCAGAGTATTAAATGTTCATAAATATGCATGGTGAGAGACTCAAATAAGCGTGCTATAATATACTGGCGAAATTAGAAAATCTACACAAAAAAAGTATACTACTTGGCTAAGAAAAAAATACAAACAATAAATGAGATAATGCAACTTCAATAGTTTGCTTTTGTCTCGCAAAAATAAAAATAACAAAAATACCCGAACTCTTGTTAATCATCAAAATCTAACTGGATTCGAATGCTACTAAATAACACTTTATGATACTATATACTGTTTCTATTTTATAAAACAATATTATATAAATATAATTTAATGGCATATAATATAATTTGTTTAAAGTATTAGGCAAATATGCAATTTCTAAAAAAAACACTTTTGAAAAGGCTAATGGGAATAACATTTTAAAATAAGATGTTTGGGGCCAAATAGCTATTTACCAAACATCCACTTAGCTGTTTGATTTAATCAAAATAGCTAAAATATCCTAAAACAACTATTTTTTTAAACACTCCAATATTTTTAGTTTAATTTAACGTATAGATATTTTGAAAAGCATTTCACAACAACTTTTTGTTTCCTTGGCTGGGGAATGGAGATACAAACTAGCACAGGGCCTGTTCGTTTTCAACGTTTTGTAAGAGCAGTTAGTAGGTTGGAGCATGTAAAAGTAAGTCAAAGTAGGTTGGAGCAGGTTAGAGCGTTTTGGTGCGTTTTTATTGTGATTCTTCTAATGTTATGATTATCGGTGATAATTTATGTTAAATACATCACATTTTTGTAACAATTTCTGTATAATAGATTTACGAAAATAATGTAACGGAAAAGTTAAATGTCATCGTAATACATTACCAAACGTTAATCTATGTTAACCATATGGCTTTCTTTATAACTAAAATCAGCATATATTGTAATTACTGTTTCTTGATGTTGAAATCATATTAGCTATTGCACATCTACATTCATTCATTATTTGCTTGTTTCGCGCATCATACAACCTAATGTTGGGGATGGTTGAAATGTTTGCTAGCTTCGGTAAAATTAGTATCAATTTTCCATGCATTCGGATGAAGTTGTGTAACGTGCAACGTGAGATGTTATGTCATTTAAGATCTTCCAAGTGTTCTTTAATACTCAAAACATTTTCTCGATGAGGTTGGATCAGGTATGAGCGAGTTAGAGTAGGTTGGAGCAGGTTAGAGCATGTTGGAGCAAGTTTGAGCAGGTTGGAGCAGGTTTGACTAGCAGTTCGCAGATTTTAGCAAATTGTAGCAGTTTCAAGCAAGTTGGAGCAGATAGTAGATACAAAATGATAAAAATGAACAGGCTCATAGTCGACTCCTTCAATCACAGGAGTCAAACCCATCTGAGCCGTTGGTTATGAACATTGAACAGCAAGCAGGAAAGAATCGAAAAATCTATATGATGAACGGACCAGAAACGCCCACGGATGATGCACGTGACTTTGCACCATGAATTAAATTTCTTAGGCTCCTCCATCCGAACAATAATTGCCAAATCCAAATCCAAATCCAAAACCAAAACCAAAACCGAAAGGCCAAAGCATTCCCTCGCTTTGGTCCCGCCCTACCAAAGCCACCTCTCTTTCTCTGATTGTCGTCGTCGCAGTTGATTGGCCTTCAAATCCTGCAATTGTTCAAGGTATGTTCGTTCTTAGATCTATGGATTCAAGTTTACGCTATTGAATATATGCCCATTTTAAAGAAATCCCTTTTTGTTGAAATTTACGATTGAATTTGATGCGCTTGAGTCCATGTTGTTTCCTTTTCCGATCAAAATTGCTTAGGAGCCGCTAGAAATCCGATTGATTGCTCAGCTAAAATGAAATGACATTACATTCATTAGAATGTTTCTCACTTTTGGTGGATTGCGAAATAAACGGCTCAAAAAATTAGGGGGAAAATTGTGTTCAGTTCCTGAAGCCAAGGCTATGTATCCTTTAGCTGATGTCATGCTTACTTCACTGCTCTCTCTCTCTCGCGGCAGATTGTTGCCCATAAAATTGCCGTAGTTTGGTATGAGTGGGTGTAGAGTGTTGCGTTGTGCTGAGGTTGGATTCTGTACGATAAAGTTTGTGGCTAACTATCGTATGAAATGGCCTCACCACTGTGAGTAAACATAAAATGGAAGGGGAAATTTTAGGGTTTCAGAAACATGGTGGTGGAGTGGAATTGGCTCTGTTTGAGCTGTTATATAGGTAATTTAAGGACCGAGAATCCTCAGTCTCATTCCTTTGGAAATGCATTCAAGATAGCTTTTTTTATTAATGTGGTTTATTTGTATTTATTTTTCTAAATCTTCGTGTGTAGAAGACGAGGGAGTGGAAGTTTTTACAGCTGGTTCTGGTTGTTCAAGCTTTCGGATAGCAATCATGGTTTTGTTAATTGTATCCTAGTCTTTTCTTCTGGCCTGATGCAGTATGATTTTGTATTCATTGCATGGTGTAGGAACATTGGTGTATGTTTACTGGAGCTTGTGAGCAGAAGTGGAGTACAAAATGGATTCTGAATCTGGGGACTCACTAAATGTCACTTCTGCAAGAGCTTCAGATATACACCCTACCGCTCCAGCTAATGCAAGTGTGAGTATTGCATCAGCTGATGCTTCACCCAGGCAGTCACCGGGCATATCATCATGGGCTAGAAATTTGAAGATCCCATTGCCGTTGAGTGGAGGACAAGATGAATCAACAACTGGGAATTCTGCGAAGTCCGCCTTCACACAGTTTACCAGTGGAATTGCATCACGTCTATCCCCAAGAGATCCGATTCCTGAACAAGGCACTGATGGAGCTTCCCAGCCTAATTTAATTGGAACCATTACCAAAGGAATAGTTGACTCATCCAGGAGTGCAGTGAGGGCTGTGCAGGTCAAAGCGCGCCATGTAGTCTCACAAAACAAAAGAAGATATCAGGTGAATGACCGGTCACCATCTGCTGATCTTGTCAGATAGCCTAGTTTCAAGTTCCACATACATGCTAAAAGTTCTCTAATTTGGGCTGTACATAATTGCTTAGTTTTAAAAGTGTGAGGCGCACTGAGGCGCTAAGGGTCTCGGTGCCCGAGGTGTGGGATTCGAGGCAAAGGCGCGGGCTTTATGGACGCAAGGTGCACTTTTATTTAAAATTGCTATAAAATAAATCCCAAACCATAGTCTTTGACTAATAAGTTGGATGATGCTAGAGAAGGGAAAAACATTACCATCGAAGTTAAGAACAACATTATACATCACAAACCTCCCGTAAATAAAAAGATTCTAACTCGAAATCTGCAGTGCTTTCTCTTTTGTATTATATATTTATGTAAACTTTAGTATTGCCTGTAATATATAGCTGCATTTCCTGTTTGTTTCTCAGCAGTAGCATGCCCATCCCTTCAAAAATAAAATTTACAAAAGAAAACTAAGCCTCAGGCCCTAAACCCTAAATCAAGCCTGCCAGCAGTTGTTGGAAAAGAAGACCTTGAAAGCTGGATGATGAAGAAAGGAGATCCAGGAAGAATGACACAAAATAGAAGAATTGAAGAAAAATAGAATGCAAGCAGAAAGGTGCAGAGAGAGAGAGAGAGAGAGAGAGAGAGAGAGAGAGGACCAGTAAACTTGGCTTTCGGAACTTGGATGGCATACGCTGGTGTCCGGCAACTGCTGTCCGGTGACCGGAGAACTGCATCCAAGTTGCCCTCACCTGTTGAGTAAATGCCCTAAACCTCTGACACCTAACTCGATCAATCACTCCCCTAATTTTGAGATCTAGGGTTTGCGAATTAGGGTTTGCAAATTAAAGCTTAACTTGACCAAATTGACTGCAATTCACTTAGGGCTTCTCTCAAACTCAGCATTGATGACTTGGGTACATTCTAATATGGGTAGATCTTGACATTTTCATGGATGATTTGATAAATCTTTCTTTTACCCATGAACGGCAACGAGGCGCAAAAAGTGCAGTGCCTTCTCCTCGAGCGAGGTACGTCTGAGGCGCAAGCTTCAGCGCATTTTACGAATTCGCCTCGCCTCGCCTCGCCTCGCCTCTCGCCTGACTGCGTCTTTTTTAAAACTAAACATAATTGTCGTAATCTTATCCAGACAAGGAATTTGAAAATTAAGGGGAAAGAAATATAAATTAGTAAAAGGTCTGTGGGCTCGTAGTTTCTAACTGTACTCACTTAATACCTGATTGAGCCAATTAAATAGTGACATACTGGGCAATTGCATTTCCTTTGGTGTTGTACACAATGTTTGGAACACATATGATTATTGATTACCCTTCAGCTGTCTTTACGGCTAATTGGAATTCTTGTGTCCTAAGCTGTTTTCTGTCCTATCAAAAAAAAAGCTGTTTCTGACCACGGACTCTGGTGTTGTACCAAGATTTTGCAACTTCCTAGCATAAGATATGTAGTAGAGATATAGTGTTATTGAAGAAGGTTTCTTGGTGGATATTCTTTGCAAACATTTGTTATATCTAGCTGGATTGTTCTGAAATTTTGTTCCCACTTCTCAGTTGTGCAATGTTGTTTTAAGGGTGTGACTACTCACTAGCTCTGAAGATTGATATTAGCCTTAAGTAAGAATCTGTATAACATTTTGGGGGTTCTCTAAAACTTTGTATCCCATCTTTATGTGATTGTTCAATGATTAGGATTCTGTTAATTGGGTTTGCAGGAAGATGGATATGATTTGGATATGACATATATTACTGAGAACATAATTGCTATGGGATTCCCAGCGGGTGACATGAGTTCAGGCTTCTTTGGATTTGTGGAGGTAATTTTGCATATATGAAACCCATGTCTTTCAATGCATGCCATCTCTGTATCTCCTTCAGTGGGCTCCAGAATGCACTGAATTGAGAACCATGATGCAGGGTTTCTACCGTAATCACATGGAGGAAGTGATTAGCTTTCTAGAAAGCCATCATAAGGTAATTTTACATTTTGATATCTGGCCGTTGGAGCATTTCATGCCATTTGTTTATTTAGTATGGTGTTCTGTTTGTCCTCACGTCGAGAATATGAGGTGGAGTGATGTCTGACGCTGCTTTATCCAGATGTTGAGCTGATCATATGTAACTCTTCTAACTTTAGTCTGCTGCAGAGGCTGTGCTTTGGATGGTGTTTTTTTAAGTTAAAATTATGCAAATTTTTCAGGACTGAGCAAGACATCCCTCTGGATTCTCCTTGAGTCCTTTTTTCTTTTGAAGTAGGAAGTGGTTGCCTTTAAATGTGGTACCTAATATAATCAGCTTCAGTGCTTCAGTTGTAGGGGGAAGGCTCCATGCATCTAACCCCTATGCTGTGCCATAAGCGAGACTTGTTGGTTCAAGATTCATGAAGTATACTCTTATTTCAAGTTGTACGATGTAGAACATTCCTGTAGGAATCTTTGGGATACATGCAGTTGTACCATTTAAGATTTCTCATGGTATGCTTGCTACTGGTAACATTTTCACTGCACTAGTAAGGTTCTCAGCATCCAAGCACTTAAATAGTGCACTTCTCAATGAATACCAATGCAATATGTGGTGATCATAGACGTATATTGTAATTATTATAATATGGTGACCGATGGAATCTTTTTACTCCTTTTGTGACGATCAAGTGGTGGTGCATTTCTTATGGTATAATACTAAGATGCCATTGGTGTAATTATGTATGACTAGATCCTTAACCCCCCCCCCCCCTTCGCGCCCCCCAAAAAAATATGTTTGACTAGATGACACATGTGGATGTGTGTGTGTGTGTGTGTACAACATCACCTGCCCCCTCTTGGAAAGTGACCACAATGAAGCAACTGAAAAAGAAAGTTCAGCTTCTCTAAGTTTTGAAGCACTGAACGTGGGGAGAGCCAAAGGCTACTCATTTATTCCCCCTTTCACACCTTATGGGTTTCCAATTTTTGGTTTTGAGATATTAAGAGATGTGTTTTTAATTTTTGGATAATCATTTTAAAATTTTTATTACCTTTGGTAGAAAATTCTTCATTTTGAAAGCTGAGGACTAAAACTGGGAAGCAGGAAGCATTGTCCAGAAAGGTGATGGTGACTCCCAAGAAGAAAGTTAACTTGTAAACTCACAAGAATGCCTGACTGGCCCCAGTGAACTACAGTTTTTATTTTGTTGTAGTGATAGCATGGTTTTAGTAAGTGATGGCAATGACCGTTATCTCCTGTCTTTTTGGTGGTTTATTGTATTCTTTTTCCTTGTGGTTGGAAGGTTTTCCTTGCTGGTAGAGCTTGTGCAGAAAATTTTTTGATCTATTATAATTTATGACCGACAAGTGTTCACTGCCTGTACCTTGTGAGCAGTAAGGTTATTCATGGTAATTTGTGGCAGCCTCTAGTCACTAGTGTATGATTTCATTGTTTCAATCTTTATTCTGTGTGTTAATGAAATGCTAGCTTATCTTGTGGTTTTATAGGACCTCGATCACCATTCGCTGAATGTATCATATGACTGATGTTTAATCTCCTTTTTCGCTTGCAGGGCAAGTATAAGGTGTACAATCTTTGTTCTGAGAGGTTGTATGATGCATCATTATTTGAAGGAAAGGTGTGCAGTTAAAAGCTTATTAATGTTTACACCTGTCATCCTTATTTCTTGTTGGATTGATTCTGTAGTCTTTCATCCTTAATGCAAAGAATGATGCTTGTAATGATAGTGCTTTTGTGGTATCTTCGGACCCCCGTGGATCCTCCTCCATGATTATCTCTCATCCCATATCTCCTCCTGACCGTCTTTTCTGTCTCTTTCTCTGGGATAGTGAGTTTGGGATCATTGGATACTGCCGGGTGAGAAAAGTTCTTTAACCTTATGGAGAAAAAAGGAAGGGGAAAAGTTCATTGAATCCCCCTGTCCGCATTATAGTTCAATGATGCTATAAGAACAGGAATTTAGAAGGGAAAAGTTTGTTACAACTTACAAGACTCAATCTGAAGAGAGTAGTGTGTATGAGGTTAACGAAGCTTGATCCCTACAGATGTAGTTGTGTACCTGCATCTCTATTTGCTTATTTATTGAAGGTTTTTGCATTATTGTGCTTTATGTACTCTGTATGCTATTAGAATATGTTAGTTAACAAAATGTTCAATGCCATTTTGTCAGATACACTTTTGCCTTGAGAAAGTACTATAGTGGACACATAAATTTCTTGGACGTTTTCTATAGCAATATTAGTCCAGCTGAACTTTAGTCATGGACATATCTGTAACAATTCTAGGATGTGACAATTAGCATTCAGCATGTTTTCTTTTGGCCGCCCGAGGCTTTGGATTCTGGGAGTGGTCGTCCCCTGCCCAGTATGGATAACAATGGTAAAATTTCTGCTTGTAGCTTACTGTCCTTGCATTCGTCTTAAAATGATAAGTCTTGTTTCTTACCAGGTTGCTAGTTTCCCATTTGATGACCACAACTGTCCTCCGATTCATCTCATCAAAGCATTTTGTCAAAGTGCTTACTCATGGTTGAAGGAGGATATTGAGAATGTTTTGGTAGTGCATTGTAAGGCCGGAATGGCTCGAACTGGTTTGATGATTTCCAGTCTTCTACTGTACTTGAAGGTGAGACTTTAGAGACCTCTGGGATTAGGACAGTCAAAAAGATTGTCTTTGTATTACATTACCTTGCTATTTCATTGGGATTAGGTTTTACTAGTTATGCAGTCAACAAACTAATTTTCTGTGCAACTTCTCTACAGTTCTTCCCAACTGCTGAGGAGTCCATTGATTACTATAATAAAAAAAGATGTATTGATGGGAAGGGGCTTGTTCTGCCAAGTCAGATTGTGAGTCTCATCATGATCAACATTGAATTCCTTGTGAGAACTCTCTTCCTTTGTGTGTCATTGTAATCCCTCTCTATTAATGGTTTTGCAGAGATATGTGAAGTATTTTGAACGAATTTTAACATACTTCAATGGTGAGAATCAGACTGGACGTAGGTATGGCTGCCTGCTTGTTATCCTTGGCAGTGTGTTTTGGAGCAAATGTTTGCCTGTTAGTACTGACACGGTCTTCTGTTATCAACAGGTGCATGCTTAGGGGATTTCGGCTTCATAGGTGTCCTTACTGGATCAGGCCCCATATAACCGTGTCAGACCACAATGGTACTATACACATATAGACTGCATTGTTGGTTGTTCTTGTTTTTGTCCTCCTCATCCAGAATGATTTTCCTACAACATGCTTTTGTATTTGATGATGTAACAACGGCCGTTTTGTTGTCCTGTTTTGTCAGCCTTCTGCTTGATTGCTTTTGAAGCGCTTAACGCACTTATGCATATCTTGTTCCGAATCTGTATGTACTTTGCGTGAGCTGTTTTAGTCCAGTAAGTTTCCATCAAAGCATAAACGCATAGAAACAGAGTCGATTGATCTTGGTTAACGTTTGGAAGGTCAAGATGTATAAAGCCTTGCTGCTAACTAGCAAAGGAAAAGCAAAATATCAATTCCAAAAGTGGAATTCTGATATTTTGGAAAATAACAAGACTTTGCATGTCTGGGATAATGAGGACTTGTGCTCTACTTAAGGCCCTGTTCTTTTTGTTGGTAAATCCCAATTTACCAATTTCAACCCACTTCACCAACTTTAATAAAAAAACACCCACTTCAATCAACTTCAACAAAAAAATATCCACTTCAACCCACTTCTACCATTCTCAAATTCTCAACCAAATTCACCAATTTCCCAACGAAAAGAACAGGCTCTTAACGTAAAATTTTTTGAGTTTGTCGATGGTCTTTTTGTGGTTGTAAGTGCTTAATTTCGTTCGTAGGATTTGTTGCTTTGCATCCATCTCGTTTTGGCATCTTTAATAGAATTTTCATTAACACTCGTTCCTCCCTTTAAGAAAAGCTCTTATAGTGGCATCAGATGGAGGAGATAAAATTTTCATTCTTCAGAATTCTTCGCATCTTCTATTAGACATGTGTGTGAGTTGAAAAGTGCAGTGTTTTTGGACTGCGTAATAATGAGAACTTCAAAATTTCATTTAATTTTATTTTGGTACATATAATTGCATGAGTTATGAAAATGCGAGTATCGAGGTTTGATCATATGGTTATTGTTTGTGGAGCCCTCCTTCCCGAAAAATATTGGGTGATTATCATCTTCATCCTGTATTAAACTATAAGCCTCGTTCCCTAGAAGTTCTATGGTAGTAATCTCATGATTTTCTATTTTACTGAGAGCAGGAGTTCTGTTCTCTACAAAGAAGCATACAAGGACCAAGGATCTATCGGTGGGTCTTCTAAACATTCCATGTGTTAGGATATTATGTAATCATGCAAACATTAACGTCATATCACTTGAGCTTAGAGGCTGTGGATTTGTCATTGCAGCCTGAGGATTTCTGGTTTACTGCCCCAAAGAAAGGGATAATGGTCTTTGCTCTGCCAGGAGGGCCTGGACTCACAGAATTGGCGGGCGACTTCAAAGTCCATTTTCATGACCGCCAAGGAGACTTCTACTTGTGTGAGGCCTAACCTGCTTTCGAAACATCTGATTTATGTGGAACTGAAACTGAGCACTTATGTTTCTGGTGTTTGAAATTTTTTCAGTTGGTTAAACACCACAATGATAGAGAATAGGAAGATTCTAAACACTGCTGACATGGATGGGTTTGATAAGGTAGGCAATACGTTTGTGGGATTATATTTATTCTTGTTAGAAAATGTACATCCAATGCTTTCCAATAATGTTTGTATCATAGTATCAGTAAGAACCAGGTAATTTACAGCATTATTCAACAGAATCCTTTTTTTTTTTTTTGGGTATCCTGGCTTGAAGCTGAATTTGAAGGGTGAATCCAACTTTGATAACTGAATTTGCGTATTCTTTTCATTGCAGAGGAAGCTGCCTTCTCCTGGATTTCAAGTCGAGCTTGTCTTGGTGGACTATGATGGGATTCCCTCCACGCCATCTCTTCAGACTAAAACTGTCATGCAAAGCTCCGAGAACCCTGTTGCACGTTCTGTTCCAGCAAATGGTGTCTCATCTGCTTCAAACCCTCACGCAAACTCTCAAAACCAATCTCATATTGAACCGCAAGACAGAGATGATTTATTTTCGGACGACGAGGGTAATGAACCAAGCTCTTCAAAAAGCAAAACTGCTCAAGCAGCTGCTTCAGTGGCAGCCACAAAACCAATCGGCCCTTCATCTGAAACCGACACTAATTTGGGTAGGAACGTGGATGGTTTGACACGTGAACTTGAAAAGACATCACTTGGGAAAGGGGGTTCTGTCAATAGCTCTAAAAGTGATACTGTTGTTGGTGCTGGAGCCAGCATCGAGGCACCCAGCTCAGGAGTGAGTGAATTCAAGGCCATGGCTGCTGATGCTTCTGTCTTCACATTTGGAGATGATGAAGATTATGAAAGTGAGTGAACAGAGGGCTATCAGTTAACAATTTGTACATAAAAATGTCATACAACTTGAAGAACTGCTTCCCGTTTTTGAGGAGAGTTCTCTTCAGATTGATTCAGTTTCTCTTGACATTACATGGAAATTCTTGTTTGTTCAAGTAGCTTTGTTGATTGAACCCATTGAAAACTCTGATTTCTCCATCTTGTACTGGTACAGACAAAGCAATGTAATTGATTTTCACTATGCCGTTGCAGTGTACAGAATCCCCAGATGTGGTTAAATTGTTATATAAAATTTTGCCTCGGGTTGCATTTGTGGTGTACTTAATTGTGGAGTATTAATGTTTATTATATGTTATCATTAGTATTTTCTTGGGGATTACAGCTCAAGATGACTTGCTTGGGGAATGATGTGCTCTAACATGCAAAATGTGGGTTTAATGTGTAGGAGGAAAAGAAATGACCACCTCACCCTTTTTCCTAATTTTGCAAGAAAACAAGCAAAAATGGGAAAAAGGGTGGGCACTAAAAGCCAAGCCCCTGCCTTGTGTAGGCTTAATTCAAGATGCGTATATACAACTTCAATAAATGGACTTTTCATCTAGCTAGCTACTCCAAAAATCTACTCCAATAGAGTTTATGAATTACCTTGTCAAATGCTGGATGAGGAAGAGGTATGCTTCCGCAATAATTGACGTTTACACGTTAACTTATAGTATTGCCCACTGGGTACATTAGGTCCCAAATTCGATTATCCCCTCCCTTATTGTATTGTATTGCCCTTTGCGGCTCATACGGACCAAAAAAAAAAAGTATTGCCTCACTTCAAATGAAGGCTAAATTAAAAACTTGACTCCACTCGACCAACAAATTCCAGAAACTTGAAATCAAGGCTTGTTTTACTATACATTTATATTACTCACATTTCAGAGAGAATTTCATTTTAGAAGAGATGGAAAAAAGGGGGGGGGGGGGGGGCGGGGATACAAGTATTTATCTTCTCAGCAAGGAAGGGCTTTCAAGTTGCCAAGTTCTAGTAATTTCACACCATTTTTTATAGGAGCAATGAATGAGTAATGTTCAGGGGGTAAGAGCAAATGCCACTGTTAAGAGTTGGACGTGCGGCTTTTTGACTAGCTATTGGGCAACGAAGAATTGTCGTCTGGTAAACCTTCTTTTGCCAGTAAATATCCCAATATTTTTTAAAATCAAAACCTTCCTCCTACATAAGTAACTTCCCACTAGTCTGGGCAAACGAATCAATACCCGATAAAATTTTCAGCTGCAGTGCCTGCCAATCATACCCTCCATTCTGTTGCAATTATTTGGTCGAACGAAGTGGCTAACCCCTACCCCTGGGATAGATTCTGTCTTTACCGGTATGACAAGACCTAAATATAAGCAATTTTACCCTTGCAAAAATCTTTGAGAACAAATAGATATGCTTTGCACCTTCCAAGAATTACACAAAATTCTCCACAATATATAAAAGAAAATTTGGAGTCATCTAGATTGCGTGGTCTAACCAATACTATTCACCAATTTAAAACCAAAATTCAACAAAAATCATTCTGAAGGGCGAAGACACAATTATTCATTTCCAACACATTCACCTTTATTTCCTTCTATCCTATCTAATCACACATTATGGTCCCAAAACCCACCTTTATCAAATTACAAACACCACATGAATGGGATCCTGAGCCTGAAACCATTCTGAAAGCATGAGCCTACAACTTAATGAACACAAATTCAAGCGTTAACTATTATCACTTGAGCATTTGCATCTAAGGAGGTTCCAGGCCGCAAATAGGGTGAGGCCACAGTTTCTCCACCACAAATTCATCAGCTGGACAGGAATGGGACATGAGCAAGGGTAGTTGGCAACGATATGTTCAGGTGACTTACTGCCAAATAAGCAGCAATTCCAGCTGCATATCCTGCAAATGCAAAACCACTCACCTGCACAAGCACAAGAATAAGATATATCATTAACCTAATTAAAAGGAACTAAAATTGATATATTTAAGCCATGTTACTACAATGCACAAGTACCAGAAGAAGAAGAAGAAGAAGAAGAAGAAGAAGAAGAAGACAGCGTGATTTACCTTCCTCAAGTACCAGAAGAAATCGACCTTCTCCATCCCCATGAAAGCAACACCAGCAGCAGATCCTATAATTAGCATGGAACCACCAGTACCAGCACAATACGCAACCAACTGCCAGAATTCAGAGTCTCTTGGAAAGGAGGAAAGATCATACATCCCCATAGCTGCTGCAACAAGAGGTACGTTGTCTACAATTGCCGAAACAACTCCTATTGCACTAGCAATCAATTCAATATTCGGTATATGGGCATCAAGGTAATTTGCCAACTCCCGCAAGATACCGGCTGCTTCCAAGCTAGGCACACAAAACAGGACCAACTCATCAGAATCAAAGTGGAAGACATGTGTCCTTCCCAAAAACTACCATGTGTTGATTTGTTTTCCTGCACCACTTGGAAGGAGAAAAGATGGTGGATTTTCAACAACAATTTTCAACATAGCATCAGATACTCATTCAGGGAGTTCAGCCACCTTATGTCTATTTGGCTAGTATAGAGGACTTAATAAGATACATGCAGAAAGACAGCAAAGGACCAACTCAATAAACTCAATGCTACCTGCTTACAGACAAAAGAATCCCTAGGAAGAAAAGAGCTCCTTGAGTATCAATACGAGACAAAGCTTGCGGTACTTTCAATCTTTGCCTTTCAGATTCTCCATAATGAATTGCATCAGTCAATATCCAAAGAACTCCAAGACCTAAAAGCATGCCCATGTACGGAGGCAAACCAGTGAGGGCTTTGAACACAGGAACAAACATCAAAGCACCGATTCCCACAGCAAAAACAAGCTGCCCTCGAGGCACCAACTGCTCAGAAGCCAAGACACTGGAAGGCTCAAGTGCCTTCCCATTAACTTCGCTGCAGTAAAAATTGGAAGGTTTCATTGTTTCAGCAACAAAGAGAGCATATTCTTCTCTGCTTTCTTGAATGAAATTATTGCCCCTTGTTTTATAGCATATATACCTTGTAAGAGACAGAAGGGCCAAAGGGACAGCCAAAGAGACAGCACAAGGTATAATCAAGTCCTACAACATGAAAAAGAAATGCCAAAAAAATTATGTTAAATAAGTACTTTCCGTGTCACAGTTAGAACAATATTTGAATAGACACCCAAATACAAGAAAACAGTATCTGGTTTCCATCATATACAGGAAGTTGAGGACATTATTGGAAGAGTATTTGGTCTCATCACAACAAGAAGTCGAGGACAACATTGCAGTTTTGCAACTATGTAACAAAGAACAAGAAGACCCATTAAGCAGTGGGAACAACTAGATGGTGATCCTGCACAACATAGGCATGCTTAGCAGGACTTCGTGGACCCTTAGTAAAACTAAATTAGCTGTCTGCTGCCAGCCCAGTTATAGAAGAGGATATTTCACCTAACATGAACATCAACTTATATCACAGGAGCACAAGAAACCAACATGCCACGTCCTTATACCATGACAGACCTTCATTGTGGGCAGTGTGGATATCTGGCCATGTATCCAGAGCATAGTTGTTGTGACATCCCCAATGGGAGTCCAGGCACCCCCAGCATTAGCAGCTATGACAACGACAGCTCCAAGAAGCCTGGCAGCTAGTTCTCATGAGATAGAAGATTTAGGAGGAAACTCAACCATTAATGTTAGCCAAGTGTACACACACACACACACAGAGATATATTGTGAAATCACTTGTTGATGCAAGTTCTAATGGTGCATAATTACTGAATACGCTGGTTATATTTTGGACGGGCATAAATTAGAAAATGATAGGACGAGGATCTCATAGAATTAATGTAAAACAGCTTTTTGATATGGAGTTAAGAGTTATCTGACTGTACCAGTACCACTCAGCTAGCATCTTACTAATGTTAGGTCTTACTTAACAACTGCTAGAAAATACCTTTAACAGCACACCCCCCCCCCCCCCCCAAAAAAAAACCGGGGGGGGGGGGGGGGGAACCACCATCCAAGAAAATGGTTGTATGAATCTTCTTTCGACTTACTATGATGGCAATTATCCCTTACATGAGAAGGTCAACAAAATCTCCCCCCCCCCCCTCATAATAGCCTAGTTTCCCCAACATGTATCCCTATGGAAGTGCAGTATAAAATCAGCATCTCCCACTCCCCAAAACCACAAAGACAACAGAAACAATGAAGGAACAAAATACACTCCATTTTTGTTGGCCTACATTGCACGCAACTAAAAACTTTCAGCCCCTTTCTTTGTGATCAGATACCCCTGCACTATGTCCAATTAAGTATGAAATTTATCATCCAACAGTTTCTTTCAGATTCAGCTTTGTGGATACCATCCCTTCCAACCAAGAACGTATAGATTAATAGGTACCGCCATCGCTTATGCATCTATCCTTTCTAACATGCCCAACACCCTTTATAATTAGTACGGTAGCAATAATAATAATAATAGATAAACAAGCAATAGCAAGAGTAGTAGACTTAAGAAACTCAGGTTTTCAAGATTACAAACCAATATCAGCTCAATATGAGACGAAACATCAAAATTTCCACAAAATAAAAAATTTCAGAACATACTTGCGGTATTCAGACGGGGGAACTAGCTTCCTCAATAAAGAAACCATAACAATTGTAGTTGTCAAGTTGTCAAGAATTGAACTCAGGAAAAATGTTACAAAACCAACCTGCAATGATTATAAAATGTTAAGTATCAAATTAAATATTACTATTATAATATTACTATGTAAAGTTGTCAAGAATTAAGCTCTGGAAAGTAAAAGATGTTATCGCTTGCATATTCTTAATCAGTATACAGAAGACCAAGATCAAAAGTCCCCTTCAAAACAGTACCTACTATAAGTTTATAAAAGGCCAACAGAAAAGGGGAAAAGAAATTTTTTGGGGGGGGGGGGGGGAATTTGCTAGATGACAGATGAAAGAAAAGCCTGCTGAAATAACTAATCTTGCAGATTGAGTCTAATCTTGCAGAAAAGAAAAGAAAAGAAATTTTTTCCTGAAAACTGAAAATGAAGTAACTGCACTACAAACTACTTTGAAAGCCTGCTGAAATAACTAATCTTGCAGATTGAGTAGGTCCACAAACGCATCGGAAACGATGTCTGATAGGTTCACATGAAAACTAAAAGCAATACTAACCACCCACAGAAGAGCGCGTGGTTTACGCGTTGTTATGTTCTCAGTGACAAGCTTAAATCCTTGATGAGCATCAACTATCTCGACAATTGTCATTGCACCAAGCAAAAAGAAGACAATCTCACTGACTTGGCCAGTGGCATGTTCCAGCTCTGAAAAAGCTACCTCAGTTGATGGAGCCTACAAATTAAAGCTGAAAAAGCATCAAGATATTACAAAGACAGACTTCTAAGTTCTAATTTGGAATCTAAAGCCCATCATATCCAACACACATAGTTCTCTTAAACAGTTCCAAATATACCCATCTCTGAGTATGCATACATAAGTGTGTACAAATACATAGTCAATCATTGGAGAGCAATGCGTACAAAACACCAGAACAATAGAACAATTGTTTCCCCCTCTCCTACAGGAGTGTTTGGATCAAGATATTCAGAGCTCCAACTTTGCTTGTTGGAGCTTCAAAGTATTTCTCTGCAACTGGTGTCATGGCTATAATTTCTCTCACTTCAGTGAGAAGAATGAGTGCAATTATTTTTGTTGATGGTTTCATTTGTAACAAGTTAACAGAAGGAATGGTGATAGTTAGCTGTGCGACAAAGAAAGAGACTGTAGCTACATTCACATTTCACACTATCATTACTTATATCATCTGCGGAAATCTTACCCCAATGCTTCTTATGACCCACAAGCTCACTGCCATGAGTAAGCCTACTCCACTTTTATTGAAGGCAAGAGATTCTTCAAAAATAATCCCTGCATATCCTAATCCAAATAGTAACACCATAGCAAGATCCTGCTTTAAATAAAAAACAATAAAAAACACATTATGTTAGATGACTTGCAATATTCTTCTGCAAAGATGAATTGCAATATTCTCCTGCAAGGGCTACAACTTGCACCAGGTGATGCCACAAATACAAACCTGGTTCGCTGCGACCCAGGAATGATTAATGGCTGCCGCCCCTGTAAAAGCAGCTGCAAGAATAGCAAGAGCTTTCAGGAAGTCAGTCTTGGGCTGGTAGCTGGCTTCAAGATCTTGGGAGCTCATTTCATCAACAGAACATAAAGGGTCACATTCTCCTGATGTTGGTGGGAGCTCCTGGCAATATGCTATATGGTAAATAAAGCTCTCAGAGGAAATTTAATTGGAATATGCCCAAGAAGTTGACTTGAGAAATCCTTGCTAAATCATCCACACAACAATGAGCAATCAGAAAAATGGTTTTGCAGTCACTCTGGCCCAACCCGACATTTCCTAGCTCCTGCGACTGCTCACTATCTGACTCCTTCCCTATATAATGCAGATACTTCTGCACTGTATTCCACATGACTTGCATTTCACAGCAGCAAACGATCCAGCACCAAATTTATCGTCAATATCTCTCCATTTTATTCATTAGGATCAAACAGAACATAACTTTCGGTCTAACAACAAGAGCATTCATACTACAAGTAAAGAACTCCATAGACCAACTGAGAACCCATGAGAATAAAATACCGAGAGAAATTGAATTGTAGATGTCCACAGTGAAAATGGCTTTTAGCCTCTTGGCTACGTTTTTGCACTTGTCCTGGTTCGACCTAGTTTACAACGGTCAGCAGCTCAATAAATTCCTAATTCTAACCACTGAAGCATACCAAATCCAATTCAGCAATAAATGCGTGCAAACTAATTGAATCCAACAACGTAATTCAACACTTACTCCAGCAATCCAACAATCATCAATCCAGCAAATTTGGAAATTTGACGGATAAAAACTATGTAAGAGAAATCGAACCTGAAGCTGGGAAGAAGATGAGGAGCCTCGGGCCTTATCTTCAGCTCTGACAATTACACCCTCCCTGTGTAAATCTCTCAAGCATTTGCCGCCCCATAATCTTGAATTCAAGCTTGTCTGTGGCTTGACGGCCGCTGGCGATACTCGCCGGAGCAACACTGGCAACTTGTAGCGTGCCGGCGGCCGGGACGTCGACGGGTAATACGCCGAGGCGGAGAGAGAAGATGCCATTGAAGGCGGAGCAGGCAGAAAGAGCACCAGTGTGTGTAGCCCAGCCCGCTCGCAAGTCGCAACCGTATCACTGTCTTGTTTATCCTTGATTTTGTTATTGTGTATTTATACCACAGTTTAATGAAATGATGAAAGGTTGGTTTGGGACCTTGGGTGATTTGATATTTATTTTTATTATGTGAGATCTTAAGTTTGAATTTTGTTAATGAATAAAATTTTATAATAGGAAAGCTTTATTTTTTATTTGGATCAATAATAGTTTAATTTTAATAAAATAAAGTATCAAAGATCTAAAAATAAACAAATTTTAATCACTATTTAAGTTTTTTTTTCTAGAGTAGAGTTGTAAAATTAGTCTAGTGAGTAAAAAGGTCAAAAGTTTGAAACACTTAACGTATATGTTTTAGAAGTTGGATCAATGACTTTCATACATCAAAATTTAGATTATTAAAATTTAAAAATTCTAAACAAAAAATATTTTTAATGTATAATTTTTTTGTAATATTGTATTTGTATGTTTCTTAATAAATAACACTCCTAATTCTTTATTCATAAACACCCCTATTTTTTTCACTATCATTGTGTTCGATAATAGTGGTTTGAGTAGCATTTTAAGTAGCGTTTAACATTTTAAGTAATATTTCTTAAAAACTAACAGTATTAATTTTTGGCATTCATAAGTAGAGTTTCATATGTTTTTTTGTCTAAAAAAATATCATTTAGAAATTTTATACTTTAAAATTATCTATATCCTTTTATATCAATTTACACTAGTAACCCAACAGCTAAATTATTAAACACATTTATTTCAACGACTAATCTAAACAGCTATCAGCTACTTAAATTATCATTCACTATCTAAACAATTAATTTTACCAAATACAACCTACATATATATGTTTAAAAAATAAAGAGCGGTTGGCTGATGAGGGTATATATATATATATATATATATATATATATATTTTCTCTCGCAAATTATTCAGCGCCACGAGCACAAAATGGGTTGTGTACCGCTTCTTCGCCATATGCGTTGCTGACAAGACAGAACCGGAAGTAAATTTGAGTGGCGCCACTGGTTAGAGCTTGCTTTCCTCCGTATCCGGTGCCGAAAGGATGGCCGTTGCTCACGTCTCGTCCTACCTCAATCTTTCCATTTCAGGTTCTCTCTCTCTCTCTCTCTCTGTTTGTGCTTAGAGTGTGAGAACGTATGACATGAATTTCCCATTTCTGAAGTACGCAGTCCCAAATTGCTGAAGCTTCCTACAGTTTCAAGAATTCCCATTTCAAATTTTGCTCCCGATGCCACGTCTTTTGTTCGTGGAACTCCCCTTGGTAAGCCCTCCGAGTTCAATTGACTACCCAATTCGCATATGTTGCTGCTTAATTTCTGTTCGATTATTAATCAGCTTTTTGTATCAGTGTTGGTTTGCAATTTTGAGTGATATTCACAGTTGTGCAATTTCCTTGAAAGTGCAATTGCTTTTGGTTATGATCGTTAGGTTTAGTGGATTGGGGAATGGGATTGAAATATTTGGTTGTAATTTGAAGTTTCTCGGAAGATATTGAAGCATGTTCAAGTGAAGGACTTAGATGGAGTTGTTTAATTTGCAGTAACTTCTTAGCTTGAAAGTTAAACCGATAGGAACACTTGGGCTAGGTTTAAGGCCGTCAGTTTCATCTTTAGGACAAGGCTCATTTCGCAAATTGGACATGCTGTTGCGTTTGATTTGTATACTATGTATCTGCCTTTTTGACTTCTGAGTGCTACCCTCTTTATGAAGGAAGCAACCTTCCAACGGACTTAACAAGGCCTTGAATTGAGGACTCTATATACTTTGGTTATACGCCACTATATTGCACTTCTGTTTGAGGGCAGGAGTAGCAGCAGTTGCTGAGGCGAAGCTAGGTTGGGAGCAGATTCATGAGAATGGTGTGCACTTTAGAGAGGCCAAGCCTACCAGTTGACTGATGAGATGAGATGAATTTCCAATTGTCCATTACATTTTTAAGATGAGATTGACACTGTCGATTGTTTGTAGGACACTGAGAGCAGTAAGGGGGGATTCTATATGGTATGATATTACTTTCTGGGTTTGCTGGTGGCATCTCTCATTCTGTTAGGCCAGTCCATAATCCTTCCACTTTTCTGGATTTTCATAATCTGTTATAAATGTAGTACATCAATTACAGCCTGAAAACCTCAGCACACAGCTGTAAACCATCACAATCTCTTCTCTCTTGGCAGCTCCTCAGACCATGTTGTACAACATGTCCCAACATGTTCGAACTTAATCAGATTGTCTGTAAAAACAGATTTCATATTTGAGTTTGACCCTTGAAACCCAGCATTACTTTGTCTTTTTACGCACTCCTCAAGAGTCTCCGAGGCAACTGCTTCAGCGCATCTGCCTTCACGCTGCATGTTTTTTTGCTGGCGAGGTATCAGGGTACTAATTACTCATCTGTTAATGCTAAAGGGAATATATTCGGTTTTGTGGAAGGCTCGCATTTATTACTTTGGTGCAAACAACACTCAAATTTGTTTCCTTGCTTTCCCTTCTCATCAAATAAGGTATTCTTTTTTGGGGAGGGGGAGGGAAAGGGGGGTGTTTGGGGAGTATTCTTAATCCAAGGGAAGATCCACTGACCGGGAAGGAAATTAGCTCTTTGTTGTCCTGGAATTTTTGTCAAAGTCTTAACATGCTTATATGTGCCATGCAGAGATCCATAGCCAGTTAGTCGCTATTCGTCTCTCGTTGTATCCTTGTAGGAACTTATACTACTTGACAGTCTTTCCACGCTTTTGTAGTTAATCTTGTCTCCACGGGACACTGACTTCTACATCTAGTTGCAGTACGAGGAAAATATTTCTTGAAATTTTTTCAGTTGAGTATAAATCCTTGTAGTGGAGATTTGAAGACTTCACTGCATATGCTTACTGTGGAGTTGAATCACTTCTGTTATGCATAATAGACTTGTATATCGCTTTGCCATATTCTGAGTTGCTTTAGGTGAATTTTCTTGTGAATTATTCTATGGGTATTTGGTTGAAAATACACTATTAGTTCTAGTCTTCTCGACTCCTACTTCCCTGCCTGGATCACGGATAAGAGTCCCACATCAGACAAGTGATGGGAGGGTCCTGGGTTTATAAATAGTGGCCCTGCACACCCCATCAAACCGGCCTTTTAGAGAGAAGGTAATGGCCCCATGACGAGTGGTATCAGAGACAACCCAGACTCAACTCTGATGTCTCGCCAAGCGCTCCGATGGATAGGGTAGGCAGGGAGCTCCATCTGTGACGAGGGCGTCACATGATTGGGTGGGAGAGAGTGTCATGGATAAGAGTCCTACATCGGAAAAGTGATGTGAGGGTCCTGAGCTTATAAACGGTGGCGCTACACACCCCATCAGACCGGCTTTTTGGGGAGAGGGTAATGGCTCCGTGACAAGTGGTATCAGAGTCAACCCATTCCCGACTTCGATGTCTCGCCAAGTAAGGGGGTGCAAAAAAACCCGAAAAACCAAAAAAACCGAACTGAAAAACCGATTAACTAAACAAATTTTTCAAAAAAATCGGTTCGGTTAATCGAACCGAAAAACTTTTTCAGTTTCGGTTCGAGCAATTTGAAAATTCAATTAACCGGCGGTTAACCGAACTGAAAATAATTTTATTTTAAAAAGAATTATGCTTAAAAATTTAAAAATTGGATAAGAAAGTGCACTTTTTTATTATTTATAAATGGTAACCAAAATTTAATTTTTATAAAAAGAATTTAAACATTAAAAAAATGAAAATTTAGTTAAGAAAGTATACATTTTTTATTATTTGTGAATGGTTAACCGGTAAACAAATTGAAAAACCGGTTAACCAACTTTTTCGGTTCGATTACTTTTCGGGTTTTGGAGGAACCGAAGTTTTTGGTTCGGTTACAGTTCGGAATTTTTTTGAACCGAAAAACCTGCTAACCGATTTTCGGTGAACCGAAACTCCGATTAACCAGTTTTGCGCACTCCTATTGCCAAGCGCTCCGACGGGCAGGGTAGATAGAGAGCCCCAACTTTGATGAGGGCGTCACAGGATTGGATGGGAGAGAGTGTCGCGGAAAAGAATTCTACATCGGAAAAGTGATGAGAGGGTCTTGGGCTTATAAGCGGTGGCGTTGCATACCCCATTAGACCGACCTTTTGGGAATAGGGTAATGGCCCGTGACATCTGGCAAAAGAAGAAAAATCCAACGAACAAAAAGGTGATGTTTAAGCAAGGTCTTTTGTAGTTTGTACATCATGTTTGTAGTCATGCTTTTTTTCTTTCTTCTTTTCTTTTTTTGTTTTGTAAACCTTTGAGCTTTCATCATTGTTATTTCCTACTGAAAGAAGAAACCTCTTGGATTTGAATTGACTTACATCTAGCTGAGAACTTATACAAATCAATGATCTGTCAGTGATCCGCAGAAGTTCTGCTCAACTGAAGGCTGCTGCGAAAGCAAACTCAGCTTCTATAAGATGTCAGCAAAGTGCTAATGAAAGTAACAACTTGGATGTATGGCTAGGCAGGCTTGCCATGGTTGGATTTGCTGTGGCAATCACCATTGAGATATCAACTGGAAAGGGCCTTCTAGAGGTTGGAGTTCTAACACTTTCTGATCAAAACAGTGTTTCTTTTTCTGCATCATCTCTCATGCTGTCATGAAAACTTATTGACCTCAGAAGCAAATGAAAACTTTGCAAATCTCTTTCGATCTACTATTTCATCGGCTGATCGGGGCTTTGATACTCATTTTGATCCTTCATATGCAGAACTTTGGGCTGACAACCCCATTGCCAACTGTGGCCTTGGCAGTGACAGTATTGGTGGGAGTTTTGACTGCTGTCTTTATATTCCAGTCTGCCTCTAAGAGTTGAAGACAAGCAGCTCACCCAGCTTGTAAATGTGTGATTTTGTATTCCATGTGCAATTGTCTTTATATTGCAGTTGTAGATGTATTTGTTTACATCTGAGTAAAGAATATCACTTTGTAAAGACTTGAGTGTTGATCTAATTAGAAATTGGGATGTTAATTGACAGCTGACATCCTGTATGCTTGGGATTGAATGTTATTGCTCAGATTGCCATGTTTACAGTATATCATTGCGGACCAAACTAATAAACACATAGAAGCCAACTCATCAAAAGTGATTGTCGGAATCTTAAGGAATACAACAAAAACAACAACTCCCAGTGTGGGTCTCGCTTTTGCAGGGTCTGGGGAGATCCAAATGTGGGCAACCTTACCTCTACCGGCATTTTTGCCCATAGAGAGTACTAGTTGGACTAATTACAGTAAGTCTCGTGCTTCAGTGGAAAATGTGTTTTCCAAATCTCAAGTTACCCAGAAAAATGGAGTTTTAAGTGGATTGAGTGTAGCAACTTCTATTTTTAAATTAAAAACTCACACAGGCATTTAAGTGTGTTATAAGTTTTTCCTTCATAAATGAATAATATACTGACAAATCATGACTAAGTTTGTTTTAGGAAAAAAACTATGTTTTAACTAACTTTTTTTTTTGAAAAAAATATTGACAGAACAGGGATTAAAATCAACAAAAAGAATAAAAATTTAAAAATGAGACAACGTGAACAAATGGCAATAACTGGTGAGGGAAAATTATTAGGTACACTAGGGGGTACGTACTCTCACATTCTGTTTTTATATATATATCTTCGGGTGTATTTATCATATATTATATTTTTCAATATTTATTTACTCATGTGTCTTCTAAGAATGCGTACTCTCGGATATATGGTGTAGGGTTTGGCTAGTCAGGAACACAATTTTACAACACAAAAATAAAAATTGGAAAAAACTAATCAAATAGTGCATGTTGTTGAACCCTTAATAGCTTTTCAATAGGTGGCTAAAAAACTAGACAATTAGAATTACAAGGTTTTTTGTATACAGAAAAAGAGTCAAAATTTTAGTCAATTTATAAACAATTACAGCATTGTGACTATATCATCAAGATTGAATTTAAACTGTTATACTAAATCCTAATATAAGTTGAATTAGTTGATACTTTTTTCTTAATAAAACACCAATGTGTGCTCTAATGGCTACAATACTTGACGATGTTATCATCATGGAGGGACTTGACGTTCTTTAAAAGAAAAATGATTGATTAGGCACCACCTCACAATCATTTTGACTTGATGAGGTGAAGTGGGTGACAATCCATCTATAAATCTAAGGTCTTGTTCGATAAAATTAATTATTTAGATAGCGAATAGCGTTTAAATAGTAAATAATTGTTTAGGCAATTGAGAGTATTTCTAATTTAGCTGTTAACGGGTAGTTGTTTAGACGGGTGGTTGAAATAAATATATTCATTAAATTTAACTGTTGAATTAGCTGATTAATATTAATTGATATAAAACAATATAGATAATTTTCAAATATAAAATTTTTAAATGACATTTTTTGGCCAAAACATATAAAATACTACTTCTGAATGTAAAAGGCTAATACTGTTAGTATTTCAGAACATTACTTAAAATATTAAACACAACTTAAAATACTAATCAAAAATCAAAATACTAATTTATTAAATACTAAAAATCAACTGATTAATATATTAATTTATCAAAATACTAAATATCACCTAAAATGCTATTGTCGACTCGAATATGGCCTCAATCTAAAAGCCCAAAATGCAGATCGCTAAAATGACATGAAATAAGCGTCGGTGGGGTGCAAGGCAAAAACACAACCCCCCCAACCCCCCCAAAAAAAAAAAAAAACCCCAGCGCCTTTTGTAGGAATCCGGTCTTTTTCATTTCTTTTCACTTCTTTATAATTGTACTACTACTAATGTTTAATTTTCTATCCCCTAATTTCTCTATTACGTTACTAATCCCTCATTTAAAACTCCAAGCCCCCAAGCCTCTCCGTCTCTCTCTCAGTCTCTCTCTCGCGCCATTTCGTACTTTCTTCTCTGCGTTCCTCTGTGTGTGTGAGAGAGAGAGAGAGGAAATGGAGAAATGGAGGGCCACGTTAATGGCGGCCATTGCTGTGACTATGGTGTGCTCGGGTGTCAGCCAAGTGAGATCCGACGCCTCTGATCACCGCTACAAGGCTGGAAATCAAGTCCCGCTTTACGCTAACAAAGTCGGCCCTTTCCACAATCCTAGGTTACCACTCTTTCTCGCTCCTCTCTCATCTACCCATTCGTTCTTTTCACTGATTTTATATAATGCCGTTTCGTTTCTCTAATTCTATCACGTATCTGAGCTCAGTAGAGGACTGTTCATTTCAATTAAGGATTAGATGCCTGATTTTAAGGATAATTGCTGGCAAATCGCATTAGACGAGCATGCACTACCAAGTTACGTACGCCGATCAAATGGATGTTTGAGCATTTTTTATATCTATGAATCTTCTTCCTTTAGCTTACAGAATCTGATCTTTATGGGCTTCTCTTTCTTGCAGCGAGACATACCGCTATTTTGATCTGCCATTCTGTTTACCAGGTACTGATCTAATGGACTGGGGTTTTGTTGTTTGCGTTTGTCATGTTTCTGGTTGGATGATCTAACATCTTCTCAACTGCAGATGGTTTGAAAGAGAAAAAGGAAGCTCTAGGTGAAGTACTGAATGGCGATCGTCTAGTCAGCGCTCCTTATGAGCTTGACTTTCTAGTGGATAAGGATTCAGAAGTTATTTGCAAGAAAAGGTTGACAAAGGAAGAGGTGGGTAAGTTCAGAGATGCAGTATCCAAAGACTACTACTTCCAAATGTATTACGATGACTTGCCTATCTGGGGTTTCCTTGGTAAAGTTGACAAGGGAGGAAAAACGGGTCCGAGTGATTACAAGTACTTTCTGTATAAGCACATTCATTTTGACATCTTCTATAACCACGATCGTGTTATTGAGATTAATGTCCGCACTGAACCCAACTCTGTGCTGGATATCACTGAGGATAAAGACGTTGATGTCGAATTTTTGTATTCAGTAAAGTGGAAGGAGACAAACATCCCTTTTGAGAAGAGGATGGATAAATATTCGCAGTCTTCGTCTCTCCCTCATCATCTAGAAATTCATTGGTTCTCCATCATAAACTCATGTGTTACTGTGCTTCTGTTGACTGGATTTCTTGCCAAAATTCTTATGCGAGTGCTCAAGAATGATTTTGTCAAGTAAGAAAAGAGAGCTTCTCCCCCATCCATTTAGTTTATTACAGCTGCATTCATTTACTGAGAGTCTGATATATGGGCTATTACTCCTGTGGATGAGTGAGTCTATGAGTGGTTGTCCTGTGTCGTTTGTAATTAAGTACTTGGTTTTCTGATAATCAAGTGATTAGTTTTGTTTTTCCTTCTGCTTCGTCCACTTTGTTTTGGTAAAGGTATGCACACGATGAGGAAACAGCTGAAGACCAGGAGGAAACTGGATGGAGATATATCCATGGGGATGTGTTTAGGTTTCCAAAGTATAAATCACTACTTGCAGCTTCTCTAGGATCAGGCACCCAGCTGTTCACATTGTAAGTTTCTCTGTTCGTATTCTTGAACCAATTCCCCCCTCCCTTTTTACGGATAGAATCTTGGTCCTGCTGTATCTAACGTACTTATGACTTATCTCATGTGCTTGTCAGGACGGTTTTCATATTTTTACTGGCTTTAGTAGGAGTTTTCTACCCATACAACCGCGGAGCCCTGTTTACAGCCCTTGTTGTTATATATGCTCTCACATCTGGTACCGCTGGCTACACGTCAGCCTCCTTTTATTGCCAACTGGAAGGAACAAACTGGGTATGTTACATGTAGTGATGCTGTCTATTTAAATGGGAATTATAAAAGGGGCTAAAGGGAAAATATCTACAATGTCAAGCTGACATTGCATGCTTATGGTTTCTTCTCTAATGATCCGTCTTGGCAGGTTAGGAATCTCTTGTTAACCGGCTTCCTATTTTGTGGGCCATTGTGTCTCACCTTCTGCTTCCTTAACACAGTTGCGATCATATATCATGCTACTGCAGCTCTTCCTTTTGGTACAATTGTGGTGATTCTTCTTATTTGGACTCTTGTGACATCACCATTGCTTGTATTGGGTGGAATTGCTGGAAAGAATAGCAAGGCTGAGTTTCAAGCTCCTTGCCGTACAACCAAGTACCCCAGAGAAATTCCCCCACTGCCTTGGTACAGGTCAACTCTTCCTCAGATGGCGATGGCAGGGTTTTTGCCTTTCAGTGCAATCTACATAGAACTCTACTACATATTCGCCAGTGTTTGGGGCCGCAGGATTTACGCGATCTACAGCATCTTGTTCATTGTCTTCATTATTTTGAATATCGTCACTGCCTTCATAACTGTGGCATTGACATACTTCCAACTAGCTGCTGAAGACCATGAGTGGTGGTGGAGGTATGTGCTAAATTTCTGGTTCCGTAGATGTTCTACTCTCATGTATGATTGTTTTCACTTTGTTATTGTTCTTAACATTCATAGCCGCTGATGAGATGCGGTTGCTGCTGGAAAAATGTCTCCGAAATTTTAACCCTATCTTGGAAAATGCTTCCAGGACAGAACACAACTCATAAGCACAAATCTGCTATATCCTCTTGTCTCGTCAACTATGCTTTGTACAATATTAATCCTACATGCTGTTTGAAATTACATTGCTGACGGTTGAGCACTGCAATATCAGACGGGTATTATTCTAACTCGTTTTGTAAGTGCTGTGATAGGTCATTCCTTTGTGGAGGTTCTACGGGACTGTTTATCTACGGCTATTGCTTATACTACTACTATGCACGCTCTGATATGTCCGGTTTCATGCAAACTTCATTTTTCTTCGGTTACATGGCTTGCATTTGCTATGGCTTCTTCCTCATGCTGGGGACTGTCGGCTTCCGTGCAACGCTCCTTTTCATCCGCCATATATACAAGTCTATCAAATGCGAGTAAATAGGTGGCACAACATTCAAACTGGTGCCTCTTTATCCTTTTGTTCCATAGGTGTAGAAATTAGAAACCAGCTATATATTTTTATTTTTGGTTTTTGTGGTGTAACTCTGTGACTAATATGTCATTTAGGGGGAAACAAGTTTGTAATCAAATGGACTTTTCTCCACCTATTCTTTTGTGGTTGCGACTTGACCTGCATTTGGGTACTCGCCAGGCCCCTCCACTTCAAAATTGTTGCAACCTCTCCAGTTTCCACCACCCCAGGACGGGGGCAGAGAAAATGCAAGGGGGATAGAACAAGGTTGTAGACAGCAATAACCCGTGAGACTTACTGAGATTAATTTGCAGATTCTCTTTCATTATTCTAACAGAAGTGAGGATTTTATTGATGACTAATCATATGATGTCTACTGTCAAAATCGAATTCAACTGTCACCTACTTATTGCTTCGAATGATACAGTCTTTTATTATAATAGTAAAGGAACATTTTTCTCATAGGGTTTCTCTAAACATAACATGATGAGAAATAAATTGATTTAGAACAATAAACCACGTTAATATTCTGTTATAATAAAACATTTTCTCGTTAAAAAGCTGATGAGTGCTGGTTGCAGAATCAACTTGTCATTAGGAGAGTTAATGTATTACTATTATGGACATAGAACCAAAAATCTATATGCACCATCTCAATTGAACTTTACTATATGTTATGATCCATGTTCCAATATTATGGGAACCTAAAACTTTAAATAGGTTTTGTTGAATTAGATCAACCCATAAAACATTGTTACACATATAATTATGAAAAATTGATGTTGTTGTTGAAGTTTATATATTTTTTTTTTGGAAATTGAATAAATATGAAGACATTACAAATCTAAAATATAAAAGAAATCGAAAATGTGGTCAATTTTGTGTGTGTGTGTGTACACACATGTACATATACATATACATATATATATACACATATACATATATACACACACACACACACACACACACACACACACACACACACACATATATATATATATATATATATATATATATATATGAATTTTAAAGCGGGCCCAACTTATGCTTTCTAATTGCAGCAACTACAAAAGCACTAACAAGGCCCGCAATTCTAAGGTTTTAAAGGCCTGAGTGGGGTTGGCCCACCTTCTACAATACCCAAGCCCAACCCAATTCTCTGGATCTGCCCCTCGCCCTGTCTGTCTTCATGTCGTTAATTTCCGTGTTTGGGCTCGGGATCAGATCGGCTCGTCCCAGTTTTTTGTCTTCAATTTTTTTTTTTTTTCTCCGTGGATTTTTCGAGTCGAATGTGGCTGGTTGAAGTTGTACCAAGGTAGAGACACGAGAGAGCGAGAGAGAGAGAGAGTCGCAGCAATGGAGAAATCGGCGACCATGTTAATGGTGGCCGTTATTGTTATAGTGGGTGTGAGCCAAGTGAGATCTGATGCCTCTGATCACCGCTACAAAGCTGGAGATGCCGTTCCTCTTTACGCCAACAAAGTCGGCCCTTTTCACAACCCTAGGTTACTCTCCTTTTAATTTCTAAATCTATCTACCTGTATGATCAGTAGTTTTGTCGTTTATCGTTTGTCTTTCTTTATCGCTGATTGAGTGTTGGATTTGAGCTTATTAAAATGAAATTGATGGTAGAAAGGGAAGATTTTGATGCTAATTTGGTCTTTTTGGAGAAGATAATGTTGTTGTATTACTAGTTCATATGAGGGGTTCAGATCATGCTCTGTTGACCTGCTGCTGTGTTGATCTTACTGTGTATGAACTTGATTCTTCCGATTTTATCTGCCAGGCTTGCAGCTTAGTGTTGAGTGGTGCAAGATTGATGCTTTTTCTTAATCAGTTCTCAAATTGCATTCCCTTGGGGTATCGACATCATGTCTTCTATTTTCGATTATGTATTAGATCTGAGAAATTCTGCCGTTTAGAATGCATAATTTAGTTGGTGCATGATGATGTGAAGTAACGTTAATACAGCCCGATAAGAACAGAAGATGTCTGTTCGAATACCATTTGGTTTGTCCTATTTGGTTATTGCACTAATGCAGTCTGGCCTTGTTTCTTACAACATTGGGCTTATATTTGCAAGCATTAAAATTTGAAACTTTTTCCACCCTGAATCTGGTGATGAGTTACTGCATTGTGGCAGCAATCTGGTAGTCGACTTATTTCTTGATGTGCAATTTGGTTTCAAGCATATCAAGTAGTATTGATGGGTCATTAATTGTGAATATATTTGCTGAAAGAGTTCAGGTCACGATTGCATTTGTGCTATTATGCGCCATTATGTCTTGTATTTTCGTGTTGTTTTCTATGTCTGATTAGTGGGACTCCTTGTGGAGTTTCTGGGGCTGTAGTTTAAGTCCTTTGAAAGGAGCAGCAACATAAATAAAGGATATTACTTGCAAGCTCTTGAATAATTGCCCTCTAATCAGTCTGAGGATTGCAATAAGTTATTACTTTTGAATACCATTTTCAAATCTTCTTATTGCAATAAGTTCTTTTGAAAGTTTTGTTGTTCACTAGATATATTGTTCATGGATGTTTACGTTTGCCTGCTATTCAGTTATTATCATGTATATGACTGTATTTTGATACTTATGTGTTTCTTTTTTCAGTGAAACATATCGCTATTTTGATCTTCCATTTTGCTCTCCAGGTAATGGCTTTGCCGTTATTCTTTCCTATTTAGCTTTGTTTTGATTCTGGATCTAACTGATCTTTTATTCCAGATAAGGTCATCAAAGAGAAGAAAGAAGCTCTTGGTGAAGTATTAAATGGAGACCGCCTTGTCAGTGCCCCCTACAAACTTGATTTTCTAGTTGACAAGGACTCAGAAGTTATTTGCAGGAAGAGGATGACAAAGGAAGAAGTAGCCAAGCTCAGGCATGCAGTGTCCAAAGATTATTACTTTCAAATGTATTATGATGATTTGCCAATTTGGGGTTTCCTTGGTAAAGTTGACAAGGAAGGCAAACTCGACCCAAGCGAGTATAAGTATTATCTGTATAAGCATATCCATTTTGACATATTGTACAACAAGGACCGTGTAATTGAAATCAATGTCCGCACTGACCCCAGCTCTATGGTCGATATCACTGAGGATAGAGAAGTTGATGTGGATTTTATGTATTCAGTGAAGTGGAAGGAGACAGACGTCCCTTTCGAGAAGAGGATGGATAAATATTCTCAATCATCTTCTCTTCCTCATCATCTAGAGATTCATTGGTTCTCCATAATAAACTCGTGTGTAACTGTGCTTCTCTTGACTGGATTTCTTGCCACTATTCTCATGCGCGTCCTCAAGAATGATTTTGTCAAGTAAGAAGATCTGATTCTTCCCAATTTTTTCTATTGTCCAATTATGCCTTGGCTGACTTTGTTGTGGCCCCAACCCAAGAGTTGATGTTAAGTTGACTGCAAAGTGATAAGCTTGCTTTAGGATTGTTGCTTACTATTTGTTTATTTTTGTTAAATCATTTGTTGACTGCAATTAGGTATGCACATGATGAAGAAACAGCCGAAGAACAAGAAGAAACTGGGTGGAAATATATTCATGGGGATGTATTCAGGTTCCCAAAGTGCAAGTCATTGTTGGCAGCCGCTCTTGGGTCTGGTACCCAACTTTTTACTCTGTAAGGCTCTGGTCTTTTGTTCCTGCGTCTATATCTCATCTAATGCCCCCTATGCAAATAAAATAATACTCATCTAATGCCACCTATTTAACTTGGCAGTACGCTTTTCATATTTCTACTGGCATTAGTAGGAGTATTTTATCCATATAATAGAGGAGCCCTTTTCACTGCCCTGGTTGTCATTTATGCTCTCACATCTGGAGTTGCTGGCTACACTGCTGCCTCCTTCTATTGCCAGCTTGAAGGATCAAACTGGGTATGTACTGATCCTTGTGTCCTGAATGATCACTCTTCAAAGCTTGGTAGAGGTGTGATTTACTGACATTATATTCCTTTTATTTTGGCAGGTTCGAAATCTCTTGTTGACTGGTTTCCTGTTTTGTGGTCCGCTGTTTCTCACCTTTTGCTTCCTTAACACTGTTGCAATTGCATACCATGCCACTGCAGCTCTTCCGTTTGGTACAATTGTGGTGATTCTTCTTATCTGGACGCTGGTGACGTCACCGCTTCTTGTACTGGGTGGTATTGCTGGAAAGAATAGCAAGGCTGAGTTTCAAGCTCCTTGCCGCACCACTAAGTATCCTAGAGAAATTCCACCACTGCCGTGGTACAGGGGAACCCTTCCTCAAATGGCAATGGCTGGATTTTTGCCTTTTAGTGCAATATACATTGAGCTCTACTACATATTTGCGAGTGTGTGGGGCCACAGGATTTACACAATATACAGCATCTTGTTCATCGTCTTCATTATTTTGATCATCGTCACTGCTTTCATCACTGTGGCTTTGACATATTTCCAACTTGCTGCTGAGGATCATGAGTGGTGGTGGAGGTATGCCCTGGATTCCACTTTTCTCTTGCTTGATAAATTCTTGGTTTTAGCCATCAAATTGTTTGCTTTGTTTCAATACGTCTGCCTTGATGTACTTTGTGAAACTCCCTTACAATTGATGCTGGTGGAATTACATAAGCTAAGCTTATGAATGTGCTTCTCTGGAATGGCTGAATATCATTGCAAGATTCCTCCCCCCCCCCCCCCCCCAAGGTGGTTATCCCTACTACATAATTCTGCTTATTTCATTACTCTGATGTGGCAGGTCTTTCCTGTGTGGCGGTTCCACTGGGTTGTTCATCTATGGATATTGTTTATACTATTACTATGCACGCTCCGATATGTCTGGGTTCATGCAAACGTCATTCTTCTTTGGCTACATGGCTTGTATCTGCTATGGCTTCTTCCTCATGCTTGGAACTGTTGGTTTCCGTGCGGCACTGTTTTTCGTCCGCCATATATACAAGTCTATAAAATGTGAGTAGAGAGGGAAAGAGGCGGCGTAAGCTCAGGTGGCTCAGCACCAGTATCTTTTTGTTCCTCATTAGGCTTGGTGGAAAGGCGAAGCTCTCATGCAGTGTAAACTATGCCTGACATTATTCAGTGGGGAATTTGTATTACTCATATTAGGCTTACCCCATACCACTTTGCTTTTTCCTCGTTGCGGTGTTTGCATACAAACTCTGCCCCTCCCCCCTTTGGTTTTCTGATGGACATTTTGTACCTCGGAAACTTCAATATTACCCCAACTAGGCCTTTATCACTAAATTGATCCCTGGTTGTGGCTTCTGAATGCGTCTAAATCAGTTATATGCTTTTGTCAGCAAACCAATCAATTACATGTAGCCTCGCTAACAACTCTTGAATGTGCCTAAATCTTCTGAAGTGCTAGACATTTTCACGATAATGGCTGCTACTTGTTCATCCTGTATGATCAATATGATCCGGCAAAGAATGTATGCCGTTGAAGTGGCAAAGAATTTTGTTTACCAGTCCGGAATTGCCTAATTATTAAGATTGAAACCTTAGTTCTTGAGTACATTAATTTAAGGCTCCATTATTCACTTTAGTTTTTATCATATCTACCCGTGTACGTTCTAAAAACTAGAAAGAGTGACCCCTTTCTATAGAAGGAAGACGGGGAGGGAGGGACTTTGGTCTCTATCAATAAGTATATATACAATGCAAGTTATCGAGTGCACATATTGGATACAACTTATTCCGTTAACCAGTCTAGGTCAAAACATTCCTTCGCAACCTGAACTCGGAGTTGAGGAAGAGCAGATCCAAGCTCTTTCCACATCCACGAAATCTCCTCATCACATATTACATGCCGCAATGACTCCAAAGATGCCACAGATTTGGGCAGTGTTCTGATACGAGAGCACTCTCGCATGTCAAACTTCTCCAATGCCATAAGTCTAGCAAAGTTATCGGGCAGAAACACTAAATTGACGCACTGAGAGATGTCCAAGTACTTCAAACAAACAAGGTGGCATATCCCAGGAGGTAGAGACTTCAAGCTAGGGCAGGCGTAAATTCTGAGGATTTTGAGAGAATCAAGCATGCCCACATCAGCTGGTAGCTCTCTTAGGCTATGGCAATTGGTGATGCTCAAACTCATGAGTGAGTGAAGTAAGCAAATGCTCACCGGCAGCTGCACTAGGTCTGTACAGTGATCAATTGTGAGTTCCTCAAGATGAGGGAAAATCCATGGTAAATCTACCACAGATGGATCGAAGCTTTTGTCGATCTTGCAAAGTACCAAGGAGAGTTTGTGCAGTTTTTCCAGAGGCATACATTGGTCTGGAAACTGAGGGACAGACACCCTTTCTAACCAAAGGCTTCTCAGGTTGGGCATTGCGGCAAACACTGATAAGTTGTGAAGAACAGCATGTGAGGTGCTGTGGTTGATTATGATCAATGCCCTAAGCCTTGGCATGTTGTTTATGAAGGGCGGAAGCACAAACTCGCAGGCAGAAAAGTTCAGTATGAGCACTTCAGCCTTGGGAAATTCCATGGAAAACCATTCGTTTCCCTTTATTTCACCTACATATTAGAAAATTTAGCAGTTAACAATGAATCAATGATACTCGGATTATCCTTTAAACTACCATATAGGCTATGGCATTATGTAGAGGTTCATCTCGCTCTTGAAACTTATTAGGATGAAAATATTGTCCTGTCATGTTGTCTAACCAATAGCAAATAAGGATCGTTTTACCAGTTTTTTATGGATATAAGATGAACATATTTAAAACATAAGGCATACACATGCCGTTTAACACCCATGATTACACTCCAGTGCACATGCTTTAAGGATAGTTACAAGGATGTCCGTGTACCTGTATGAAGTGAGACTATCTGGGCATTCAATGGCTGATCCGCATTCCTCTCCCATTCTTTTGGAAGTCTTCCTTCTCTTCGTGGCATAAGCAGTCGCCTTCGCTGATTTATGTTCCCCGAGTTGTTCAAATGAAGAGCTAAGTCTCGCAACACATCATGCTGGGTCACGAATATTGTGTAATAACTACAATATGTATCTCCAGCCCTGGAAAGTCGACACATTAGAGGCCGCCAATTGAAGGAAAATCGGATCTCCAAAGTGATTTCAAAGGCTTGAAACATACCTTGCATCTTTCACCAGGGTAATAAGGTTCTTTTCTGATAGCTCAATGAGGATGGCAAAAACATCATCTTCAACAAAGTCGTGAACCTCGACCCACATGTTAATCAGAACATCTAGGGGAATTTTCGTGTCCTCGGGGAAGCAAGCCAGGTCCAAAAAACATTCCCTGACCTTGTCCGACAAAAATGAAATGCTGGTTTTCATTCTCTCCAGCAAATTAGCCTCATGAGACTCACCAATAGGCTCACCACGGGAAAGCCTGCTCTTTGCACTCATCCAGAACATCTGGGGTTGGCCGCGCAGTGAAGCTCCAATGACTTTAAGAGCCAAGGGAAGTCCTTTACATTCGCGAACAAGCTGAAATCACAACAAATTTCAGAAATGTTAGAATAAACACAGTTACAAACAGTTGCAATTTGCAAGTGGATAAAAGGTTCAGATCATTGAATTGTCAGAACATACTTGTTTGACCAATTGAACATCAACATTAGTAGGAATGGATTTTTGCCCAAAAGCAGAGTAGCAGAACAGAGTCATGGATTGATCATCATCCAACAATTCAACTTCATATGTTTGGTTGAGCACCGTGGGGAACTTGGATCGCGACACAACGAGAGTCTTGCAACCAGGTACTCGGAAAATGAGCTGCTCGAGCACTGAGAGTGACCAAACATCATCCAAAACTACGAGGGCATGGACTCCAAACTTCCACTCACACTGCAAGTTCCATTGAGGAATACCAGGACTAGCACCACCCATGTACTCACTGTTTGACAAAAATGCCCATATCCGTGATCTCAGTTCCTCCACATTTGGAGATTGAGATACAGTAAGGAATAAAATCCGGTTGTTGAAGTAAGCTGCATAAGTTTGACCCGAATTCGGTTAGACCAATACCCAAAAAAAAAAAGCAAAACAGAAAGAAAGAACACTGCAAGTAAAATGGTTATATCAGAACGAAGAATATGTAAAACAAGGGCAACATAGAAGGAGAGAGGAGGGTTACATTGAATATGATCATCCCTGCAAACAGCTCTAGCCAAAGTAGTTTTGCCACTTCCTCCAATCCCACAAATCCCAACCACACCACCATCTCTCTCCATCACCAACTCCTTCAGCTTTCTCACTCCAACCTCCAACGCCATTCCCAAATTACCCTCAAATTTCTCCTCTAATTCCTCCACCCTCCTCAGCTCCTCCTCCCACCGCCCTCCTCCACCCTCTCTCTCAATCTTCAACGACCCAAGTTGCCGCTCGATCCGGCGAGTCGACCCTTCAAGCCGGTCGAACCGCTCGGCCGAGTCGAACCGGAGATGGTGAACATCAGCCAGAACATGAGCCTGCATCGGACCCTGGACGAACCGGGCGACGTGCTTCTCGAGCTTCTCCATCTTCCGGGCCAACTGGAGATTCTTGTAGACGTTCCACCGGTTCGAAGCGAGGACCTTGTTAGAAAGCTCCAGACCGGAGCGGAGGATCTCGGAGATCCGGTCGAGCTGGGACTGCCGGAACTGGGGGAGCTCGACGCCGGAGTATTTGATCTCTTGGATGATGGGGAGGAGTTCTTTGACGTGGAGAGTAAGCTGCTCGGCGCTTGCCCGGCAAAGGGTTGATTTCCGGACGATTGAGATAAGCTGCTTTAGGAGCTCCGTCGCGATCTCGCCGGCGAAGAGGTCCGTGACCGCCATGATTACCAAGGGTTGGTAATGGGTAGTGAGAATGTCACTTTGAATGGGGGAATATTTTTGACGAGACTGAGGAGGATGATGGCGCTAATTATAACGTGTTTTTTTCAGAGGTCTTGCACTAAACTGTCACCTTTCTTTTCCTTTTCCTGTAGGGGCTGACGTTTTTTTTTTCTTTTTTTTTTGGTTGATCCTTCCAGTCAGTGGATTAGAACTACTGTTGATCCAATAAGAAATAGAATTCTCCCATTGTAAATTTTTTTCATTCATAATATTCAAATTCGATACTTTACTAAGAAAAAATAAATTAAACCAACCTGTATTGATAATAACTTAGTTATTTCTCATTTGTAAAATAGCAATATATTTTTAAATTTGAATTTATAATGATCCTAAAGGATCTAACTATTTGTGTAATTGACTACAATAAGTCTTTTTTCCTTCTTTTGTTGACTGACGATGTTAGATAGCTAAATAGAAGTAAAAAATGTTATAAAAAAAAAGTTATACTAATCCATATTTGTCCATGTACGTTTCTTACACTTTTCACTTTCTAATGCGCTTTCCACAATTCAAACAAGTACATTAAAAATTAATATTTTCTTTATATATGGTATTTATATGATGAGCATCGAGAAAACCATCTACATTATAACAAATCGAATATAATTCCCTAGACAAATAATTAGTTTGTTTAGTTCTACTTTGTATTTGAAATGAAAAATACAGTGCTACTCTTTCCAAAAAAACCAAAAAACCAAACTTAACACCACTAAGGGGGGGGGGGGAAAGGTAATAACTTGATGACATAGAGGCCAAGA
>JACYFF010031955.1:2351643-2403179 GCA_017589665.1 Selenicereus undatus | reverse complement strand
TACTTCAATGTAATTAAAAAGGAAGATTAGGTTCAGGCCGTTACAGCTCTATAACGCCCCCAACTGCTAATGTCTGATTATTCTAACATAACCACTTATTATTATAAACTAGCAACGGAAGACTTCTGATTTGATTGGAGGCATTACCGCCGTTCCAGGATTTTCAGGAAATAGTAGCACTCCTGACTTTAGGGTTGGGGGCCTTTCATTTGAGCCCCCATAAAGTTCAGTAAATCAAGCAGCCGTGTTCCATCATGGAACGGCGGTAATGCCTCCAATCAAATCAGAAGTCTTCCGTTGCTAGTTTATAATAATAAGTGGTTATGTTAGAATAATCAGACATTAGCAGTTGGGGGCGTTATAATAATCATCAATAAAACTAAATATTATAAAATCAAATACAAAATAATCATCATATTCATCATAATCAATCCATAAACATGATTTAACTTAAGCTTGCATGAACATGATCATCCCTAAACCCTAGCATGATTCAAGCGCAACTTCACCATGATCAGCACCAAAATAACTCTTATTTTTTATCAAAACATCATGATCAATGATCATAAACATCAAAACAAGAATCAAAACTAAAATAAAAATAAAAATCAACAAGATCAAACTTTAAAATTACTCACTTTGGTTGCAAATAAGTTGAGATGGAGATGAGGTTTAGGGATTTTGATGATAGAGGATGATAGCTTGAGGTACTAGGACGTTGGGGGGGCATCGAAACCCACTAGGGATGGCCGAAAAACACCCATGAAGGGCTGTCAGCAGCTGCTGCCATGAAGAGGGAAAAAGGAGAGAGAGGGTGTGTATGTGTTGTTATGTTTGTTTGGCTAGAATGACTCCAAAAATGCTTGGCTAAATTTTATCCATCCAAAATATTTTTTTTGCTAATTAAAATTAGGCACAAATGATAGTAATTAACTTAATTTAATCACACCAAAATTTTCAGGTCAAATTTTTAACCCAAAATGAATCAGGCCGTAAATTGGGTCCAAATGAATTAGGTCGAACTTAATGAATTTGAGCCCATATATTTTTGCATGGCTAAAAATTAAAATTTTGGGAAATTATGAAAAATAATTCAATGCTCAATCATAATCATCGAGGTCTAATATCGATTCACCTGAAATTTACTCAATCAACGAAACTTGAATTAACAATCTATGAAACTTGAATTGCAAAATGGGACCCAAATGAAATATCTCCAACCGGGATGATTAAATATGATAAATGAATGCGAAAATTTTAAATGACATAAGGTAATTCGGTAAATATATAAATTGAGTATAATTGAATTAATAAATATGATTTGGTTAAACAAATAACCATGAGTGATTAAATGAATAAACATGAATAAATAAATAAATAAATAAATATGATTTAAATAAATAAATATGGGTTAGAGTCAGATTATTACACTTATCAAATAAAATAATACCCATAGAACCATTTTATAACACACAACTTCCTTTTTAAAATCCAAAAAAAAAACTAATTAAAATCAGAAAATTAAACAAAAAGCAAGGGGAAAAGGGCATAAGCCGCTCGCTCGCTCGGCTATAGCGCACAACGTGAGCCGCTCAGTGTAGCTCACGAGACGAGCAAGCCAACCGCTGTCCGTGTTACTCTGTCTCCCTCTACTCTGCTGACATGAAAGAACTGAAAGAAACAATATACTGACCTTGTGCAGGCAATACTTTTGGGTTTCGCATGGTCTCTTTCCCTGTATCAAACAATACACGTATTATAGGAGCAAAAACAACGATGGGTCAATTTTTTGGCTCACCGGTAGGGCCTACTACTGCCACATCAATCCTCTCTCTAACTTTTTACCTCACAATATTCACTCTCTTCAGTGAAGGACCAAATAAAATAATATCTATAAATGTTACATTTAACCATAAAATAATACCTATAAATCCACTCTATAACACAATTTTATTTTTAGAATTAAAAAACAGAAAAACTAATAAAAAAATATTTTAAAAAACAAAAAAACCTCACGAGTTACCTCGGCAAGCCGAGGCTTCCCGTGAGGCACGAGGCATGAGGCTCTCGTTGGAGTTGTTCCCTCGCCTCACCATACTCTCTCTCCTCCTTGTTCTCCTTGCAAGCCAACCATTGTGCTTGCTCTAAGTCCGTTGTTGCAGGCTCGAAGCATTGGCTCAACACCAAGTAGCATCGACTATTTTGCAAACCATTAGTAGTTAAGACCACGAGACGTTGAAACTATTCATGGAAGCTTGGTCACGGTCCCAGCCCCCGGCTGACTAGCCTCCATTGTCGACTTCTAGTGCTATTACGGCTAGGGTTTCAAATCTTAATATAATTCATACTTTTCGTTGCTTTATTATGAGCAATACACTAATGATTTACCTCAATTCTTGAACTCGACATTGAAATAGGAATAAAATTTGATGTCGTGCCTTTATAGTTGAAGTCAACGGGGATTGAGGGTGACAACGGCGAAGATGGATACTGGATGGTGGATTAGGGTTAAATCAATAGGTTCATGAATCATTAAAAGAAAATACTTGATAGAGATGATGATTGATGAGTATTAATTTTCGGTGATTAGGGCAAGATGATGGATAGTTGGACACTAGACATTAGTATAGTTGAATGTATTTTGACTATAGTTTGTAATTAGTATAATGGATATCGTGTGTATTTTTTTAAGAATTTATGATATTTTGCTGATGGGATCGCATTAGTTCATCCTGTTAACTAATTATAGGTGTATTTTGTTTAGATCTGTGTATGAAACTTTGGTTTTTTTAAATTCACTATATATTTGTGTGCTAAATTTTTGGAACTTTGAAATTAGTGGTTACGAGCACTCAAACTATTATTTTACAGGTCTGTTTATTTTTAAATTTTTTTAGAATTCTAGGTAAATACAGATCTCTCAAATCCCATTATTCGATACTTGAAGAGAATAGCATGTGACAATAAATATTAATAAAACAGACACCCCTCTTTCAAATTCCTGAATCTGACATTGATTAAATTCTAAAATTATTTCTTCTTAATTGAACCAAATTGAATTTATTCTTCCTAAAACTATAGATATTTTTGATGAAGCAAATTGAAAGGGACATATTATGAAAAAACATGTTTGAAAAAACCAAGGCATATGACTTCTTTCCCGTGGAAGTCTTCTTTCACAAAAAATTGTCCGTGGAAATTTTATGCAGAAGTCCGCTCCATTTTGTGTGTGAACCTACAACTTTTTTTTCTTTTTCTCCTACTTTTGTTTGGGACAAAGAAAATCCAAAGAAGCTGAAAAGACTAAGGCCAAAAAGACAAAAACAAAAACAAAAGCAAACCAATGCACCAGCCGGGAATCGAACCCGGGTCTGTACCGTGGCAGGGTACTATTCTACCACTAGACCACTGGTGCTGATATGCTCGTTCAGCCTCACATATTTTAAAAGACAAACTGAGCAGATGAGGATCCATCACATTAAAAATCACGCGTGTGGGCCCAGGCCCTGGAAAGGCCTCAACAGTCAACATCAAAGCTCTTTCTTTGAGGCTGCTTAACAGGTGGGCCCATGCCCCAAGCTCACCACGGTAGTTGTGATTGGGCTTCAGTCAGCCCAGCCCAGTTCATGTTCGTTTCCCACTTTTGTGAGTCTTACTTTTCTTTTTAAATTCGAATAAGAAAAATCTCGTTATAATTATAAGAAAGTCAATTTTTTGATCATTAAAAAGAACAAAAGAAAGAATAAAAATAAAACGAAAGATTGCTCAATAATATATAAAAATACATGATTTTTTTGTATTGTATCTAACCTCTCAATTCTAACTACTGGGCCTAAAAAAGTTATTTATTTTGATTTGATATATGGAATGAATCCCCACTTACCACTTTAAAAAAAGAAAAACTTTCATAAAAAAATCTTTTAATTTTAACTCAAAAGCTACTTTACATGAATTACCTGGCTAGTAACTAGTAGCTATTGTGCTTGTTACGTGTTATTTACAACTCTCAATGCTGAACACAAATTCTTTAAAAGCGTTTGTATTATGGCTATAAAAATTAATTAAGTTCATATTTTTAGCTTACTGCATTGGTTGTGGATTAGGGTAACTAAAAAAAAAAAAAACTTTTAGAGTCGTTATAAGAAACTAAATTCATATGCTTACTAGATTAATTGATACGGACTCGTTATAATACTTTGTAATATTCGTAAAATTTGGAGAAATCTGTAAAACTTTAGAGAAATCCATACAAATCCATAAGAGGTTTTTAGAATGTATAAAATTTTTTTTGAAGAAGACAATAAAAAAAAATGAAAGTCTAAAATTCACAAAAAATAATAAATAGATAGCAAACCATCACGGCTTCATTGTTGACCAAATAGACAGTTAAAAATTTTGTTTTCTCACATATACTGATATACATACTAATCGTCAAAATCAAGATCAAAATAAAGAATGGCTCGCCCATTTCAAATTTCCGTATGAAAGGGTAACTCCTAATCAAACTGCATAAAAACTGAAATTCTAAAAAATTTCTAAAAAACTCTACGGGATTTATTATTATTTATTACTATTTTGGTGATACATAAATATTTGTAGATGCATAGGATAATATAGATCACTAGCAAATCTCGAATACACATGGCAGAAAGCTAACCGAAATGCATACGTAGTGCCTCCAACAGATGTCTCACAACTGTTCACGCTCTTCCAGTGGCGCGTGAATCATCGCATTATGCTGAATTCTCATCTCCATCACAAACCTGCGGCTTCACAGCGATAGCACGCGGAAGTTGATCCACGCGCAACCTGTGCAAGTAGGATTGTCTTTGCAAACCCACCGACGCAAACTTGACTCAGTGAGTGCCTCCCCTTCTACGGCCGTACATTTGTTTACACACTGAGCCGGGCTTTTGGGATGGCAGGCACAGCTGCGACGAAGCTGGGCATGTCTGCAGGCAATTATCCCCAAAACTCCCGGCCACCACTCCGGGGACGGCGAAGAACCCAGCCGGTGGCGTCCCTGACAGGTAATTTCCGTCAAGATAGAGCCTTTTTAAGGTACCCTTCTGGCTAAACTCCAATGGGATTGGTCCGCGTAGCCGATTGTATCGCAAGGACAGAGAAGCCAAAACAGGGTATTCTGAGAAATTCACCGGCAAGAACCCTTCGATTTTGTTGAACCCCAAATCAACGGCCACCAATTCGCTGTACTCTTTGTCAGGCTTCCAGATCTCGACACCTATCAGGCTGTTATTGGCCATGTTTGCTTGCTGCAGAGATGGGAGCTGAAAGAACCAGCCAGGTAAAACTCCGACGAGCGAGTTAGCACTGAGTTCGACCGTTTCCAGCTGAGTCAACCCATTAAAAGACAATTTTGAGATCGACCCGGATAAGGAATTCGCCTTAATTGCAAGCGTCTGCAAGTTGGGGGGCAATTTTGGGAGCTGCCCGGAGAAATTGTTGAAGCTGAGATCAAGCCTGGTCAATTTAGAGAGAGAAAACAATGTGTTTGGGAGATACCCAGATAGTGAATTAGCTGAAAGGTCAAGCTCTTGGAGCGATTTGAGGTTCCCAATGGAAGAAGGGAGGTGCCCAGAGAAGGAATTGGTCCGAAAGGAGAGAGATTGGAGCTTAGTAAGGGAGGAGAGAGAAGGTGGGATGGTGCCATAGAAGGAGTTCTGGCCGAGGTCGAGGATGACGAGTTGGGTGAGTTGGGATACGAGTGGAGTGAGTGTGCCCGAGTAGCCCTGCGAGTCAAGGGTGATGGAGACGACTCGGGATGAGTCAGGTGAGCAGGTGAGCCCACAGATGAAGTGGGTTAGTCTGGGCAAAGAACAGGGGTCCGACGAGAAGTTCCAGCTCTCGAGGCAAGATGATGGGGGGATAGTGGAGGGTTTCACGGCGGCCTTCAAGGCTTTGAGGGCGGTTATGTCAGCGGAGAGAGTGACGGAGTGGACGGTGGAGAGAGAAAATTGGAGGAGGAAGAGAAGTAAGAAAGTCGATAGGTGGGGTTTGCGCATGGTGGCGAAGCTTAGAAGTGGAGGAGATCAGATCATGGAGAGTGAAGTGAACTGACAAGTGGTGCGTGTTTTTTTCTTCTGGGTTCGGAGGGTATTTAATGCTTGAAATATTGCATATTACAAACTACAAAGGGCATTTTTTTCCGAGTGGATTGCACTAAAAACTTTCCCACTTGTGAAGGCGAATTTGAGCCTTTTAATTAACTAGCGATGAAAGGAACGTCACTTTATCCTTGCAATGTTATAACTAAGTTTCTATCTCTTATATATTTAGACAATAAAATAATACAGTTAACTGACTGATTAAATGGAGTCTTTCTCTATATTTCACATTGACGTAGGATGAGATTCTGTATAGGAATTTAAGGTATATCATTTATAAAGACAATCTAGGAATAACTCTTAAGAGAATAGTTTCTTAGATATCTTCACTTATATTTCTTATGAAAAAAAACTCACTTATTATATTACGAGATTGGTGAGTCAGGAGACCGTGCATGACTCATAACTATATTTTAGTGTAGAGCATTCTAAATTAGAGTTTCAAATTTTAGAAGTCTATCTAATCACATCACAAAGAAATTGATCTTTTAAAATTTACATTCTTTTATCTTTTTAATCTATGAAACTCTAACTTGAATCACCCAATAAAATATTAATTATAAATTCATCCTATAATATACAATATTATTCTTTTTAACCAAATAAGTGATGTTTTGAAGGGGGAAAAAAAAGAAAAACAAAAAAAATCAAAAAATCAAAAATTTTGAAACTTGTCCGGGAACGCGCAACCGTTTCCACCCGCAGGGCATAAAAGTCTTGTGTTTGGTTGCTAAGCATTCCTAAGTTCGTGATACATAATTAGGCTTTAGCTTTAGTCCAAATCATAAGTTTGAGATTGTACACTTCTACTTGTCAGCCCATGATTTATAATAAATGCATTTGAATTAAAAAAGGTAATATTGTGTACCAAAAATATAATAGTGACCTTCGATGATTTATGTTTACATTTAATTAATAAAATGGTGAGATTTCTGCACTTCAATTAACATCAAGATAGCAGGTTGTATGCTTATATCTCACGACAAAAAAAGAATTATATCATAATACATAAGTAGTTATATTCTTCGTCCTTTTATTAGTAGTTGTAATTATGTCTTATAGTCATGTTTTTGTTTGATACTTTAGTGGTATATTTGTGAGATCTTTTCAACTAATAATTGACAAAAAGTAGTTATATTCTTAGTTAATAAATTTTATTACAATCATGCTTCTCATATCATGCACATGTTTAACTTTTCTTCATCTCCTTTTTCCAACTAAGAAGAATCTATACCTTTCAATAATGCCATCCAAAAGTATCACTTTTACCTTCTTTTTTTTCCCCTAATAATTTATATTTAGTTTTTTTGCCAATTATGTGATTGACGTAAAATAGTCATCATTCAGCTACTTGCTCGATCATCCAGCAAAATGGGGACATTGACGAGGATATTAGCCAGCGGATTAGAGTGGGCTGGCAAAAGTGGAAGTCAGCGTCAGGGGTACTGTGTGACAAGAGAGTGCTCATGGGATTGAAAGACAAAGTCTATCGGATGGTAGTTAGACCGGCTGTACTCTATGGATCGGAGTGTTGACCTCTAAAAAAGACGCATGTCCAACAGTTGATGGTAGCTGAGATGAGAATGGTCAGGTGAATGTGTGGTTTTACGAGATTGGACAAAATTAGGAATGACGTAATCAGGGGTTTAGCTAAAGTGGCCCCCATAGAGGAGAAGATGAGGGAATCGAGGCTCAGATGGTTCGGCCACGTGAAGAGGAGAAGTGTGGCCACCCCAGTGAGAAAGTGTGAGATGATTCACCCCCCCGATGGTAAGAGAGGGAGGGGTAGACCGAATAAGAGCCTAAAAGAAGTGGTTAGAGAGGACATGAGAGTTGTCGGTCTTACGGAGGACATGACTCAGGATAGGAGGCTGTGGCGTGACATGATTAAGGTTTCGGATTGTAGGGGACCGCCTTCGTAGAGGCCAGTAGCCTAGGCGGTGTAGGGCGGGTAGGGTTTTTGGTGTGTTTGTCTGCAGATCGTGCTTTTCTGGGATGTGACGGCACTAAGCACCTCTGGTTTGTTCAGGTATGTCTCTACTCCTTCTTTATTTGCTATCCAACCCCTTTTTTCTTCCCCCTTCGCTTACTCCGTAAATGGTTTCGCAATCGTTTTCTCTATAAACTTTTTATCAAAACTGTTTTGTGGGTCTTATAGAATCAACCTCTCTATGGGTAGGAATACCGGTAGAAGTAAGGTTGCCTACAGTTGGATCTCCCCAGACCCCGTGAAAGCGGAACCCACACTGGAAGTTTGTTGTTGTTGTTGTTGTTGTTGTATTCAGTTACTTGCTCCTATTGAGTTTAATCGGGGAGCAATAATCAGCTGGGTTACCTGATTTGGGCCAACACAAATTACTTTGATTTCGGGCTAGCAGGATTTGCGTTGGCAGACTTTATTTATTTAAATATTTCATCATATTTTATTTAATTTTTAAAAATTATATGAATTATTTTGTACCCACAAACCATAAATACTAGGACGCTGTGCGGTGAATTTTATAATAAATATTTTGGTAATTCTAAGGTACATATTTATGTATCATGTTTCAGTACATATCTATATAAGAGTTATTATATAATTGAACTAATCCTCTATTTCATTTTCCTCAACCTAATAAATATTTCTTTAATTCTACTAATCCAATCGATTAGAAAAAGACATATTGTAGAGAGCAAAATGTACACTGCAGATACAAACATACACTACAGATAAGAAAAGATGTATTACAGGAAACAAATGGTATATTGCAGAAAGAGAAAGGCACACTGTACAACAAAAAAGATACACTACTGTAAAAAAAAATAGATACACTAACATTTTGAGTATGCATATACTACACAACTTTAAAATGTGTATTATATTGGATACATATATTTATATTAAGAATTTTTCCAAATATTTTGTTTGCTGAGATTAGTTGGTGAGCTTTACGGACTCTGAATTATCCGCTCCACATTTGGAGAATTTGCTTCAGGGCTGTTTCTCAGTCTCTGCCACTCTCGATCTCACTTTCAATCTCACGCTGATACGACAAGCCGCAATGAATCCCCATCCCCATGCTCTGGTTCTCTCTCTCCTCCTCTTCTTCTTCTGCTCTCCAGCCCTAATACCCGCCACCTCCGCCGCGACCACCGACGCATACCCGTCGGTATACGGCGACGACTCCTGCGGACTCGGCGGCGGCGACAACCTGGTGGCTCCGCGAAGAGAGGTCTACGGGGGAGGCCAGATATTCGACATAACCCACCGCTACCACCCCGATATGCCGGCGTTTGAGTCCAAGGAAGGCATCGGGCAGTTCCTCTGGATGGTCAGGACCATCAAGAATGGGTCCATCGCTAACAACTCAGGGATGAAGATGCAGACCCACACCGGCACCCACCTTGATGCCCCTGGCCATTTCTACGATCACTACTTCCAAGCTGGCTTTGATGTGGATACCCTCGATCTTGACGTCCTTAATGGTGATTCTTCTGTTTTTTGTATTTGGGTTTAAATAATTGATTATTAGATTGGATGACTAACATTTTTGGCGATTGTTAGTTACTGCTTGGAATATGTTGTCCACTTTCGTTTCGTGGGTTGTTAATTTTGGGAAAAATTTGTGTGGATTTGTAATCCGCGATGGTTTATATTGCATTTGCTGGTTAGGACTTCTCTATGATCACTGAAAGTCTGGAACTTTGCGTAGTTGGGACTTGGGTTTTTTTTTTTTTTTTGGAAATGACGTTAGACTGGGTAATCTTGATGATTAATTGATCATGGTTGTTCTTTTTGTTGAATATAGGTCCTGCACTGTTGGTTGACGTACCCAGGGATAGTAATATAACAGGTACTTCTCATTCATGTCTTCTGTTTCTGCTTTCTACTAGTGTATCTGTTGTTACAAATGAGATCTCTTATGAAGTGTCTTTACTTGGGATTCAATGAAAACTGCTGAAACCACTTGTTGAGTAGTACGTGCTTCTAAATTGGATGAAAATTGAATTGAAGTTGCTGTACTTATGAGGAGTGCAGTGGGATAGGTTGCGGGATGGGGGAGTTGGTTTGAGTCTTCAAAGAGAAAGACAAGCTATATTCATTCATTAGCAGCCATTATCGGATTTATGGTATGACTGCAGTGTAAATATCACATTCTTTTGTCAGCGGATGTCATGAAGTCACTACACATTCCCAAAGGAGTACGCCGTGTGCTTTTCAGGACCCTTAACACCGATAGGTAAACTGACATCACTTACAGCATTTACTGTCATTTACTTAATGAATCTGTAACTTGGATTGGCTGGACATTCTTTTCCATAATCTTGTATCTTAATGTGAACAAACTGAATCATATCACTAGAATGGACTCTGCTGCGGTTATAATAATAGGTTGGATCCTCGAAAGTTTTCATGTATAAACACTTATGAGCTCTATCTTTCCAACACGTGACTTCAACTCACTTTGCCTAGGAAATTATCTTTCTGATATGTTGTGCGTTTTGGAGCTAAACCTTTTTTAACTCAATTTTTTTCTTTTGTTTTTCTCTTTTAAAGTAACTTCTTCACTCTTATTGAACGGCGGACATTATAAAATTGCTCTTTCTTTGCCATTTGTTCTTAGGAAAACTTATCGTGAAGAGGATACTAATGGTTTGCCTTTTGTCATTTTTAGCTAACCAAAGGGTCTTACATATAGAAAGGATAGTGGGCTGAGAAATTGCTGATGATGCGACTCAGTAACATTTTGTTAAGTTGTCAAGTCTCTATTTGTCATGTCATGAACATTTTTAGTTTATCTTATTCTTATTTACTCAATTTTCTGTTGAACTTGATAGCTTGTACATCCAACTTCCAACTGGCATATATCTGTTGTGTTCATGTCCTGTGTCTGCCTTTGAGGGTGTTCAAATCGTGTGCTCTTATTCTTGTGTTATCACTTTGTCCTAAGTGGTTGTAAAGTCATTAAAGAACATTTGCTCTCACTGTAATCCAGGCGCCTTATGTTCAAGAAGGAGTTTGATTTCACCTATGTGGCTTTCACAACGGATGGGGCACAATGGCTTGCTGATAACACAGACATAAAGCTTGTCGGTAAGGCGTTAGCCGTTGGATTTCATGCCCCTTTCTCTGATCTCCAGACAATATGCTTTTTTGGTGTGCGGCAATGTTTCTGGCCATAATACTCAATTTCTCCCCAAAAACCATCTGTATTTGAAGTGCTGCAGATGGCCATTTTTTTCTTCTCAGACGGATAAAATTGAAGTCAGAATCTGAGTGTCTTGTCTCGAAAAGATTCATCTTCACTTGGTTCTAGAATCTCTTAGACCCTGCATCTTGTGTGCCTCTGCTTATTCCTGTCTGCGTATCTGGTTTCCTCCAAAGTTTAACTGGTTGTATCTGTGTGCAAAACCATCCCGTGTTTAGATTCCACATCTGGTCCAATATCTTATTTTAGAATTGCAATACTGCATAAGGAGTCCTTAGCAATTGGTCTCTCAGCAAGTAGCGATACTTTGCAAGGATAAGGCTGCCTATATTTGGATCTGCCCATAGCCCGTTGAAGCGGGACCTGCAGACAGCGTTGTTGTTATTGCTATTGTTTTCCTGCCTAAGGAGAGGTTTATCAAAGTAGAGTGACTAGCTGAGTAAATGATGTTGCATGAATCTAACCAATGTATCAACATTGTAGGTGTCGACTACTTGTCTGCGGCTTCATATGAGCATCTGACTCCTGCTCATCTTGCTTTTCTCAAAAACGGGGTAAGAATTTTGCTTCAAGCTAATCTCAAATTTTGTATGAGTTAACAGTCTCATTCGTTTCTATTTTTTGCTATGAATTCTTTGTGCAGTCTACCATGCTGCTAATTTCGTGCCTTAAGATTAGACATTTATGCTTTAACCAATGAGAAGAGAAAAAAGAAACCTTAGATACTAGTGGATACGATCATACACAATGCCTGTCTTGGGCTAATTTTTGTAATAGACTATCAACTTCAAGCAGTTGGGTTATTGCTTGTTAAGCTGGCAGAGATTCTCCTTGAAAGAGTACAGGGTGCATTGTTTAGCAGCTGAAGTTCCACTATAGAAGAGAGTCCCAGTTTGCCAGTTTTAGATTGTTTAAACTTTATAAAGTTATTTGAAGTTATGCTGGATGTCTATCCTAGGTTTATTCTTGGAACTCAGGAGCCCTGTGGTTTTTACCTTCATGATCATAAATGTTGATATGCAGGAACTACTTCTGTCATGATTAGTTGAACAATAATGTAAAAAACATGTGTTACTTTCATGGACCAAGAGTTGATTTTATGAGGCGAGTAATCACTTGGGACTTGATCGGCATCTCCATATTTACCTGGACTCCAGGAATGGTTACATCCACCCCTCCTCCCAAAAAAAAAAAAATAAAAAAATCTGTGTTCCAGGAACGAATAGTTTGATGAATAACTAGATTACACTTGTGAGTTCCACCAACAAACCATGTTCTGCCCTGGTGGTCCAATAGGCACTTCTGGTTTCTTGATACATGAAAACCATGTCCGTGTGTGCTGAGGGCTCACATGATGGAAATTCTGGCCTTGTTATCATGTCTAAATGTGCTGTAAATTGCGTGGACACTAAAGTTGTTTTCATGTTGCAGGACATTATACTCGTAGAGGCTTTAAAGCTGGATGATGTCCCTGCAGGGATATATAATGTCCATTGTTTGCCTCTGAGGCTGCTTGGTGCTGAGGGATCACCGGTACGATGCATCCTCATGAAATGACAACCCAGTAAGTCATTTCCATTCTGAGTAGCTTTGTAATTGAAACATGAAGGCCCTTGATTCAGTTGAAAGTTACACCGTTTCACCTTTATACTGCTCTAAGATAATTGCCCCCCCCCCCCCCAAAAACGCCCCCAAAAAAAAGACACAAAAAAAAAACAAAGCAAAGGGGGAGAATAGAAAGGATGAGTCCCTGTATTTACAATTAAATGGCTATGGTCACTTGACCTTAGATGCTTGGACATACTGAGAAATCTGTACGGGTGGCCCAAAAGTTTCAGAGATGTAATTTTTTAGTGAAGTTCAAAAACTCTCAGGGGTCCTGAAATTTCATAGAGAACGTAAAAAATTTCATGGAAGGCATATGGAACACAGTCAAAATATCGTTGAGATTGAGTGGCAAAACTGGTTCTGTTACTGATGTCCATTTAGCCTTTTTTTATCCACGCTGAGATATGTCTGATGTGCATCTTGCAGGTTCTTGCAATATAAAGATGGGTTAGGGGTTTATCGTGAAGATTGGCAACATGTAACACGATTTAAAGAGATTGGTGTCTCTGGCACTATCGATTGCTGCCACAAGCTTGTGTGATAGTCATTTGATGAATGTTTAGTGTGTGCATTAATTGTAAGGTCGCAGGTAGTACAATGTCAGAGGGTTTTTATCTTAGCAGGTCTCAGGTAACCCCTTTGTAATGCCGGATGCAACAGCGGCTTCTTGTCAGAAGATATGGATTACTCGGACATTTTATACTCACCTCTTGATTTTGTACTGAAACAAATTAAAAATGGTGACTTTTGTTGTAGCATAGCCACCTACCTGCGAAAATTTTCAAACGGGTAGTTTAGACTTTGGATCCCTCCCCCCTCCTCTACCAGTACCGTGTGCCAGGGCCACGAGACAATATAAAAAGTATAATGCAAGTCCTGTTCAATCCATTGGGAATTTTGAAAATGACCGAAAAACACAAGAATAATGGCGTTTAATCACTTCTATATACAAGAAGGGATGAAAGCCACGGGCATCAAATCAGTCAGGCTCAATTTGAGTTCAATTCCATGATCTCGTACGAGCAGTAGCCATGAATCTCCAAACCCAACTCCATGTTGTTGTCATCTTCTCTTTCAGTGGTGTAGCCAGCGTGGGTCAGTAGGATCAGCCGACATCCCTCTAAAAAAAAATAAATTAATATACGTTTGAGAATTAAAAAAAAATAGAAATTAACTATATATATCAGATGTGTTAAAAAGATAAATGAAACCTCTCTTGCTTCAGCGGTCTAGGTGCTTGATTTGTGAGTTGGCATGTCGCGGGTTTGAGTCCTCTATCCTTCCCTTTTTCCGTTTTTTATTCATTTTTTTTAAGCCTCCGGTACTCTTCTTCTGTTTGTTCAACAGTTCGAGTCCTCAACTCTCTCTTCCGACACCCCTATCTAAAATTTCTGGCTTTGCCACTGTTGTCTTCAATCCTACTTATATCGGCGGCCAACGACGCATGCCCCTCCATGTACGGCGCTGTGTCATGCGGGCCCAGCGGCGGCGCAACGGGCAGCCTGGGGGCGCTTCCTATGAGAGAGGTGTACGGGAATGGGTGGATATTCGACATCACACACCGGTACCACCCGGACATGCCGAGCTTCGAGACGGACGAAGGCATCGGGCAGTTCCTTTGAATAGTGAGAAGAATGAAGAATGGCTCCATTGCTAACATCAGTGAGATAAAGATGCAGACCCACACTGGCACCCATCTCGATGCTTCTGGCCATTTCTACGATCACTACTTCGATGCCGGCTTCGATGTCGATACCCTCGACCTTGACGTCCTCAATGGTCATTCTTTTTTCGTGCCAGATTAGGTCCTTTGGTAGTCTTCATCACTAACTAGTTACTAATTGCTCTTCGAAGGGCCTGCACTGTTGGCTGACGCACCCAGGGAACGTAACATAACAGGTACTTGTTAGAACTACATCCATTTGAAGTTTTTGGGCCTGGAGCTAGACCCAATCCAAATTCTTTGGGTCATTGTGACTTGGATCCATACCCAAGTCCTTTGAATCTACCAGCCTAGTGGGTCCTAAACAGTTCCCTTTATTCTGGCTGTTTTTTTCCCCCCAACTTTGCATTGTTCTCAACTAACAACTCACAAGCATGAGCATGTGAAGTTGGATGATTTGGGTCTATATATGTTAAAATTTATAAAGTCTATAGAGGATTTGGTTCTGGGACCGACCAGCATCCCTACTTAGGTGTATTTAATTCCATGACGTCAATGGGTGGAGGGGTTATGAGTATGACTGCTGGGAGGGCGGAATCGGTTGGAGGCTTTTCTGATACAAGTTACATTTATTTGGTGTTGGTCCTGTTGAAGTGGGTGTTGTTCCACTTTGATAAAATTAAAGGATTTGAGTATGTATATAAATTTGTGAGTTACTCCACCCATTACCAATTGGTTTTGTGATGGAACCTCATTTGAACTTATGTGCATAACTCGTTGTTGAAAGCCCAATTAATATAAAAATTTAACATGGTATCAGAGCGGGTCGCTCGATATTGATTTGCCACCGTCCCCCGTTTGATTAAAATTGTGTGTATGTGTTGGGCCTTGTTAGTAGCCCACACGTGAGGGAGCGTGTTGGAGTGGGTGTTGTCACACATTCATAAAATTGAAGCGCTTGAGCATGTATATAAGCTTGTGAATTACTCCACCCATTGCTAATTGATTTTGGAATGGAGCCTCATTTGAACTTATGTACATGACTCGTTGTTGAAAGTCCAATTAATACAAAAATTTAACATTTGGAAGTAGTTATTGGATGGGATTCACAGATTGACTACATCATGCATATCATATTGTTTTGACAGCGGACGCGATGAAGTCACTACAAACTCCCAAAGGAGTACGTCGTCTACTTTTCAGAACCCTGAACACCGATAGGTAAACTGACATCATTTGCTGGCATTTATTGAACTAGTGGACTGTACTTGAATTCGATCGACGTTTTTTCTTTACTCTTACATCTTAATGGGAAGAAACTCAATTAGTCTGCTAGAGTGTACTGTCCTGTGTTTATAATTTGTTGAATCCTCAATAGCTGTCATGTATAACCCTCCATCCATGGGTTTTGTCTTTCGAACGTGCAATTTCAACTCAACTCCGCATTCCCCCCCCCCCCCATCTATTTAGAAGCAGGCCTATCAAATTGGCTGTGGGGGTAAAATACAGAAATTGTGGCACCCAAATACAAACCAACCCTTTTGCATCCCGTCAAGAAAGCCAGATTGTGTATTAGGGAGCAAACTATATAATCCTTATGTGACTATGAGATTCCTCACATCAGAATTTGCCCAAATCTTATTGAAGCTAGGGAATTGTAATATTGCTCTTTGTTTGCCATTCATTCTTAGACTAACTGAGAAGAGGATTATATATTAATGGTTTGCTTTTTGCCCATTTTTGGCTAAAAAGGGGCCTTACATACTCGACAGGATAGTAGACTGGTTAAGTTCTTGTCAAGATATGAAGTCTCTTTGTCACGTCACAAATTTTTAGTGTATCATGGTCCTTAGCTATTCACTTTTCTGTTAGACTTCATAAGTTGTCCATCCAACTGGCATACACATTTTACATCTGCGGTGTCTGCATAGACGAATGAAACCCAAAAGAAATTAAAAAGCTGAATTTTACACTTGACAGTTAGATTTCTTAAATAGATTACCTACCATGGATAGAATTCCCATTGCTGACATCCTGACATGATTATTTACACTTAGCTTTGTTAAAAAAAAATAAATTAAAATCTCCTAGACACATCATGAGATCATGTACTGTGTCTGCCTGTGAGGGTGTTGATTTCAGGTGCTCTTGTTCCTGTATTATCGCTTTGTCCCAAGTGGTTGAATTTGATTAAACAAGATTTTCTCTCACTCTAATCCAGGCACCTTATGTTCAAGAAGGAGTTTGATTCCGGCTATGTGGGTTTCACAAAGGATGGGGCACAATGGCTCGTAGATAACACAGACATAAAGCTTGTTGGTAAGGCATAAGTCAAAAGATTTCCTGCCTCTTGCTTTGATTTAACAGACTAAATGCTTTTTTAGTCCACACTCAACAGCAACCTTTCTAGCTGTAATAATAATCTTAATATCCTTATCTTCTATGAAAAAACGATGCACAAAAACCATGAATTTTTGAAGTGCTGCTGATGTGTAGCTCTTCAGTCATTTGACCCTTTTTTTTTTCTTCCCAGATGGATAAGACTAGGTCATTAGCTGATGTATGGCTTGTCACGGAAAGGATTGCTGTCTCCTGATTCCTGAATCTCTTAGATCCCGTGTCTTATGTGCTTTTGCTTCTTTCTGTCTGCCTCGTTGGTTTCCCCCAGAGGTTTGACTTGCTGCTCTCACTTGTTGCATTACTGTGCAAAGCCATCACCTGTTGAGTTTCAGTATCTGGTTTAAGTATATGATTTCAGAATTGGTTTATTGCATAAGGAGAGGTTTGTCAAAGTAGTGCTACTAGCATGGTAACTGCTGTTTACTTGAATTTAACCACTGTACCAATATTGTAGGTGTGGACTACCTTTCTGCAGCTTCATATGATCATCTGTCTCCTTCGCATTTAGTTTTCCTCAAAAACGCAGTAAGGGTCTGCTTCAAGTTAATCTAATTTCTATAGCTAACAATCTTATATATTTTCTATTTTTTGTAATGAATTCTACATGCAGCATACCATGCTGATGATTCAATACCTGTTGTATTAGACAACCACCCCCCCCCCCCCAAAAAAGAGAAAAACTTAGGTGGGTGTGGATGTGTGCTGCCGTCCTGCCCATCTGAGGCTCAATTTCGCTGTAGATCATCAACTTGAAGCATATTTGATTATGTGGCAGGTGATCACTTGGGACATTATGGGCATTTGAGTTGTTACTGGGAACACTTATTACCCCCTCCCCCCAATTCTGTGTTCCAGGAACGGATAATCTGATGCATGAATCTAGGTTAGCTTGTGAGGTCCAGCAGCGATACATGTTCTGGTCTCATGGTCCAGTGTGCACTTTCTGGTTTCTTGATACATAAAAATTTACTGTTTCTGAGTGTGCTGATGGCTCACATGATGGAAATCCTTGTCTTGTTATCATGTTCACAGGTTCTAGAATTACATGAACCCCTCATGTTGTTTTCGTGCTGCAGGACATTATACTCGTAGAGTCCTTAAAGCTGGATGATGTTCCTGCTCGAATATATGATGTCCACTGCTTGCCTCTAAGGCTGCTTGGTGCTGAGGGATCACCCGTACGATGCATCCTCATGAAATGACCATCCTAGTAAGTTATTTCCATTCCAAGTAACGCTATGACTGAAAAATGAGCCCCAATGATTTGGTTGAAAGTTACGCCATTTCACCTGTATACTTTACTAGGTTAGTTAGCATATCCCTTCTAACTACATGTGATTGAAAACCGATGCAGTTCAATCGTTTAAAACACACATGCATGCTGAGGGTGTATCATCCTTGGTGCCATACAAACTCTTAACCTAGAATATGCCTCTCCCATGCGTGTGTTTATCCAAATACAAACATGTGAAATTATCAGGGCCTGTCACTGCTTTATGTAAAAATGATCATAAACTAAATATGTGACATTCTTCTAGCATAACATCCTACATAAAAGTGAAAATTGGCAAACGGGTTGTCAAACTGGGATTGGGTTACATTGATTTTGTACCAGGCTAAAGCAGATTGTTAGATCAATTCATACTCGGGTTTACTATCATTTCCCTGTTAATTATCTGATTTTGGGCAATGTAATTAGATAAAATTATGTCTTCTGAAGTCTACAACATATGCTTGATTAACGAGGAAAACGCGGAAGTATTATCGAAACGTTGAATGTGGGCGATTACATTGAGGCAAACTTGAATTTCATCGTGAGGAATAATAATAATTCTACATGAATTTAGGAGATTGGTTATTCCCCTGGCCTAATTAAAATAGTGGTTTAGCTGTACAAGGTCAGAGATACCTTGCTTTAATTACTGCCTTCATTCCCTCAGATGTCATCTGTTTGGACATTTCAGAGAAGATTACTGCTAAAACAAGAAAAGGGTCTATAAAAAAAGGCTTTTCTGGGAATATTTTGTTCTGCAAGCTTCATATATGTTACCTAATGCTGTGTTATTTTGCTATTTAATTAGCTTAAACTAAGCATTGTATTGCTGCACAAGAAAAAAGTCTCCAGTTTATCTGCAGATTGAAGAAATGACAGTTCTTAAGTCAAAAAGCAACATGCCTGAATCATCAATCCACACTCAAACTTCGTCTTTCTCTTCTTCTGCTGAAGAATAGAACAAAAGAGGTGCATGTGTGCATTCAGTAATTAAATTAAACCTCAAGTTTCAAGTTTAATTTGAACTATTAAGTGCCATGTTAGATACATATGGAGGAGGATGAGTTGCCAAGCCAAGGGATGATGAATGGTCAACTACATCATTTTGGCTCTTATGATCCGACATCTTAGGCAAGCGATTCTTAGTATTCAATGAGATGATAAAAGCAACACCGCCTGTGCATGAATGCCCAACCCATCTATATATAGAGCTCCAGTTTTGCTGTCAAATATTATCACTCTCCTGTTACCTAATCTGTCTGACAGTAAAACACATTTTCAATTCTGTACTAAGCTTTAGGCAATTTGAAAAATGGCTCAGCCCAAGATGTTTTATCTTGGGTGCATGCTTATGTTGCTGGCTATGGCTGAGGCAACTCCACCTGGAATTGCGAACCATCCAGCCAAGGCCTCATGCAAGATGAAGAAGTACAAGATGTGCTATAACTTAGAACATGTTTACCCCAAGTTTTGTCCCGATGCTTGTGAGGTCGAATGCGCTTCTTGTAAGCCCCTTTGTATTTCAGGATCATCTGGAGGAGATGAAGCATTATCCACCGAGTGAGGGAGTATCACCTCCACCGGATTCAGAGACACCCCAACCCTCAACTCCTACACCAACACCACCTATGCCTTCTTCTGTTAGCCCATCACCCCCAACATACTCTCCGCCTCCTTCAACTCCCACTCCACCAACGCCTTCTCCAACACCTTGAACTCCTACCCCCTCAAAACCGTCTCCTTCTAGCCCTACTTCCTCCTCCAACACCTTCTACACCAACCCCAACCCCAAGCTCACCTCAACCACCACCATATTCTCCTCCCTCTTCTGAAGTTGGCTCAAAAAAGAGGGTTAGGTGCAAGAATGAGAACTATGGTACATGCTATGGTCAAGAACATGTTTGCCCTGCTAATTGCCCAGCCTCATGTGCAGTGGATTGTGCGACTTGCAAACCTATATGCAGTAAGTGCTCATATACTATATTAAATCTCTAATTGCAAAACCTATCACAAACCATAAATGATATATATATAAATTCACTATTTCTTCCCACATATGTTAGCATAGTTACAACAAAAAATTGCTAAGTCTATGTTAAATTGAAAAATTCTAAGACACTTTTATCCTTATCTCCATGTTCTTGTGCACTACAGGTTGTGATTATCCGGGTGCAGTATGCCAAGACCCTCGCTTCATAGGAGAAGACGGTATCACATTCTACTTCCATGGTAAGAAGGACAGAGACTTTTGCCTCGTGACAGACCCTAACCTTCACATCAATGCACACTTCATTGGCAAGAGAAATGAAAACATGACTAGGGACTTCACCTGGGTCCAATCCATGGGAGTCCTGTTTGACAGCCATTGCCTCTTCATTGGCGCCCAGAAGACTTCCACATGGGATGATGCCAAGGACCGTCTTGCACTTGCCTTTGACAATGAGCCTATATTCCTCAAAAAGACGGAAGGATTCAAGTGGCAATCCGAAACTACTCCTCTTGTCTCCATCACAAGGGCCAGCCCAACTAACCATGTTATTGTTGAAGTAGAGGGGAAATTCAAGATCACAGCCGGGGTGGTTCCTATCACTAACTCTAGGATTCACAAACTATGGCGTAACTCAAGAAGATTGCTTTGCTCATCTCGATCTACGTTTTAAGTTCATGACTCTAAGCCAGGGAGTGGAGGGGGTCTTGGGTAAGACATACAGGGATGACTATGTTAGCCGAGTGAGGATGGGAGTAGCCATGCCAGTCATGGGAGGTGAAAGAGAGTATGAAACTAGTAGCCTTTTCACCACCGATTGTTTGGCCTCAGGGTTCCATGAATTCCAAGATGGGAGCTCATTGGAGCAGCTTGCTAGCTTGAGCTGTGCTAGTGGGATGAATGGAGCAGGCGTAGTTTGCAAGAGGTAGACTTGGATGACCAATTCAGGTCGTATATAGACAAGAAATTTTAAATTTTCTGAGCATAGAATAAGTTGGAAAACCAACATTATAGTTAAATTCTCTAATTTGGTCAATGTCTTATTTTATAATACTAATCCTCTGATTAATTTGTAACATGTATCAATATATAATACTCAATATGATTCGTTCAATAATTTTCCTATATTATTCGTCAATTATCATTATTGTTCAAATGAAATTAGTGGCTACCATACATAACTGTAATAATAAGACTTAAAAAAAAATTTACGCTCTTGTTTTTATAAATTTCAAGTTCAAAGAAATTGTTTTAGATTTCTTCAGAATTATACATAGTTCTCCAAATTTAATAATTTTATGTGCTCCTTCAAATTAATGCTCATGTTTGTAAATTTCTTTTTATATATTTTTAAAAAAATTTCATGTTCTAACTGAAATAAAACTAAAAAGATCAAAAAGCATCGACGATGGGAAATTCTAACAGAAGTTAAAGAACTTGAAAGTTGAAAGCGACAATAATCACCAAATTCATGCAACAAAAATGTTAAGTTTTCCAATTACAAGTTGGAGCTAAATTTACCAACCAATAACTGGATGTGGCAAATCAGTGGGTCAAGTCAATTTTGGGTTTGGTAGCATTCGAATTATTAAGTTTCAACTCGATTTTTTTGATTTTAAGTTGGATCATGTCCGATTATATTCGGTTTTAGATTGGTTGATATTTAATTCAATAAATTCATCTTTAAATAAATAACATTGGTGAAAATTATCTAAATTAAATACAATTCGATGTGAATTATTTTCAATTTTGAATCAACTTTAAATAAACTATTTCTAATATTAATTTATATATAAATTCAGATCATTCGATTCACCTCTGCCCAAATCACAACTTACAATAGCCATTAGCCAATTGCACAAGCCCTAAACAGTAAACACTACGTCGCCTGTTCACTCCATCACCCAACAACACCGACTTTCCCTTCCCATTAAACATATAGTTTTCGGTCTGTGTCTTCCCCGGCTACACTCTCTCTGAACCCAGGCAGGGCTTTAGCCGTCGTCTCTCTCTCTCCCTCTCTGTGTCAAAATGGACGGAGTATCATACCAGAGGTTTCCTCGGATCAAAATCCGAGAAATGCGAGATGACTACCTCAAATTCGAGCTCCGGGACACCGACGCTAGCATGGCCAACGCCCTCCGCCGTGTCATGATCGCCGAAGTCCCCACCGTCGCCATTGATCTCGTCGAAATCGAGGTTAACTCCTCCGTCCTCAACGACGAGTTCATTGCTCACCGCCTCGGCCTCATTCCTCTCACCAGCGAGCGCGCCATGGCCATGCGCTTCTCCCGTGACTGCGACGCGTGCGACGGTGACGGTCAGTGCGAGCATTGCTCCGTCGAGTTCCATCTCCGAGCTAGGTGCGTTGGCGACCAAACCCTAGATGTGACGAGCAAGGACTTGTTGAGTTCCGACCACACTGTCGTCCCCGTCGATTTCTCTGATTCTCCTGCTGGCGATGATAATAGGTACACTCTTCGTTGAAACTTACTTGGATTTCAACTTGTGTTTGTTTGAGTTCAAGATGTTGTCTTCCCGCTTGACCTTTTTGTTCAGAAGAATTTCGTGTCAGAATTGTTAGGGTTTTGGATTTCTCTTCTGGAACTGTGGAGTTAACCTAGGGGGTAAGGGAGACTGTCGCTGGTAAATGCGATGAATGGGGCATTGAGACAGATGAGTCTATATGAGTCCCAGAAAAACTGTGACTGTGCCAGTGGAGCCAAGTTTTGAAGAAGCATGGATATATATATCTCTGATTTCCAAACCCTGAGGAAATTTCCCGAATTGTTGAGTTATTTGGCAATTAAAATATGTCTTTGCAAATTGTACGTGTTGAAATATTTGTAAAGAGTCTCGCTTGAAGGTGCGGCTTGAGGAGTTACTGAGGGACTGGTAGCAGACTTTTGGGGCTTGACATGAGACCAGTGATTGCAGACATTGTTAAATCTTGGGAGTTGATATGTGTTTCCATCAGAAATATGATACATACTATCTTTAAAAGGTCGCTTTAGGTTCTAGGTAGTGGGGATGATGCAAGGGATTGCAATCCATCAATGTTATCATTAGCTGAGTGGGGCAAGAGTTGGATGAAGTTACTATGCATACGCTTTTGTTCTGTGTTATTATCTTATAAAGAAGTGCTTTATTTTGGGGGCTGTGATTCAAAATTGCCACCTCTGCTCGGGAGAGGTGGAATGTAAGGAAAATGGAACGAAACAGTCCCAGAGTTTGCAGGGGATTTGCCCTTATTTGTTGTAGGTTCCATTTCTGGCTGTGAAGATAAGTTGGGTAACTGTATTATAGTTACTAGCAATGTTCACTGACAATTTCTAATGGAGGTTTCATTTTATTCCTTTTTGCATAGAGTCAGGTATTCTATATGTTTATCTAGAGTTTGCGAATTCATCTAAATTTTTTACCAAGTTTTTGTTTTCACTAATTGAGGTGTTAATAATTAGCTAACTATGTTCGGCCATCCTTATCAAACTTTAGATACAAAATTTTTAATGAAACCAAGAGTGCCATAGGGCATATAAGAAGTCATATTTCAAGGGAATGGAAATAGGCCATTAAAACTTTCTTCAAAGGAAAGGAATTTCAAGGAAAAATGACGAGCTGAACCCATTTGTATGGTCATGATTCTTGTTAGCCATTTACATGTGGAGGAAACGCCTGTCCTGTGGCAAGTCCACTATTGTAATATACTACTTTTCTAGGTTGTTGGGGGGTATTGGAATGCCAAGTGAACGTAACACCCCTGTCCCACATGGGAAGATTAGGGGTGATAAGTGTCAAAGTTTACTAAATCGACAAGTTTATATATTATATTTGGGTGTTTTTTTTTTTTTTTTGCATTGAATGGGTTAAGTCAAATTACTAGTTATTGATAGTGGGAATGTGTTCCCAAGCGTGTCAATTAAAATTCACACGGATTATATTCTAGATGATGCATTGAGAGGGCTGGAGGCAAATGGATAGCTATGGTCATGGATCAGTGGCAATCAGCAGCACTTTAATCTGAACCTACTTGCTCATTTCCTTTCGTATTAAATGCATTCAATATCATATGCTTTGCCCCCAAGTGGAATGAGCATCTTTTAGGAGCTTTGGAGAATGCCAAAGAAGGTGACAATGCTATATGGCATACCTTGTTCTTTCCAACGATCATGCAAATTGTCCTTACGATAGTGTGTTCCAAGCAAGACCAGGTGAGATTAGGATAGTAGACGTAGTGATGAATTAATAGGAATACTTAACTCAGTTCTGTTCCTTTGTTGCTGCTGGGCTCATTTTGCGGGGAAGCTCTGAACTTGTGTTCTCTGGAACTAAATGAAATGGATATTTTCATGCTGAAAGGAAACTAGAACAACTTTTTTCTTGCATCCCTTTGCAACATACAGTTTATGTTTCTATCCCAAAACACATGATGTATGAGAGTCAATTCCATTTTCTTGATGCATTTTCGGTTGTACTTGTCCTCATGCAGGGGAGTTATAATTGTGAAGTTACGGAAAGGTCAGGAATTGAGGCTGAGAGCAATAGCTAGGAAAGGCATAGGGAAAGACCATGCCAAATGGTCACCAGCAGCAACAGTTACTTTCATGTATGAACCAGAAATCCATATCAATGAAGATATGATGGAGACATTGACGCTTGAGCAGAAAAAAGAGTGGGTTGAAAGCAGTCCAACTAAAGTGTTTGACATTGATCCTAACACTCATCAGGTCGGTTGAATATCTCTTTAATTTTCTTGGCTTGGCTCTTTTATCTGCCCTGCTTTTGACAACGCCATCATGAACTGCAGTCTGAAGTAGTCTTTTCCGTTGCACGGCTTCCAGACAAATCTTTTGCGAAGATATTTCCAAGAAGTTATAGATTGGAGCCTATTGTGGTAGGAAGTGTACAATTAGTCTCCTTCTCCTGAAACTACCTGAAGTATAAAATGTGAAATATATAAATGGGGTCAAAATATAAAATGTAAAATATATAAATGGGGTCAAAATAGTCTTTGATGAAATAATTTCTCCTTCACAACCGGAATTTAGTGTGTTAAAAGTGGAAAATAGAAAACGGGTACGGCTTTACGATGGATTAAGTGAACTGGTCTATCTTGCTGAAAAAGATGCTTTAATTTTTTTATGATCGGATGCTTAAGACTGCAGTCATGTGATGCATTCAGTAAAGCATGATTATAGGGTTGTTAATTGTGAATTTCTTTTTCCTCTGATGGGATGGTTAGACTGCAGTGTGTGATCCTTTATGACCATCATTATAGAACTGTGAAATCTAGGTTTTTGAGTATTGCAGAAATTGGAATGATTGGATAATTTTTAATATGGCTTTTTTTGCTACATTAGGTGAGTTTTTAGTTGAGATTCTTGATGTCTGTTGGATCTTCCTATCCATGTTTCTTGATTTTGCTAGCTTCCTCTTCTCTTGCTTGCCCTTGCTTGCTGTTACAAATGTGTTGTCGTATTCTGTGGTATTCTTCTCATCTCCTTTACTGCCATATTTGAGTCTGGTGTGTACCCTGAGCGTATCACATTATAATCTGTTACTGCAAAGCAGGTATTTCCTGAAGGAGCTTTATGTTGTATGACTGTCTGTAAATTTGGGCCTATCAATCTAGTGTCGATAGTTAAGTTTTGCTCCCGCCTCTACCTATCTACGGGATGAGAAGTACATGTGGTGAGGGTGGCTGTTGTCTTTCTCTCTTCCTTTTGTTTTTGTTTTGGGGGGTGGGTGTCATTGACAATAGTTAGGAGAGCACTTGGTCCTAGTACTTTGAGCAACTAAGTGAAGAAGTTCCATTTTCTCGAGCCATGAAATGAGGACACACTGCTGCATTGTGATGGGCATTGGAACTATGAGATACCTGTCCTTCAAATCTATTTATCCGTCTGTCTGTCTGTCTGTCTGTCTATACATACATACAAGTTTTGTTTGTTCGAAAAAAAGTCAACTTGTTTTCCGTTGCTGAAAGCTGTGTCCAAAATTATCTCCCTGGGGACACCCACAGTGTATATAAAATGAATTTCTCATTAACTTCTTCTAGGAACTGGTTCCATACTCAATCTTTCATATTGCCTATGAGCTCCAATGTTTTGTGTAAAAGTATCAAACTTATTCTTTGGCCTTCAACCAACAGCTTAAGTTTTTGGTTGAGATTGTTCTTGAATATTTTGTGGCGTCTTAGAGATGAATATGCATTTGAACGCATCAATAATATGAAAGATATGTTGCCATGCTGAGGCTGTTTTGCTGTTCCGTCTTTCTATTAAACAAAATCAGAGCAAAATGTGGCAGGATGACCAAGGGGATGCCATTTCTTCCTTTGTCGATTGGTACTTTTGCATGGTTATATACATGGTGTAAATAACTTAGCCATTCGTTTGTAGTCTTCTATCATGGAAGCATCAGCTTTGGCCTATATTTTTCCAAACTCCCAATTATAGGAAGCTTTTGTATATTTTATGCAACCAAGAGGCCTAGTTGAAACAGAATTGTTGATTTTCTCTGTGGTATGTGGTTGCATATCAAAACCGACTTTGACAGGAAGCTGATGCCTATGTGACTTTGAACTTTTAGATTCTATAGAGTTGTACTTCCATTAGTTTCATGTTTGTGATGTGAGCTTTCTGAATTGTCTGTGCTGTCTTTTTGTAGGTGGTTGTAGTTGATCCAGAGGCCTATACTTACGATGATGAGGTGATTAAGAAAGCTGAAGCTATGGGAAAGCCAGGGCTTGTGGAGATCTATCCAAAGGAGGACAGCTTCATATTCACGGTTGAATCGACGGGTGCAATCAAGGCTTCTCAGTTGGTGCTTAACGCTATCGAAGTCCTAAAGGCAAAACTGGATGCTGTGCGCTTAGCTGAAGACTCCGTTGACACTGATGATTTTGGAGAACTGGGTGCTCACATGCGAGGGGGTTGATGTCTTGATGAGCTAATTGGTCTGGATCCGTTTGCTTGCGTCTATGATTGAGAGTTGAGACCATCCTTGATATGTTTCATATATGGGTATAGATGTTGGTCTAACTCTGTAGAATGCAGGCTGATCTCAATGTGTCATTGGTGACTGCTATTTTGTTGGAACCTGCGTATCACTTGCATAGACTACCACCTTGACAATCTAATTACAGTTTGGCCTATGTCTTCAAGTCTCTGATCTCTGATACTCCTTTGTATTTTTTTATTTTTTTTTCATGTTACTGAAGTTGAGTTGCTGTTGGTCTAAGAAGGGTGAAACTCTCCTATCATAGATTTTCTCCATTTATAAAAATTGAACCTGAGATATTGCTGAAGAGAAATAAGTATAAAATCACTTAAATTAACTTGTGTTGGTTAATTTTAGATACTTTTAGTTAGGGGTGGCAAAGGATCAGGTTGGGCTGGATTGGGTTAGCCCATTAACTAACTGGGTCGGGTTCACATTTGTTAATGGGTCGGGCTGGGTTATGGGCCACATGAACTCGGTCCGTCTATTATCACTAAGGAGTATTTTTGGTTAGTTAGTTTTCCAACAAAAATCTCTGTAATTTTTCAACCAAACTAAACTAGTGTAAATTCAAAGTTAGAAAATACACAACCAAGGTAATAAATAAGTTGGGTCAAGTCGCTCATAGACAGCCCGCTTTCGGACCATTTAAAAACGGAACAAACTTGCACAAAAAAACGGTATATAATAGTCTTTTGGAATCAACCTCTCTATGGGTAGGAATACCCACATTGGGAGTTTGTTGTTGTTGTATGTACAAAGTATTGGTAATAAGTTTAACTAATTGGAATTTGTAAATTAGTGTGTCAAGTAGATTGAAAAAATTAATGGGTCACTAAACGGGCCATTAGTGAGCTAGCCCAGACCGGCCCGTTAATATGCCTTAATGGGCTGGTCCAATATTGGTCCAGTTCATTATTAACCAGGCTCATTATTAGCCGTATTTTAAACCGGCCGATCGTTTAACCCAATGGACACCCTGTCTGTTGCCCATCCCTACTTCTGGCGAAGCCTCAAAACAAGTTATGGAATTTTTCAGTAGGTAATGTAGCATAGCAATTCAAGTCATATGTGGGTCGAAATTGCCTCTTTGATGCAATTGACAAACCTAACTCCCTGCATCTCCCCCCCCCCCCAAAAAAAAACAAAAAGGGGGGGAACAGAAATACCCTAAAGCCCTGCGTTCTTTCCATCTCTACAGCTATTTGTTTAGGATTAGGGGAATGGGATGTTGCTCCTTTGGATGCTTATGATCAGCTGTTAGTGTTGAGCATCCATTAGGCTTTAGAGAGCCTTTTCTCCATAACCTACTGACCTTAAAGAGTTCGTGTTTGTAGACAAAATGTGCCCTTTTGTCAGCCAAAGCCAACCACAACAAAGTAGCCCATTACTTAGTTTTTGATTTGAGTAGGCGCAGTAGCATGAGCAGTAAGCGTAGGGCAGCCCAAAGCCCCAACAAGTGGGAGTTGTTAGAAGCAGTCACGAGTTTACTATGTTGAATAAAGGCTTTTTGTTAAGTGGTCCAATCAATTTCCCCGTCTTAGGTACAAAATTTTTGTCCCTGTTTGACTATGACATCTACCATTTCTTGATTGCTCTCTTTTCCTTTCAAGTCTCTGCAACTAAAGACAGATTCAAAGCTTTGTTTTATAGCCCTTTCGACACCAATGGCTAAGCTGTTTTGTTGCTTTAGTTGGGGCTATGTGTTTGTGGGCACCACTCTCTCCTGCTCTGCTTCTTATTATTTCTCAAGATGAGTGAGATGGGTGGTTTTGGCATTTTGACATGATTGCATTTCCACCCTCCAAGTATTCAATATGATGTGGTCTCACAAGGTTGAGAGTCAAAAGCATATCTTTGATGAATCCCTGCTTCAAATTGCACATTACAATGATGTGGGTCAAATGAAGTTAATTTAGTACTTGGTCTGATAAATGTTAGCATTATTGTTACTCTTATACACTATATTAGTACTGTGAAGTTCATTTGCTTTTTGTTTAATTTGGACTTCAGGCAATGTAGCTTTATTTACCTAGATTTAGCATATTTATTGTAATTTTAGGTATTTATTCAAAGATTATTAAATAAATAGTTGCTTTAATCTCTAATGAAGCAAAAGGGGAATATGAACATCTAAATTGACCCTTTGATGTCAATTTTTGTTTTCATATGGTAGATATTCTAAATTTTGGTGTGATGGTATCAAAGTCTTATTTTAAGGTTGTGAAATACATTGAGCTTGACATATTTTTCGGATTCATGGATAAGCTAGTTATAACTCGTGTGTAGTCTGCGTGTTATGAGGTTATTATAATGATGTTTATATCAAAGAAAAGGTGGGAGGCATCAATGTAGTTGTTTACTTGTTTACAAGAAAATATTTATGTAGAGTTGGTTGCAATAATGTTTCATCAATTTAATAAATAGATTTTCTCGAATCCTATCATTCATCATTCCATCCCTTCAAATGAAAGGGTGTGCTTAATTTACCCATACTATCAAATTAAACGGAATCATATCATGATAGATAGCACTCAATGAAAGTATCTCCTTCATAGCACCCAAAAAAAAGGTTGTGCCGCTGTTCTTTTCATGGGTCAATTCAGAAATATCAACCTCAATCCACTTCAGCCTATTTCAACCCATTTCAACTTATTTTAACCTACTTCAACCCACTTTTACTATTTTGACCAAGTTCAATTATCACATAAAAAAAATTCAACCCACCTCAACTCACCTCAACCTACTTCATCCTTTTACCTACCTAATTTACCTACGAAAAGAACAGGCGCTAAGCTATGCTCGCTAATTACTCACATAAACTTCTTCTGCCAGTAACTATAGATAAGAAATTCTGACATAATTTTATCTAGAAATAAATATTGATGCAAAAATCATTTGGCAATAATTTGATCTTGGTCTATGGCATTTTCTCATCTACTCTTGACCATTGTTTGCCCAATCAACATCTTTCTTAATCTGTAAACAGATCCTTCTGCTTATTAGTAAGTCCTCATAATTGTTTTTTCAAAGGAAAAAGAAAAAAGAAAAAAAAAAGTGTGGATAAGATAAGAGCACCAAGGTAGTGTAGGGCAATTCTTAATTCTTGCAGTGTAGACTGTAGAGAGGGAAGAGAAGAAGAGATGTTTGTCTGACAAGCAAAGATGCTTGCAGTGTAGTGTAGCAGCCAAAGCATCTGAGATTTCAGACATAAATATGTATTCAGCATTTGAGCTTTTGTGTGCCCAACTTAAAATCCCCAATTGTCCCTTTCTTCTGACCCTGTTTTTGTAAGAGTGTTTCATTTCAACCCAGTAAATTTTATTTTTTTTCTTTTTAAAACAAAGCCATAAGAATGAGTAGTTAGAGATGTATTCAATTTACACAGCCTGCCTAGCTATCTTTTGGACCACCTTCAAGCTTCAACCATACCCACTGTTCTGTTCTTTTTACCATAGTTTCTCCTATTCAATTCTCTTTGGCTCCTCATCTTTCTGCCTGTCCCAGGAGTGGATGTATGGGTCTATGTGTTATGTTACATGATATTGATTGCCCTTGCTAGTGAGGTCTATTAGGATCGTACTGCAAGGACAGTTTAGGTTTCGACTGTAAGTATATGATTTTCAAAAAAGATAAGACTTATCGAGTGCTGCGATCTGATTTAACTTTTGTTGTTAGGACATTATGTATCGGCTTGTTTCAATCATTAGACTTATTGTATATATTTTTTTCTAAGAGGTGGAAGGGAGGTTATAGTCGTGCAACTAATATGGTTGTACTTATTTTAAAGTGATTTATGTGATTTTACTATTTCAACAAAATAATCTCTAGAGAATTCGCTGAAGATCATCTCTTAACTCCATGCAGATAATGTCTAATAAAGACTTTTTTTAATTTTAGGAAGTTGGAAAAATATAATGGAGGAAGTATTTCCAAAACACTTGTCATGTGATTCCAGAAATGGGGTATTAAAGCTTGGACCACAAAACCTGGCTGGTGAGTGGTGAAAATGCAGAATGGCTTCATTGAGGGTCCAAGGAGGCAAGACACTGACTTGGGTAAATTCTACATAATAAAATCTTGCTATTCCATTGGTGAACAACTCATTGTCTTCAGCTTTGAGTAAATGCAAACGCCATTAAAAAGACCCAGAAAAAAATAACAGTCAGATTGCAGCAGCAGCAGCAGCAACCTCCAAAGGTTTAAAATTAAATTTACTTCTTTTTGGCATTATATTACTGGAATGTTAAATCTCCATTATACATTGGATACCCCCCCCCCTCCTCCATCTCCAACAAAACCAAAAAATAAAAAAAGAAAAAACACTTTGAGTTGTAGCATCAAAGATGACTGTTGCAGAGTTGGTTTCTTGCTATTTAATGAATAATGACATGAAACTGAAAGCACAGAAAATATGGTGAAGTTTCCAAGGGAATACAAAGCAAAAAACAATCAAGTATATTTTGGTTATATACAAATCATGTCCCTGATTTCTGTCCATAGTTTTCTCAAGTTAAATGCTTGATTGATGGATCCCATTAGCATTTCTTTTCTTTAATCATGAGAAAATAATCTATGGAATTCACATGTATGGAAATATTATTTTATTAGCTGCTTAATAATGTCTAAAAACAAGAGGAAAGGATTACTGAGACACGGCAAAGTTGGTGAACAGATGTCAGAGAGCTATAAATTATAATGTAATGTCAAAAGCTTTTTTTTTTTTTTCCTTTAAAACTTTATTAGTAAATCAAGGGAAGATGCATATGTTCGAATGAGAAATTGCTCTGCAATTGTATGCTGTTGTTGCTGTTACAATTTTACTGTTTTGGAGAGGCCACCAGACCAGCTGGGCCTTCCCTCTTTTCTTGTCATTTTAAGCTTTACAGCTGTAACCATGAAGAAATAGTTCCCAACCCAAAAAAAAAAGGAGAAGAAAATGCTGTACAAGTGCAATTTTCTCTGCCAAGGAAAAGAAAAGAAAAGAAAATACAAATAAATTAATTGTTTTTCTAAAGAAAGGGCATGAAACCACAAACACATGCATTCTCTGTATTTATTTTTTGTACCTGCATTATTCAAAATCTATTGACAGTGGATGAAGACAAGATAAAGTCCATCAAAAGTTATTAATTAATAAAGTCAAAAGAAAAATTTCCTGCCCAAGAAATCTCTTTTTAAGGAACTGCCTAGCTAGCTACTATGGTTTTGTTGAACAAAATAGTAATTGACATTTTTGTGTGCTTTATGCTTAAGTTTTTCAACAGCAGAATTTTATTGTGATGGCTAAGTTACTGCATTTTGGCAAGTTGTGACATTAACATGTAAAATGAAAACATGAATCCCATCACTAACAATAATATTAGTCGATTGGCATCACTAACAGATAGTATATTCAAGAAGAACGCCTATAATTTTTATCGTCTAAATTTATAAGGTCTCTTATTGAATGAGTACACGTATGTAGTTGGTTGTATGTCTTTAAATATGCAAATATGGGAGTATTAATAACAATAAAATCAAATCAAAAGAAAGGCATAGAACTCAAACCTTTAATCACAATTATATATTCCTTTCGGGGAAAAAAATATATCCTTTGTAAAAAAAATATAATGCATATAGAAAACATTATTAATGTGAACGATTGAACTGAATGTCCCATGGAAATTAACTAACTAAAGCTTAATATATTTCTTTTTCAAAGTTGAATGACATGAGTTTCAAAAGTAAACAATAATAATAGAGAATTAAATTTTATTTGACCAGAAAAATTCAAATTGAAAATCAGTATGAATGAAAACATAGTAAGATATGATGAGAAGAAGGGGTTTTGAAATGGTCAAGGTGTCATATTGTTCTACAATAATTGAAGTGGGGATTGTGGCTCACCTTAGATTTTTGAAGGGGGGGAAAAACACCACCAACATTAATTATACGCTCTGAAACATTTATCCCCTCGCCATGCACCTTCAACACACATTCAAACTCTTAAATCTGGACATAAAAATTTTCATATCTCTATTATCAGAACATGATTTTGTTTCGAATTTAGGCTTGTTCGAATTGTTCGACTCGAAAAAAAATCGGATATTAATCATCAATTTCTTATCCGAATTTTATTATTATACGATTTGTCCGATCAAAATTCAACTGGAATTCGAATTTTTACCAACATTAACTTAAACTATAGAAAAATAAAAGTAAAGTGGAAAAAAAGGAAAAAAAAAGTAAATAAAAGAGCATCACCCTCCTCCCAACTACAAAGATTTTGTCTCCTTGCCTCCCTCCCAGAATTCAAACCTTCGAACTCTTTTGCCTCCTCCTTTTTCTCTTTTTGTGGATTAATAGTTGTAAGTCTTCCATTCATCTTCTCCCACATCATTGAGTTATATCTTATATCCATACAACTGCAACGTGTTACCCTTATTCATAATACCGTAGAGCTGCAAAAATGTTAATAAAACTATGTATAGACATTAAACATTAAGAAAAAAAATGTATTTTTAACTTGACAATAATGTTCAAAATATCTATCATTTAACGTATTGACTTTATAAAAACATTCATGTACAAACTGACATAGGTTGGTTCAAGTAATCTGCCACTTGTTCTTCTTCAGTAAGGTCTTAGGTTTGAGTTTTGTAAATTGAGAAAAATTATGATGGAAGAGCTCTACCTCTTATTGGGTTGGGTCAATAGCTACTCAACTTCAGTGAAATGGAGGATCTAAGATCCAAAAAGAAAAATACATCTATGAAAAAAAAATACACATTTTATATGGTGACTTTTGTTCGATAATGTGGTAAAATTATTTTTTTCTCTTTTTTTTTAAATTCTAGTGAATCTTTATTTTTATTTAAGAGATCATGCGCTCTGTCTTTTCCTTTTTATCCAGCAATATTGATAAAAATTGTGTGCAATTAAAAAGAGAAAAAAAAAATCTCATCAAATATTTTTAGCAACTTTAATAATATTGTCCAAACTTTTTCTTACCAAGAATTTATCTAGAAAGCAATCCATAACCTAACATGTCAAGAAGAACGACTTCTTTAATCACCATCTCATTCCTAACCTTTTGGTGAGACCACATTAAACTACGGAAAAATAAATTGCCATCCAAATCAAAGCCTTTTACTAGCCTATATTCCATCCCCCAATCTAATTGTTCACATAATTGTATTTAATTCATTTCCACAAGCTTATAATAGATGCTAATGAACAAGACTAAGCTTTTCATGAAATGACACAGGGTTTTTTTTCATGTCAATTACAAGTAGAGTTGGATAACGGGTCATTTTAGATTAAACAATTTAATAAACGGGTTAATTTTATACCAGTCTTGTAAATAATTTAAATCTACTTAAAATTAAATAACATATTTTCAAAGTAAACAGTCAAATCATATCGATTTTATATCAAAATCAATTCGATTCGTATCGGGTTGAAATTACTCACAATAATTTTAAATCAAATTCGGGTCGAATTATCGTTATCTCCTAACTATAAATTTACAAGAAGGGTAAGAGTAACTCCCACTAGAAAAGAAAAGCAAAGGAAATTAAAAACGAAAAACATTGGTGGGGCAGGGGTCATTCGGGGCGACTAATAAAAACTTTGGCTTTGGCCATGCATGCGCCCCACACACGTATACATCATTGAATTCAATTGCAGTGCATATTTATGTATAAATGAAGAAGATTGGATGAACAAGTGCCTCGCATGCACTGCTCCTTGTGTTCATTTTGTGGGTTCCAACTTCCAAAATTGGAAATTTGGCTAATAAAAAAAAACTTAAGCAATCTTAATAAATAAAGATATCCACTAATATAATGTCCAAATCTTATATAAATAGATGTGATTTCATATGATATAAAGATATGCATTTGGGGCCAAGGGAATGTTGGGATCAACTTTTCTTCTCTTTTTATGTTCAACTTTTATTTTTGGATGAATTTAAACTTTATAATTTGCTACATGTAACATACATCAACTTTATATAATGTCGCCAAATTGAAAAGATTTCATGTACTTCTTCTACTAGATTGTATTACTAGCATTATATTATTATACATGTTATTATTATTCTGTTTTATATTATTTGTAGAGAACGTATTACGCTATATTTTAAGAGTAAAACTCTGATCCATTTTTTAATTTTTAAAAAAAATTATCTCATTGTTTAAAAGTATTTTCCTTATATGATATGTATACGTAAGCGCAAAGGATGATCGGTGAATTCTAAATAGATGAATGCATGTTAATGGTGGATGGGTGCATGTCAGGCCCTGTTCTTTTCATAGGTCAATTTTAAAATACCAACTTTAATCTATTTCAACCTATTTTAACTTTAATCTATTTCAACCTATTTTAACTTATGTCAACTTACTTTAACTCACGGTCACTATTTTAACCAAGTTCAATTTATCACATAAAAAATTTTAACCCATTTCAACTCACCTCAACTTACTTCAATCTACCTTAATCTATTTTACCCATTTACTCTTTCTAATTTACCTACCAAAAGAACAGGCCCCTGATAGCATAATTAACTCGAATATCAGACCCGCTCAATGTTGATGTCAATGTGTATGTTAGTACTGGTGGTGCTGTTAGTGACCAGGATGGTTGGGTTAGGTTTAGTGTTAATGTCAGTCCACTGCGGTCATTTCCATCTTCCCTCTGCTAACTTTTTGTGAACAAGTCCAAATAATAAAAGCAAAAGGGGGAAAAGAACAAAGCGAGAAGCAACCCAAAAAAAAAAAAAAAAAAGAAGGGAAAAGGTCGGAGTGAGAGGTAGAGGGAGAGAGTGTTGAACGGATGGATGTCAAACTGAAAACCCAAAAGATCGAAAAGTCTTCGGTCCCCAAAATCCTCATTGGACGCCACTACAGTTTTCTTTCTTCGCATGCAGTGTTTTTCTTAACCCAGTGCCGACAGGGTTAGAACCTGCTCAAACTAGCCGTAACTTCCAAATTCAAATCGAATTATCTGAATCTATAATCGCCCTGATGTTCGAAATGTTTAGGTTGAACTGAATCAAGTGGTTTGACGTTCACATGAATTGAAAATGGCCCCACTCGATATTGAAATCGAAACTAAATCCGAAGTAAATTTGGTTGGCTCAAACGGTCAAACTCAATCCGAAGTTAACTAAATGTCTTATTTGCTAGTTAGTCGACCCTCATCCGAAAAAGAGGAAAACCTTACTATAATGATTTCATCTCCTAGTTGCAATTGCGTACCATACAGGCAAATATGATAAACGGATCGGTTAACTTTAAGAGAGAGAATGTTTGACTAAATGAAATTTCAATTTAGATCTAATTCAAATATACCAGTAGTTAGTCCAATAAACTTAGGCCCTGTTTAGTAAAATTAGCTGTTTAGGTAACAAATAGCGGTTCAGGTAGCCGATAGTTGTTTAGATAGCCAATAGCGTTTCTAATTTAGCGGATAGCTGTTTAGATGAGCAGTTGAAACTAATATATTCGGTAAATTTAGTTGTTATGCTAGCTGATTAATATAAATTGAAATAAAAGGATATAAATAATTTCCAAAGATAAAATTTTTAAAGATATTTTTTCGCTAAAAAATAAGAAACGCTACTTTTAAATGTTAAACGTTAATACTATTAGTTTTTCAAAAACGCTGCTTACAGTGCTAAATGCTACTTAAAATGCTAGTCAAAATACTAGTTTACCGAATACTAAAAATTAACTAATTAGTGTATTGACCTGGTCAAAACACTAAACCCTACTCAAAACGTTGTTGCTCGATACAGCTTTAACTTATGAATAATATTTACTTTTTTAGATGGGTATTAATTAATTCAACTAGTAAAGTCTCTAAGAGTCACTGGAAATTTAGGTTCGAGTCACGTTTACATTGATTTTTGCACCTTAGATTCGAGTCACGTTTACATTAATTTTTGCACCTCATTTAAGCGAAGAAAATATTAATTTTTCAAAACAATTTGGATCAAATTTAATTTAGATTATTATTATCAAATACTTTATTAATTTTTGTGTAAAAGATAAAAATACCATATGATTTACAACATTTATATGTGTAGATCCTACTTGCACCGGTATGAGGGATAAATGAAGGTTTGGCAATGCAAATAAAGCAATATTGCCACGCTATTTGTGATTTTATATCTGTTTAAAAAAAGGGGGCTTTTTCAGTGGAAATGTAAATTCAAGGCTAATATAGGTCAAACTTCTAAGTTCAAACATCTTTTCAAATTCAAGGCTAAGGGCATATTCTTTTTGTAGATAAATTAAGATGGGTAAACTAATGAAGTATGTTGAAGTAAATTAAAGTGAGTTCAAGTAGGGTGAAATGAGTTAAATTTTTTTTATGTGATAAATTAAACTTAGTTAAAATAATAAAAGTGGGTTACAGTAGATTGAAATAAGTTAAAATGAGTTAAAATATTTTAAGTTTAGCACATTGAAATTGACCCACAAAAAGTCCAAGCCCTAAGGGTTGTCAAGTTTTCTCTAATTAAAGACCTCTAACAACACTGAGTCAAGCATAAGAGAGTAGAAAACAGAAGTGAGCTGTGAGTTGCGACCATATGTATGTACCAAAGATGTAGTAATGATTATGATGATCTAGAAATAAGTACTTCCCCCATTTTCTTCTACTATATATATAGTCCACAGCAAGATGAGGAATGTAGATACTCATGATCATATATATAGAGTTACGAATTAACATAACAATATAGACGCCCATGAGAATGATTAAAGAAGACCTAGCTAGCGGGGGCTGCCAACCACGTCGACGAAGACCCTGGAGAGAGCAGGCAGCTGCAATGGCATGGCCTGATGCTTCTGCTTCTGCTCCTGTTCATGTTCCTGCACTCTTCTCTCCTTCTCAATCGCTTCCCATGAATCGCTTGAACTGTCACTGTTGCTGCTCCAATAATCGAAACAATAATAGCTGCCGTCTACGACTCCATTTGGGCTGCTTGGAATTTCATTCATTCTCCCGGTATTATTCATCATCATCATTTCCTCGTACTTTCTCTTCGAGCCTGCTCTTGGTCCTGATTTTTCTACTATCAGTTGGTAACAATCCTTCACGTTCTCCTGTCAGAACATTGCGCATTACACCCCATCAGTTCATTTGGAAGAGTATCCTGTAGTTAACAAATGCCGAAAGATCTACATTTCAGAAGATTCTTCATCCTACTAATAACATTCATTCATTTGAATTAGAAGATGATTTTGAGCACAATAACCTCTCACTGCAATATATATACATTTTTAATGTGTATTTTTCATATGAGCGGTTATTAATACATATTTTATTTACGTGTGACTTTCGAGAGTACATAATCCAGGACGTATGATATAGACTTTGACAATACACCAAATTGTACTTGCAGATTGTTACCACTTACCACACTTACAATACCTATAAGGACTTCACTTTCTGGTTCATGTGTAGTGGTATGGAGCATTGTAATGCTAATCTAGTAGACTAGAACTATACGCCACATGCAAAAGGAAAATGGCAGACTGAAGTATACAGTAGTGGAACTGACGAAACTGCCCTTTCAGCAAGACCACAGACCAAAATCTCGTACAATGCAAATTGACAAACAAGCCCTCAGAGCAAATTTAAAGGACCAGGAACTAGAGTGCTAAAAAGATACTCTAGGAATACGACACATCATACCCATATCTCTCATGACATGGACTTTTGGTTAATCGAGTGTACCAAACACCAATGGACCAACCAAGGCACTCGTAGCCTACAAATTTAATGTTTTTTGTGGTCTACCTGTTCATATTACTATACCGAATACGTCCCCCCTATTTGACTATCCTCTCATCCATTATGAAGTTTTTCAAAAGCAAAATTCGAAGAAATATGAACACAATGAACCCATCAAGATCAACCTATAGCTAGATCCATACTAGATGTTGCTACTATGATCTTAAAAAGAATTAAGAATGTCTGTTTTGTACAAATGAAGCATAAGAACCTCATCAGTTACAAATGCCAGTTTGTTTAATCCAAAAATCTTCTGATGAAATGTCAGATCGATGGATCTAGTGAAACAGGGGCCTTTCTTTTTTTACCAGTGAGGGGAGGGGGGGGGGAGGAGATAGATCAATGTTAGGGGCAAACCTTGGTGATATTAAGCACACCCAGAAGCTGGTTTTGGTAATCAAGAGGGTTACACGGCTCAATCTGCTCAATGACATCCATCATCGTTGCAGCAGCCAATACAGATGGTAGATAACCCACAAATCTCCAATCTGCATTTTATCGTCGTCGTCGTCATCATCATCAACCCAACAAAAAAAATAACGACATTACTCATGAATTTGATTATGATGTGATAAAAGTGAAATTAGAGATGGAGGAAAAATAATTATGAGAAAAATCCAAAATGGGTGTGTTTTCTTTTCTCCAGATTATGCGTTTGTTTTTATCTAAAAAGTCAGAAGCAACCCAATAGGAACCCACATTACATTAAATGCTCTGTTTTTGTTCTTACCAGAGAGGAGAGAGACAAGTAGCCTTTCACATCTTCGGAGAAACTCCCAGTGCAGATGATTCTTCAATCCCAGCCGTCTGATTATGTGATCAAGGAATGAGAGTGGAGTCACCGGATTCATCTTCCATTCAAGCGTTGATAGCACCAAGAGTTCCATTTTCTGAATTGTCTTAGCCTCAAACGCATACTTTGTGCCCTCCACCTGGAAACATTTTGCAAATTTCTCAATGATTTCAAGGGAAAAGCGCAGAAAATCGGTGAAATTAAAGGAAAAAAGGGGGATTTTAGTTGACATACTTGGAGATCTAAGAGAAGAGGTACGTGGGTCTCTTCGACTTTAGCAGCAAGAGAGAGACAAGTAACAGCAGCAAGCTGGATCATCCATGGCTTATCGTTCTGAAAATGGAAGCTCGATAGAAATCTATCAAAGTAATTGACAGCTAGAATGGAGGTAAGTGGGCAAAACCCATAATGGGCATTGACCTTTAGCATCCATTCTACAGCCTCTTTCCTAGGACAAGAGAGAGAATGGTCGAAACTCCCCTGTTTTAAGCTCCCCTGCTTCTCCTTGGAGAACAGAGAGAGAAGCTCTTCATCTTCCCAGAACAAGTCCTGCTCTAACAGCAGAAGCGGGAGAAGAGAAGATGAGTCGTTTCTCTCGCTACGTTGTTCTTCATCATCTTGATTTTCTACTTCTTCTCCTCCCCATTGGTCTTCCTCGCAGTAGAGAGCGTCCAACAGAGAGGAAGGGCGATGATCTTCTTCCTGGGGAGAAAGAGCCATTTTTGATGAAAATCTTCAGGGGTTTGTGTTGTTTATGGGTTTAGGTTTCTTTCTCCTATGTGGTCATAGTAGGTATACGACTGAAAGATTTAACTAGTCTAAAAAAGCATCCTCATTGATGGATGGTGCTCTTTCTTTCACTCTCTCAGTCTCTCTCCTCACTCTGTTGGGGGTGGCAGCGAAAGAGCAGGGCAGAAGAGAGAGGAGAGAGAGACTGAGCTTTGGAGATATCAAGAACCCGAGGGGGAGAAGGAGGGAGGGGGAAGAGCAAGGGATGGATGGATGTGATTTTATCAGAGAAAGAGAGAGAAATCACGCCTGTCCTTTATAAATAGGAAGATCAGATTTTGGGGAGCAGAGTATTCACTTTTTGGGGGTTTTCGGAGAGATTTTCTTCTGTTTTGGTGTTCCCTCTGTTCTTTTTCGTGTTAATTGACATTTAAAAAAAAAAAGAAATTACGAATGATATCTGCTTTTCTATTTCTCTGCTTTCGGCGGTAAGTTAGTATTGTGGTGAACTACGCAATGTACACATAACTCGCTTGTTAATTGATATTTTAAAAGTAAAATGACAAGTGTCTTACATTAAGATATTTTATAAGTGTTTTATTTTTAATTAAAAAATTATATTATTATATTTTAAAATTAAAAAAATTGGTACGATCGAGTCATAGAAGTATATTACAACTTATAAATTATATAAAATAATTTTTTTATTCATAATTTGTCACATTTCTAAAATACACGTATCATATATACTTGTGGATATGGTTAATGAGATTAGGATATCATTTAATTCTTTATCAGCATAGCCAATAAATATTTAAGGTTAGCATATCATAATTAAATATAATCATTGAAAATTTTGTGATTTTAAATCATAAAACATGTTAATTTATGATAAGGTAAGATATTTAATAATGTCTTGCAACAAGACACATATCACTACCCATTTAAAAAAAAAAAAGAAATTACTATTGATAAAATGGGAGGTCTTGAGTATGCTTATAAATTATTGAGTTACTCCACTTATTATCAATTGATTTTAGATTGTAACCTTATTTAAACTTGTATACATAGCTCGCTTGTTAAAAATGCCCAATTTATATAAAAATTTAACATATAATCAGAGCGGGTTACTCAATCTTAATTTTTCATTGTCCCTATTTGATTGAAAATTATGTGCATGTGTTGGACCTTATTAGTAGTCCATATGTGAAGGGAAGTGTTGAAATATAAAAGTGAATGTTATCTCACATTGATAAAATGAAAGAATATAAAAGTAGATGTGGTCCCACATTGAAAAAAATTAAAAGGCCTAAACATATATATAAACTTGTGAGTTACCCAACCCATAACCAATTAATTTTGGGTTATAACGTCGTTTGAGTTTATATGCATAACTCGTTTGTTTAAGACCCATATGTTATAAAAATTCAATATGATATAAGAGCCAAGACTAAGCTCGAGCTCAACTTGCTACTAGCCTTTGTAGGGATCATGACGTGTGTTGGGTCTGGTATATTTTGATTTGGCTTATTTTGGTTAACTTCAACTTCTAAAGTATCTTGATTTAGCACCTTCCTAAACAAAATTAGGAAAATAATGTGAAAATTGATGGATTGCCCCAACTTTTATTCAGCACATTAATAAAGTTACCAATATTTTAGCTCTATTCAGGAATCAGTTGCTAGCTGCTTGTTTCTATTAGTTGTTAGTTGTTTGAATTGATTGTTTGTATTAATAGTTTGAATTAGGAATTTATAGAAGTGTTTGATAAAATTAGGTGTTTATGAAAATAGTGTTTGTTAAAAGTTCATCTATGTCATTTCTCTACATTACTTTTTAATTGACCATGATTTCAGTTCATTATCCATTTTGTTTTCTTTTCAAAAACAATTAAATTTTTGTCATACGTAAAAATTAATGTGATGCTTGGAACCTTATTTTTATACTAACTCTACCTGTTTTGTATTCATTATTCATCTTACTTCTTTTCAATTCATGTGTACTCATGTGGTGCATACGTCTTACAAGTTACAACCTAATTTTATTGTGCATTTGAGTTTTTTTTTTGGGGGGGGGGTGAATTCAAATGTATAATTCTTTAGTTTCATCGATTTCAATATTTTCAAGATCTTTTTCTTGGTTTATACAAACTACAATTTATATCAATTTCTAAAGATTTGGTCTTCATTAGATTCTGTTTACATAAAACATAATATCAAATGTCAGTACTCATCAATTCAAAACTACTGCCTATGGGGTGGAGGGCGGATAGAAGTGAGGTTAAAGATGAAGCGGCTTGAATATAATTAGGATTTTTGATTTCAATAATGGCAATATGGCATGCCTTGTAATTTTAATAACGTATTGGCACTCTTATCATTTATACAAACAACTATCTACAAATAAAAAAGTTACTCATCTAAGCTTTTTTAAAATTGGTTTTTGGGGCTAAAATAGCTATTACAAAAAACTATTTACCAACCACTAAGATATTTTTTGGTAAATAGCTGTTAGTTGTTAATTGTTTGTATTAGTTGTTTACTGTCAACTGTGTTGAGTAAACTATTTTTGTTAGCTATTTTTAGAAAAAGTATTTGGTTAAATTATTTGTTTCTAAAAAAAATTAATTGGTACGATTTTATTTATGCCCATATATCAAATTCACAACTAATTGAACATGACTCTTAATTTATTGTTAATCTAATTTTCTTTTCAATAGTTTATTTGTTTTTGTCTTTTAGATGAACTAAATTTTATAGAACATTTGAAAAACTTATTATATAAGATTCATTAATTTAAACTGTTTGTTGAACTTTATTGATCATAAAAAATAAATTAATGTATACAATCTCTCTGAGGCAAGGAAGAATAAAGAATGATGATTAAGTGCAAACAACTTCATATAAAATATCCATAAGATATATCTATGCAAACCTCTGTCTCTCCAGTAAAACAAAAAAAAAAAGAAGATAAAAATGCAAATATATGAAATATATACAATGTTGGACATTTCATTAAGCTAATTTTTCGTTTGATAATATACACTAATTACAACAAGAAATGAGCACCACATTTGCTTAGCAATGACTATTTTTTTTTTAAATGATGCCAATTGGCAATTTGGCATGCCTTTGATTAACCTATGGTCATTTTGGTTATCATACAATAAATCCCAAATAGTTATTCAAAAAAGCTACTTGATTTAACTTTTTAAAAAATAACTTTTTGGAATCAAATCAAACAACTATTAGGAAAAGCTATTTACCAAGTACTTGAAATAGCGGTTTGAATGAGTCAAACAGTCAAGTTGAATCCAAACAATGATTTTCACCAAAAAAACTATTCAAAAAGCCATCTACGATAAATTGACCTTTTTAATCCGGTGAAAACAACAAAAAATTCAATTTTTTTTTTATCAAAAAGTTAATAAAAAAATCAACAACCAAACACGTATTTACAATATTGATCCAAGGCCCGCCCACAACATTTAAGATACCCCATGATTCTATTCGTCTTATTTTGACTGAGTTTATTCTAAACTGAACTTATTCTAAATTTATTTGTTGAACTTATTCTAAAAATTATTTACTGAACTTATTCTGAACTTATTATTGAACAAATTTATGAGCCTATTTGCCGAACTTATTATGAACTTATCTGCTGAATTTTATTATGAATTTATTAATAAAACTAATTATGAACTGAGCTTATCTGAATTTATTCTTCAAAAAATAAGTTAAAGGGAACATGTTCTTAGGTAATCAATTTTATCTAATAATTTTTTTTTCTGATAAACAATTTTATCTAGCAACCTTACTATACTTTAATTTTACGGAAAAGTAATACCCCCCCTTGGGGGGGGGGGGAATGGGCACACGCAAGGAGCCGGACACCTCGTTAAAGCTAAAAGCAACCTCTTCGACGTACATAAGAACATTGCTGCAGGGAAGAAGCCGGCTGGCTTGGCCGATTGGGTGATCAATTCTATTCATTTCTATCCCAAGAGTTTGCCGGTTTACACGTAAATTAGAGCTGGGCAATAATGATTCCATATGATTATCGATTTGAGAGTAACATAAAATTAAGCAGACATGAATATCGGTTTTTAATTGTTTAATTAAGTACGTTGATGTGTTTAACTCATTTAATTAAATTGGCCATGTTCATATCAAAATTCTCGACACAAAAAACATTTAGTGAACTTGTTCAATTAAATAAGTTAAATATGTCAATCCATTTATATATTTATTATTTACTTGTTTGCCCTTTTAGTTGATAATCAAGTACACAAAAATTAATATTAAATATAAAATATAAACTATGATGAATCGAGAAAGCTGTAGACAATAATTGTTTAATGTAGTATGTAATCTTGATCTTTAATTATGTATAATTACAAATTAATTAAAAATATTTAACTAGTAAACGATAATTAGTGACCCAAGCATGACCCATTTTTCTTAAACGGGTCACAATCATGTTAACTCATTTAAAATTTAAATAGGTACAATTCAATTTTTTTTTACATATTTAATAAATGAATTAGGCTTAGATCGAGCGATTTTCAACCTATTTAGCACAAACATGAACCCAATCCAATCTGATCTATTACCTAACTCTAATGTAAACTGTATATTTTCTACTTCTCCATAGGGGTGACAATGGGGCGGGTACGGGGCGGGTTTAGCCGTACTCTCACCCATACTCATTTTTAAAATTAATATCCATATCCATATCCATATCCATCGGGTATTGTAAAGTTATACCCATACCCATACCCATTGGATATAGCGGGTATGCGGGTTTTATTCAGGTACATATAGACAAAAAATAATTAAACCCATTTTGTACCCATATTCGATATCAAATACTCAATATGTCACATAACACTAAGTTTCCGACGACATATCATATCACATCAAATACAACTAAAAATTTGCCAATCAAAACAATAAATTAGCACTTGACAATTACAGTTTGAAACAAAATATTCTGCCGAAATTTGGAATATCATATAACTCAAACCAACTAGCAAAATATTCAATTACAAGTAACAAATTAGAACTTTAAACAAACGGGTATGGGTTTTATATGGGGCGGGTATGAGACGGGTACAAGGCGAGTATTAATAAAACGGGTATGAGGCGGGTACGAGCTATACCCATACCCATAGCCATTTTAGCAATATCCACCCCATACTCATTTTTTTCAATTTTCCCCACCCATACATATACCCCTTGGGACGGATTTTGCTGATTTTAGGCGGGTACGGATTTTTTTGCCAGCCCTACTTCTCCATGAAATGAAGTACAACACCCACTACAACTATTGCTACAGCTTTTCTTTCACCATTTTGCATGCAACCACCTTTTCATTTTTTGCCATTGGTTGATTTTGGTTCTAAAACAAAATCAAATATTTGAATATCTAATAGTACTATAGATGAGCACTAGACTCCTTACTCCTTTTTTAACCTTGTCTTCATCTTTAACTCTGTATGTATGTCACATTTTACTTCACATGTATATAATTTATCATTTTTCATCTACATTAATATTTTTTCGGGGGGGGGGGTGTTATGCACATGTTATGCATGTTTTTCAATTTTGAACAAGAAATTATTCGATAATTTGATTCATTGCATTCAATCATGCCAAAACGAAGCCTATATTTCATGTCATTGCTAGTGTTGCATGAGTTGATATTATGTAATCCAATGGTTGCAATAGTTGGAATGGTCATCCATTTAACAGAGAATATGAAGTGCACACTAAATCCTCTGGGGGATCTAATGATGGCATATTACGAAACGTGTAAAACAGTAAAATTCACCCTAATTTATAGAAGCAAACGTATATAAACATATCATACAAGAATATCTTACCACAATTTGATTAATCTAAAAATATGTACGAATCTTTGAACTTCTAATGCAAATGCCCATTGAAATCCTAATACATACTTTAAAAGTTTTGTCCAAATTATGCAAAATGTCCGAGCATATAATTAGTAAAATACTCAAAAGTCACACCAAAAAGTAAAATAAAATATATAAAAGTACGTGTCCAAGCATAAACGACGGATTCTCAGCATGATTAGAAGGTCAATCAAGGGTTGACCCCAAAAATTTACCGGTATTTGTCCTTTGCTGGTATCGTGGTTCCCAAAATTCCAACCTAAAAAATATTTAAAAATAAAAAAGAGAAAAAGAGACAGCGTGATACCACAGGTATCTGTATATCAATGCAATGCCCCTTTTCTTTTTTACTTTGGGCCTCCCTCCCCATAAAACCTGTTCTTATAAAATTTACAACTAGAGAGTAAGGGTTACAGATAAAGAAGTAAAAGCATAAAAGATCCAAAAAAAAAGTAAAAATTAAAAAGAAAAAAGGGCTATTAAATTGGGAAAAACAATAAAAAAAAAGCTTACACTGTAAAAAAGGAGAGGTGGAAGAGCGGTGGGAAAAAGATGAATATTGGGTAGAGGACCTTTTGGCGTACGCAATTCAATGCCAGCTGTAGCCCTCTCCATTTTATGTAACCTATGTTTACATTTGACGAGATTTTAATTATCTATTATTTAAAATTTATTTGTCAATAACATAAAAAAGGAGTCCACCGTTATATTCTTGTAAAATTATACATACCACCTTTATCACTTATTATTAAGTTTTTCAGAATTAATTTTCATATATATACTGGTGCTCGCAGATATAGCTAAATCTTCTCAAATTATACAAAGGTAGAACCCTAGATTAAGAGTTGTTGTCATTGCTATTATTGTTGTTCATCGCTTTTGGTTAAAAACTCAATGAAGTCAATGAACCTTGTTTGAGCAGTTTGCTAACCTATCGTATAAATGGTCTCGAACTAATGCATTAACAAAGAAAGTGATAGGGCAGTGGGTGTCACTGTAGGTAGGCATGCACGCGGCTGTGAAGGTCAGGGGAAGAGCCTAAGCCAGTAAGCCATCAGCCACGCCCATGACGATTGGGAAGGAGCAACTGCCACTGCAACGCAATAAACGTTACTTTCTTTTTCTACCCTTTTTGGTCCTGCCTAATAATTGAATTGCACTCTCTGCAATTTACACGTTTGTCCTTTTTATTTATCAAAATTATAGGACGCTATTTAATAAGGTTTTACCTATACATTAATAATTATTGTTTCATTTTATTTGGTTTGCTCATAGTCATAGTTCGTTTATAATTAAATTCTAGTGCTGTGCGTATGCTCTTTCATTACATAAAGTGGCCGAAACATCAACTCCTCTGATTATTATTGGTGCTGATCATTTATGAGGGCTTGTCAGACTGGTCGTTCAAAATCTTTGAACACCTACTTGATCAAATCATGCAATCACTTCAATCCTCCGATCCTTTGACCATCTATTTAGGTGTGCTATTGTGTGAGCTTACGTATAGGTAAGTTTATGAAGAGATTGTATGATTTTAGATATTTGGCTTGTAATGAAATGGGTACATTGACATTTGATTCGTATTTTCGGTGTTGTAGGTTGTAGGCCGTAGTTATAGCAATGAGGAGTCATATACATCAAAGAAACAATTCATAAGATTTAGTCGTAACCTATCCGAAGCAATATGCTAACACTCTAGATGCTAAAACGAGTAAATTCTGCGATCTATTGGGCTCTTCTTGTGAACATCTCAATGGCTTGAATTAAGGGTTTTCTGAGTTTAATTAAATATGATACGCCTGCTGAAGTTATGAGGCAAATTCCTCTGTTAAGGATGATTCTGACTTGATGATCATGACTGCGCAAAAGCAATAATATTGTAATAATTAAGCATGCATGGATATGGAAGATCGACGATCAGAGAGGTGAGACTTGGGGGGGGGGGGGGTTGTTAGCACAATCCGTGACAGTGGCAGACTGTGATCGTAATGCTGATATGTCCTGTGTCATTGCATTGCATTGCATTGCATGCGATGATGATAAACAGTGATGATGGGAAGATAGCTACCTGTTGTTACTTTACTTTGCGTGCATCCAACATCTGAAAAACCCACTCGATCGATCAGAATTTGACAGTGCCCAATGCCAATATTAATGTCCAAGTTTTACCATTTCACCATTTCCATTCTCGTCTTTGTCCCATCCACTAATTTCAACCCCCTCTTTACTTCAATATGACCCTACATCAAATTTGGACACATTCATCTTCGTTTGCAATACATAGGAGACAACACTGAAAGAGCATATATAGCAATACACATTGCTCTACATATCTGCTATTGGCATAGCCAAATCAGTGTAAGAATGCAGTGTTTCTCCTAGTCAGTCCATGGCGCATTTTCACTCTACATAATTGGGATTTTCCTTCTCTTTCTTTGTAGTCTTTTCTAGTTTAGAGGATTGGACGTATGGCATATGGTAGACATTATTTCAAATGTAAATTTTGAACACCTTCATATAGGTACGTATATCAGAGAATTATGGAGCACTATAAATATGTATAACTGATTCAGGCCCTGTTCTTTTCGTTCGTAAATTTCAATTTACCAACCTCAACCAACTTTATCTCATTTCAACCCACTTTACCAACTTCAACCCACTTCTCACTATTTTTCAATCTACTTCAACACACTTCAACAAAAAAATATTCACTTCAACTTATTTCAGCTCACTTTTATCAACCTCAACCAACTTTATCCATTTACCAATCCATATTTTCCAACGAAAAGAACAGGTCCTTGATCACATGAGACTTGAGTCCTTACTACATCTGGTTCATTTACAACGCAGACCAAGTAAATTAAAAAAGGAAAAAGAAGAGAGTAATGGGTTCAAAGAGGATGATTCTCAATGCTCAAGGACACTATAGGAAAGAAAAAATTGTCAAGTGGTGAATCAGTTAAGCTTCAGTAAGAGAGTACAAGCCAAAAAAAAAAGAAAAAAGAACAAAAAAAGGGATTATAATCTAGTGATGGTGAAGCCCTAACCACAAACAGCAACTCAGTATTCAACCCCAGCTGGTATGCATAGAAGCTTGGAAAGGGATCATATATTCAATTAATTTGTTTAATTAGTCTTCATTTTTTGTTTTCCTTGTTGTTTTTCAAAGTCAAAGAGCCCCCACAAAACCACCCACAAATTTCTCAACAACAATTTATTGTGTAAAATCTGGTACTTCATGATATGCCACAGGCATATCACATCAATTTTTGCACTCTTTTTTAAATCTTGGGGAGAAAATGTAATGTCACATGCATAATCATCTCTCTTCCCACTAAGGCACTTTGGTCTTTAAGGGTCCCTCTCACTCTCTCTTTACTTGTCCCAGAGAAACTATTGATCAAGAAAGGCAAAATAAATATGCAAAAAAAAAAAAAAAAAACAGAGCAGAGACATCCATGAGGGTGGTCAGATATGATTTGCTAATAATCATTGGATCAGTTAAAAGTTTTGATTAATTAGTACCATTTGTGATGCTTTTAATTAAACATTAATGATAATGATTTTACTGCCTTTGACTGGACTAATTATACTGTACTGTTGCAACTCCAGCTTTGCTGGGAATATGAATATGGTTACTAGTTATAGCCCTGAATAAGTTCAAGGTTAAGAATCCATCTGGGATCCATGTTTAAATGAATTAAGTAATAAGTACTTAATTGCAATCATTTGTTGTGACTGAGCTTCACATGAGCGATAGTCATGAAATATGGTGGGGAGTTTATTTTTTATTGTAATGTATGTATTCTAATGTGCTTTAACCATTTAATTGAACCTCATTTCCCCTCCTCTGGACAACTCATGCCATTTACCGAGTCTATTCCTGTTTCTTGCTTACTTTTGAATGTAATTTTTACAATTGGTTTTTGGCCTAGGAATAGGTTAATACTTTAATATGCCCCTCATATGAATGCCTTTTTGGGCTTGAAGTGTGGATGCTGCAAAGGCCATCCTAACCTAAGACCTCTTGCTCAGAAATGTTTTGATACTATATTCAAATAACCAACTCAACCAAAAGTTTAAATTGATGGTTAATGACTCAGGAATAGATTAATACTTCAACGCTTATATATCAAAATATCTTCTTTATGTTTGAAAATAGATTGAAAAGGAAAGAGTACTCACAATGGGATGCTACAACTATTAATGAAATGTAAATATCACTCGTCACTGGTATCTAATTGTTTTTATTGTGGACTATTAGACCTTCTCTATATACCTATGAGAAAACCAAAGGTGGAGTGTTCCTTGGGGCGTCAACACTTCCTAGGCCTCATGTATAGATAGCAAAGAGGAATGTTGCTTCATGGCCTACACAAATGGGTGAATATTTTGCACACAACCCTTTCACCGTGGAAAATGGAGGAGACAAACGAGCCCATGCTTTTATACGTACAAAAATATTTTTGAAACGTCATTTTGAAAACTCAAAAACATTTAGGAGGAAAAAGGGTTCCATATATATTGATTGTTAATAAAATGAATGCTAACCGTTCTAACAAAAAATAATGACAATAAAAAAGCACTTGCGACAACGCCTTACAAGATATACAAATGTTCCATCTGAGTTGATTTAACAAGTCGTATCATTCCTTTTAGGCAAGCATGATACTCCATTATAGATACTTTAAACCAACCATATTTCTTTAGAACTTTTCGTTACAAGCTATGATAATTAAAAACATGCCTATGAAGCAAAAGGGAACAACAAGTTACCAACACCACAACTACTCTTGCTAATGTCAAGAAGAATGTCGAATTGGGTTAGTCACCAGAGAGATTGTTAAGATTGTCACTAGCTAGACATTTGGACTTTTTAACATGCGTTTATTGAAAAAGGCCACTGTCCTATGACTATAAATTGACTATCTAAGCACAAAGTTGGGGCCTAACCTTGAAAAAGTGCTCCATTAGCGCACATCCCATTGTTGGGGCTTTATATATATATATATATATATATATATATATGTATGTATGTATGTATGTATGTATGTATGTAT
>JACYFF010031955.1:2304778-2345067 GCA_017589665.1 Selenicereus undatus | reverse complement strand
ACCCATAATCCAACACACAACTACTTTTTTAAAATTCCAAAATAAAACAAAAAATGAATAAAACAATAAAAAAGCAACCAAAAAACAAAGAAAAGGGGCTGGGGGATGGCTTGCTGCTCGCAGCCACCCCACGGGCCAGGGCCCTCAAGTCAACCAATGTACAGAAGGCAGCCAAATCACTGCTCGTTCACTTCACTTTTTGCCTCGCGAGTAATACATTGTACATGCTATAAGGAAGAAGGTTTTTGCATTTATGTTTTGGCGAAAAGTCATTGTTTGCTGTACGTGAGAAGTCAGTTCAATAGCTTTTAAAGCAAACCAGACAGAGACTTGGACATGGTTGTCTATTGTTGAATCTGGGTGAATGCCAATGTTACTGTGCAAATTGCTATGATGAGAGTTGCATGAGTTTGTACACATAGAAATTCAGAATGAGTTTCCTGAATGAACTGAATCAGAACCAGATCGTCTTTGTACTCTTCTTCTTTCTTTGAAATATCAGGTTGTTGCGTACATAGAGATTCAAGAATGACTTCAGCTGTTTCACGGTCATTAATTACTCATAATCTCAATGTGACAGCTAGAAGTCGAATATCAAGACGAATTATGAGATGTGTCATGCGTTTGTTTGAGTTTTGAAGGGAATGAACCTGAAAAAACAGGTCATGAGATTCAGTTTTGGAGAGGTCATGCTATTCAATTCGGTCTCAAGTCGGGTCATTAATTAAATTTTCATTTTGATATTATTAATTAAATTTTCATTTTGTTTTAACATGCCCTAATTAGAATCATATAATGTGCATATTTTTTTGGGAAACCAGACAAAACTATATTAACATTAGAAATTGCATATACAACTATTCATGCGTGCAAATGGGCCAAACCTGATCAGCAAACCAAGCCCCAGTTTGATGAAACCAAAATAAAAACAACCAGGGGCAGGAAGATAACACTTAGGAACTGAGGTACACAATCAGCAGAGAGCTTACGAGCAAAATGCAAAACCAACAGCGAAGCACTAGCGCTAATGGTAAAGCTGAATTCAGTCATGTTCTGCAGCCTCGCGGCGCAGTTTGTTCTCCCGCTTGTGGGCATCTTCATTGAGCTCAGGTGCAGTTTTCAGCCCTTCAGGGGGCCTAAGGTGAGTCATGGTTGCAAGTTGCTCATCCTTAGAGCATTTCCAGTGGTAAGCCATTTTTTGGCTCACCGATGGGGACCTATTTCTATCACATCAGTTTGTGATCCAATTTTTTGGCTCACAATCTTCCCTGTCTCCAGTGAAAGACTCGCTAGTTTGGCTCACCAAATAAAATAATATATCTGAACCCACTCTATAACACACAACTTTATTTTTAGAATTTTTAAAAAAAAAGAAAAACTAATAAAAAAAATATTTAAAAAATCAAAAAGGAAATCACAAAGGCTTGTGAGCTAGCTCCCACTCATGAGCTTCCCCGCAAGGTGCATACTACGAGGCAACTATTGGAAAACATTTCCTTGCCTCACCTCTTTCTCTCTCCTCTGATTTTCCTCACGAGCCGTCCATTGGACGTGCTAGTTCCGCGAGTACAGCAGCAACAAGGCTTATAGGTCTCTTTGCATAGTTGATGTTGACAGTCCAATAACGGTCCAATATGGCACCAATTTCAACTATGAGTTCATGTAGGTGAAGCGGGCCTGCTTGACAGTGGTCCAGAACGCTTCGTTCCAAATCTACTTCAATATTGTCAAGATGATAGCCCGCAAAGTTGGACGCCCAATTTTCATGAATAGCATTTGATGAATTAAAAGAAATTCAATCCCACCAATCTAGGTACAAAAAGGAAATGATAGATAGAGTCGCTAGAATCGTATAACGTGCATATGATTAAACCTTGTTCATTTTGAGATGGGCAAATTTGGATAATCAAATTAAACGAGAAACTGCAGTTCTGCTAATGATACATCTCCATCCACTGTCGTTAAGAAACAAATAGCTATCCAATCTTCCCAAGAGTAGAATTTCCACACTTACAATGGCGTTGTGATTTACTAGTAGCTGTAAGATCTCAACAAACAGCTCAGAAACTACCAACCACACTACACTCTCCTTAGTAAGTTGGCAACTAAGAATTATTCATCCTCAACTCTCAAAAGTTACAAATCGATCATATTTCAACAAAATACTTCCAAAATTGTGTCCAAATTCAACTCCAAAAGTGTAATATTTATAGCTTTAGGAATACAAACTCTTCAATAGCCGGAATGTCCCCGATCTTCTTCAAGACCTGGTTGCTGGGTTGGTCATCAACCCCAATTGCCATCACAGCATGGGTCCTCGGGGAGAGCCGTCCAACGCTCATGAAACTGACATTGACATTTTCCTCTCCCAAAATGCTTCCCACCTTTCCAATCATTCCGGGCTGATCAACCTGGCGGCAAAGGATAATGCTTCCCTCCAAGCTAACATCCACCTCGAATGAGCCAACCTTGGTCAGATGTGGGATCCCATCTTTGACCTTGCCTTCGAGTCTGATCTCACCAGAATCTGAGATGGCACTGGCAAACTTTGACTCCACATTTGCAATCTGGACCTGGATAGACTCAAGGGGGCTCTCCGGTGAACCATCCAGCAGGATGCGTTCCTCTGTAATGCGAAGGCCTCTCTGCTTGGCGATGAAGTCAGCATTAACCAGGTTGACAAAGGTGCTGGAGATTGGCTCTATGAGACCCTTGGTAATCATGGCTCGAAGCACCCTTGTGTCAATATCATCAGGGGCTCTTGAGGTGGCATAACCCACCTTTACTGACTTGACTCCACTTCCACCAGCTACCAGCTGGATAGCCAGTCTTCCGAGTTTCTCACCGAGTTCAACAAAAGGTTTCAGCTCACTGAGGACCTGCAAACAATGAAGAAGGATATTTGAACATATTCAATAATTCACTGTGGATACAGAAATAGAATATTGTTCACTATATTACAGTACCAAAAAACCAACTCCAAGTACCAGAGTTTCAAAAAGGGCTACTGCAGCATCGTCTGAACTTTAAACAGTTCCATGCTAAACATTTTTCTTTTTTTCGGTGGGGGGGGGGGGGGGGGAGGTTCCCAATTCCAATGAAGAAACTAGTGAAAACTGACGACCGAAACTAGAAAACTATAGGTGGTGTCTGGGCCTGTTGGTTTCTGAAAAAAAATGAACTGTTCCCACTTCTTGCACAATTTGCAAAATAGCATGTATCACAATTAGTCAATAATCAAATCATCCCACTTTCAAATATCATGTAGCACTCACACACTACCACAGAAGGTTAAATGTTTCATCTATTACTGGAAGTTATGCAAGGCCCATCAGGAGCAAACTGACCACACAATATAAACGCCACTAGAAGAAATTAAAATCAAAGGGCCATCAAATGACAAAGAGCAACTAACAGTTATTCTGATCCTTTTTGGGGGGGGGGGGGCACTAGGATACTGTGATGAACTCGAGCATCAAAAGGTAGCCAGGGTCCAGCACTGAACATACCTCAGCAGGGACCATGGGTGCATTGACCGCAGTTGCTGCAAGCTCCCCTTTCAAGGCTCCAACAACAGCTTCAGCGATTTCAATGGCCACACCTTCCTACAGATCAACAACACTATGTATTATTACAAATTAGAGCATCTATACACATCAGTGTATCCCAGCATGAATAACTTAATATACCTGGGCTTCCACAGTACTTGCACCAAGATGTGGAGTCACAGTCACTCTCTCATGCAACACCAACTTACTGTCCTTTGGTGGAGGCTCTTGTGTGAAGACATCAAGTGCAGCCTGCACAATTAAGAAACGAAATTATCATTATCTTATTGGCTCTAGTCCTTTTCCTCAAGCTTGTTCATCTGAATGATTAAAGACTTCGTATGCAACATGTTCTTAATGCTTCTGAGGTAAGTACCTGAGCAACAATCCCAGAATCTAGAGCCCTCACAAGAGCGTCCTCATCAATCACTCCACCACGGGCAACATTCACAATGCGGACTCCTTTCTTCATCTTAGCAAAGGTTTCATCATTGAGAATCTTCGATGTGGCAGGTGTAAGAGGCATGTGAAGGGAGATGAAGTCCGCCTTTGCAATTGCCTCCTCAAAGGAAACAAGCTCTACACCGATTGCACGGGCTCGGTCAGCAGGAGCATATGGGTCATGAGCAATGACATGCATACCAAGACCCTTGGCACGCCTGGCAACCTCAGACCCAACCTTTCCAAAGCCCAACACAGCTAGTGTCTTCCCCACAAGTGATACACCCACATACTTGTTCCTTTTCCACTCCCCTGAATTAGCACAAGTGAGGAGTAAGAAATGACGCAATTGATATTTTCGATTCAGGTCAGTTCTTTTTCCGCCAAAGAAACCCAGTAAAAGTTCTAGGAAATAAGCTAACTGGGCAAGAATACACCATATAGAACATTGCATAGGAAAAGCCATATTCTTGAAGAGATCAACTCTTCTTAAATAAAATGTGACATACAACAGGGGAATTGCTTCAGAAGAAACAGACAAGAGCTTTCTTCAAACCAACAAAAAATTTTAAATGAACATAAACTTCCCCAGGAACCTTCGCCCCGGAAATTGACTAGTAGGAGATCAAAGATTCCATTTTTCACAATGGAATTCAAGAATAAAACCCTGAAGTGTTTATCAACAGCTAACTCGACAAATATTCACCTGATCTAATAGCACATCTCAACAAAACGGGTAAAGCAGATGAAACGCAGAATTCCCACTGAATAGATCTCACAATAAGAAACACCAACAGGTACAACCCAAATGAAACAACGGAAAGCAAAAGCACACCAAGTGTTCGACAAAATGCCCAGCAGAAAGAAAAGAGAAAGAATACTAACCAGCCTTAACAGACGCATCAGCCTGGGCAATGTTCCTGGCCATAGCAGTCAAGAGCGCAATCCCATGCTCAGCCGCCGCCACAGTGTTAGCCGTGGGAGCATTGACAACCAAGCACCCATGCTCAGTAGCCACCGCCAGATCTACATTGTCGATCCCAACACCAGCCCTCCCAACCACCTTGAGCCTACCACGAGAAGATTCAAACACTTCCCGAGTCACCTTTGTCGCACTGCGCACAATCAAGGCATCACAAAGCGAGATCTTGGTGCAGAGCTCTTCTGGGCTCAGGTTGTACGAGCAATCAACGTTCGCGAACTTTTTCAGGAGTTCCAAACCAGCGTCTCCGAGCTTCTCGGCGACTAAGATTGTGGGTTTGGCGTCGAGAGAGGCGGAGACGGTGAATCTCTTCCGGGTAGTTGCGGGCCTTGCGGCGGCGAGGCGGAAGGAAGGGCGCCTCGAGTGGAGAGAGATTGAGGGGGAGATAGAAATCTTTGAGGAGAGAGAGAGCTGGGAGGTGGTGTTGATGGCAGACTGAAGATTCCGGTGTTTGAGACTGAGAGATGGATTTGAAATCAGCGATGTTGAAGCAGCTGACGCCGCCATTTCTGAGAGCTATTCAAAGAAGAAGCACTCAGAAATTTGAAAAGGGTGTTCGGTGATTCGATTCTTTCTTCCCCTGTGCTTCAGAAAAAGGAGGGTTGCTTTGTTTTTTATAAGGCGTTGTTTGGATCTCAGAAAAAAATCGCTGCCGGGGAGTGAGTGCGCCCCGGAGGGTTTAGGCTCAGGGGTTTTCAAAGGCACAGAAAATGAGAACAGAGAAGGTGCAATACACGCGCTCTGTTACTGGCGGGAAAATGGTAAATGGGACAAGACGATTGGAGCGTGAATCTCACTGTATATAGGAGTGATGTGGGACTATGAAATACCTTTCTTCCCTGATTTGGGGGTTGGTGAGTGGGAGTGAATGATTAACTTTAATCAAGACGCTGTTACTTAAAGTGGTAGGTAAGAAGCAAATGGAGAAAAAAATTGCAAGATTTTTTCTTTTAAAAGTAAGATTCAAGGGGTTTTTTTTTAACTCGATCTAAAATATTCCAAGATTTTATGACAAATAGATTCTTGGAACTATTAAAAAAACAAATCTAAATCACCTGTACCCTTTTTATCTTTTTAGATGTCACTCAAATTCTAACGTTATTAATTTTTTTCTTTAAAAAAAAAGTGATTAACTTTTAAAATTAATCATTAAAATAAAACAATAATGATAATTTTGATAAAATCGATATGAATATCAACTAATTCAAGAGGAGTGACTAATATGAGTAAAAAGAGCAATTCAATGCACAAACATTCCGCGTCAATGCAAGTGACTAATATGAGTCATATCAACCAGTTATGAGCTCAGCAGCAAAATATTGCAGGTATGCTTGGTCAAATAGAGGCTAAGAAACTACACAAGAGGTGGCCCCCTTTGTTTTGGTTAGCCTTCAAATTTGAATGTTTTCTTCCGGCAACTTGGCTTTGGATATCTCGCCTTTCTCAGTAATTTGGATCTCACTATTTGCAGAAACTGGAATTATTATGACTGCATGCACTGAATCTGACTTTACACGCTTGCATTTTTCACATTCACACACTGACACTGCCAAAGATGGGAAGAGAAGCATAACCTTCACTACAAGGCTATCATGAAATCGAAAACAGCGAGAAAAGGGGGGAAAAGTTAAAAAGTTTTTGCACCAGCCGGGAATCAAACCCAGGTCTGTACCGTGACAGGGTACTATTCTACCACTAGACCACTGTTGCTTGATAAAATTATGCTGCACCTGTAAAATCTAATGTAAGAGTCACGCTGGAACAGGGCCCGAGAGTGGCAACAGTACCACTGCATGCAAATATACGCAGATGGTTGGCCTCTTGCTGGATTATTTGGTACAGTATGTGAAGTTCGTACGAAAGAATCGGAAAGATACAGGTCCAACTAACTAACAACTACTATTAGTATAGATTCTGCCATATATAAATGGGGTATAAAGTTATCATCTTGATGAATATTAGTAATATAAACCATGACACTATAGTGAGTGAGACTTTCTTACAAATTTTTTTCCTCCAACATCCAAATTGACCATGAGTCTTGAGCGCAAACGGTTACAAATCGTTGAAAGCAAAAGGAAATCATGTCATGTGTAACATAGTAAGTTGCCATCTCCCTCCAGACCCTCTTCACTCCACAATCATTTACAGAAAGTTTGCATCAGCCATTAACGTTCAATAGCGGAATATCATGAGAGTGTAAAATGCACTAGGATCCGGACTTACTATCATCTCCCTCACAAAATGAAATGGATGACCTTCTCTATAGTTTGCTATTGTATATCTGATGAAGGAACAAACTTGAAAATCCCAACAGATTTTAACAATCTATTCATACTAAAGACAGTGGCAAATGCCAGATCTGAAAGATATCCTTAATCATAATGCAAAATAAGTCAAGCATCTTCCAATGAAAAGTAAAATAACCATCCAACTAGCTAGCACTTTGTCGTGAAACAAATTCAGAGAAGGACGCAGCGAAGCTGCAACTACTGATCACAAAGTGATGCAACATTCATCAAAATCTAGAATTAGACAAGCCACTATTCTGCCGCACAAAAAAAATTTTAAAAAAAAGAAAGGAAAAAAAAAAGACAACCACGATGAGAAACCACATATTTTTCAGGCAAAAGTCCGCTAGTCCTTAAACAATAAAAGAGCTCACCAAGACCCATAGCTCTGATACAAGCAACTGCAATTCCAAATTACTAGGTCATCATGACAGTGTCATCAAAATCATTCAAATGAATTGATGGTCACTCTGATCCACATGCCAGTACAAGGCCCCAGGACCAAGATCAGCGACCCCCTCTAAGAGGCAGTATCATTGGCCTCTATACCAATTCCACTGTTTCAATTACACCGAGTTTGTGCGTAGGAGAAAGTACATGACAAAGTGTTAGAAGAAAAGTACATGACAAGGTGTTAGAAGCATTCGTTTGGCAGAAGCAGCTAACACGGGGAGCACAAGAGGGATCCAGGAAACAGGCGGTGAAGAAGGCGAGAGAAGAAGTGACAGCAGACAATGGAAATGTGTTTGTTAAAGTCAGTTGCCATACTTGGGCCCGTTCTTTTCGTAGTTTAATAAATCCAACGCATTTCTTCCCTTTTCTATATCTTCATCCCCTTTTTTATTTCTTAAATTTTAAAAAAAAATATTACTCTTTTTCATTCATTCCCACTCTCACCTACTCATTCCTACTCCTATATATATAAATATTATTTTTTCATATTTTGAAAACTTTTATAATTTATGTAATTATGTGTATGAATAGTCTAATAATAATTAAGAAAAGTTTTATTTATTTTTCGGATTTTATAAAAATATTTGTTAGTCATGCTGAAAATTATAGATGACGTGATTTTTGTTATATATATTAAAGAATTTTATTTTTTTTTTGCTTTGTTAAGCAAATGTTAGTTTTTTTATGACTCATAGATATTTTGGATTTGATTCTGTGTATGGAATAGATGCTTAAATTTATTTATTTTTTACTTTAGTTACGAAATATTTGTTATAGGTCATCAAAGTATGGATGATTGTTGTTGTATGTGTAATAGATTTATTTTTCGTTCATCGCAATTTGGGACCGAATTTGCAGATGTTTTTTCGGGTATAATGAAGGAATGTGTAAATTTTTTTGACATTGTTTGTAATTCATGATAGGAAATGCATATGTATTGCACGTGTATTTTGAACAAATATTTTTTTTTATGTGCGTTAGTAACAAAATATTGAAAGTTCTTCACACAAATTGCAAATGATTGTTTTCCGTGTACTGAGGGACTGTTTTTTACATTAGGAAATATAGGTTGATAAATGGGTAAAATTGGTTGAAATTAAAATAAGTGGGTTAAAGTATATTAAAGTGGGTAATTTTTTTGATGAAGCGGGTTGAAGTTGATATTTTTTTATTGAAATGAGTTAAAGTTAGTTGAAGTTGGTTGAATTTTTTTTTATATGATAGGTAGAAGTTACTTAAAGCAGTAAAAATTTGGTTGAAATGAGCTGAAATGGGTTGGAGTTGATTGAAGTGAGCTGAAATTAGTTGAAGTTGATATTTTTTATTGAAGTTCGTGAAGTGAATTGATGTAGGTTGAAGTGAGTCAAGGTTGGTAAATTTGGATTTACTAACGAAAAGAACAAGGGTTGAACATATGCGTATTTTTTTCATTGTTCGTATTTGGTTAATATATGAAAAAAATATATTTGTAATTTGCTTTACGAATAACGAAAATTACAATTTTTTGGGGGTAATAACGGTCACGAAACAATATTTCGTATTGGAGTCAACACAGAAAAAAAATAATTTCAATATAAATTTTTTTAATTATCGATAATTACTATCACAAATAAAAGATTACATTAAAAAAATAAAATACATAACTTACATCAACTGTACTACTTTATTCAACTTCTTCCACTCATTCCCCTTTCTTACACTTCAGAAAAAAATATATCACTCCTCCCCAGTCCCCACTCCCTCATTCCCTTTTCGACTCTCACCCATCCCAGACCTGTAATTTTCCAACGAAAAGAACAAGGCCTCAGATCCTACCTACTCCTTCATTCCCTTTTCCACTTTCACCCATCCTACACCTGTAATTTTCCACTGAAAAGAACAGGGCCTCAAAGGAGTCTAGCCAATCATCCATATCTCAAAGACATACTTACATGGAGAATTTTACGCAAGCATTAAAAGATTGCTACTTTTCCTTTATGCGCAACTGAAAACAAGTCCAACAGCGACTAAATAGCTAACTTAAAGCATAGAAACAAATCAGACATTCCATAATTTCATATTCTTGTATGGGAGTCATGACCATAACAACCCAGGCATTGCCTGAGTTCCAGTGTGATTGCAATTGTAAATTGAATGTATTAAAACTGCGACTCTTCCATGACAAAAATCATCAAGCCTAAATGCCTAATTCTGACACATGATTTGGCATCAACTATGCCAAAACAGCAATGGAGAAAAAACTTCATCTCTAACAATGAGTGATTCGACTGAAACACCAACCAATAAAATGAACTCTAAGACTCTAACATTACATTTCACACTCCATATGATCTTCATTTTGCAAAAACCAACACGAAGGTGGCCAGAAAATCTTAGTCAAGGGATCCGTCAATGAGCTAAAGATAGAAATAGCTTGATCATCCAACCTATACACCCCAGCATTCAATCCAAAACTCATATCAGCTTCATCATCATACCCTGTCAAGCCTTCAAAATAGATGCAATTCCCTTCGCTCCGACCCAAATCTTCAGCACAGACTGAAAATGCAGCATCCCGGCTCACAAACAGAATCCTGTCGCCCAAGCTGTTCACCCTCTCCCAGCACTTTTCTCTCTCATCAAAGACGAAAACTTTGAACCCTAATGGCTTGCTTAAACTAGCATTATCCACTACCAACTCTTCTTCTTCCTCATCATAATAAGTCACGGGCCGAGGGTTCACACTTTTATTCACCAAATGTAAACGGAAATTAGATTCCACCAAGTAAGTGTACTGACCATTGCAATCCTCCATTGCAGGGATTACCTCGTCGAGCTCAAATGACATCGGATCAATCACTGCCAGCCTGCCTCTCCGATCAACGGCGTAGAATTTCCGGTTGAAGCAGATGACATCATCGAAATCCTGCTTCTTTTCCTTTTCATCTTTCTGGCCAGTTTCTATAATCTTCCAATTCTCATCCCCCGATTTCCAAAGTGCAATCTCACCATACCCATACAATACCAAAACCACGAATTCATCGCCAGTTTTAACTGCAACCTTCCTCAGAGCAATCGAAGGGGAAAATTCTTCAAAATTGAAAGCGCCCTCGGCACCATCACCAACCACCAATTGAAGCTTATACGACCTCCCCACTTCGCAATTCCCAAAACCCAGTAAATTAATCCAATTCCAGGACACCAGAGATGGGAAATAGAGCTTGTGCTTGGTCAGAGGGTTAAGAAGAGCCCACCGATTCTCCCCAGTTTCAGAGGCCTTGACGAGCCAGACATTTTCGCTGGGATTGTCAGGAGTTGGATTTGGGTAGAGAGAGAGAATGTAGACAAGGGTGGGAGAGAGAGAGAAGGAGCGAGAGTTGGGGTGGAGAGAAGGAAGAGAGAGTGGGAAGAGCGGCTGTGGATCCGGGGAAGAAGAAGCGTAAGATCGCCATGATTTGCAAATTGAGCGAAATCGACAGAGATCGGATTGGGTGTGAAGGCGGTTCAAAATTAGGGCTAGTATGTCGTTTGATAGATTAGCCCAACGCCCTTCTTCTTCTTCCATGATCAAGATCTGTCAATCTCCTTCTCTACGCAATGTGAGGATGATGGGGAGACACGTAATTTCCTTCGCCAAATTTTCTACGGGGTATAAATTCTGAAACTGTGCGTGAAATCCAAGCCATAACTGCTGTATTTATTTTGACCTTTTTTTGTCTTGCAATCGGTCAAAAATCAAAATAATCAAGTTTAACAAAAAGGCTAAACATATGCCCTTGTCATAAGAATAGGATCTTATTATATATTTGCGTGTGCAATTCAAGGTATATAAGGAATACTATACTACATGTCTGTTTTATTTTTGCGTTTTAGATAGATAAATAAATGTAAAGAGCTGTAAAAAAATGTAACGAGATGTAAAGAGATGTAAGAAACTATAAGAAGATGTAAGAAGCTGTAAAGATAAATGTAAAGAGTTGTTGAATTGTTGAAGAGTTGTAAAGTATACTTTGTTTTATAATGAACGTTTTGGATGGGAAATTTAGGGTTTGGAAGGGGAAGGCAGTAGGCCCGGACCAGATACCAGTGGAAGTTTGGAAGTACATGGGGGAAGTGGGACTAGAGTGGCTTACGGAGCTTTTCAATGTTACTTTCAGGACTGCCAAGATGCCCAGAGAGTGGAGGGTCAGCACAGTCATCCCACCGTACAAAAACAAAGGGGATATCCAAGACTGTAATAACTTTAAGGGCATCAAGCTGCTCAGCCATACTATGAAGCTGTGGGAAAGTGTGATTGAGAGAAGGCTGCGAGAGGAAGTAGAGATTTCAGAAAATCAATTTGGTTTCATGTCAGGCAGGGCAACCATTGAGGCAATCTACCTCCTCAGATGGCTCATGAGCGTGTTCAGGGATAGAAAGGTGGATCTCCATATGGTGTTCATTGATCTGGAGAAAGCGTATGATAGAGTCCCAAAGGAGGTATTGTGGAGATGTTTGGAAGAGAAAAGGGTGTCGCCCGCGTACATTCGTATTATCAAGGATATGTACGAGGGAGGGCGGACGAGGGTTAGGACTCCGGCAGGGGTCTCCAATGATTTTGCTGTTAGTTTGGGCCTGCATCAGGGCTTCGCTTTAAGCCCGTTTCTTTTCACTTTAGTTTTGGACGAACTCACTAGAGGTATCCAAGACGAGGTGCCTTGGTGCATGCTTTTTGCAGATGACATCATCCTTATCGATGTGACCAGGCAGGGGGTGAATGACAGGCTGGAGAATTGGAGGCATACACTGGAGGCTAGGGTTTCCGGTTGAGTAGATCGAAAACGGAATACCTTCACTGTTGTTTCAGCGGAATGATAGAAGAGGGGGGAGAAATCGTACTGGATGGGCGGGCAATACCGAAGGTTTCCAAATTCAAGTATCTGGGCTCGATCATCCAGCAGAATGGGAACGTCGACGAGGATATTAGCCAGCGGATTAGAGTTGGCTGGCAAAAGTGGAAGTCAGCGTCAGGGGTGCTGTGTGACAAGAGAGTGCTCATGGGTTTGAAAGGCAAAGTCTATCGGATGGTAGTTAGACCGGCGGTTCTCTATGGATCGAAGTGTTGGCCTCTAAAAAAGGCGCAGGTCCAGAGGTTGATGATAGCTGAAATGAGGATGGTCAGGTGAATGTGTGGTTTTACGAGATTAGACAAGATTACGAATGGGGTTATTAGGGGCCTAGCTGGAGTGGCCCCATAGAGGAGAAGATGAGGGAATCGAGACTCAGATGGTTCGACCACGTGAAGAGGAGAAGTGTGGCCGCCCCGGTGCGAAGATGCGAGAGTATTAACCCACCCGGTGGTAAGAGAGGGAGAGGTAGGCCGAAGAAGAGCCTAGAAGAGGTGGTTAGAGAAGACTTGAGAGTTGTCGGTCTCACGGAGGACATGACTCAGGATAGGAGGTTGTGGTGGAACAAGATTAAGGTCCCTGATTGTAGGGGACCGGCTCCGTAAGAGGCAGTAACCTAGGCGGTGTGGGGTGGGGTTTGGTTTGCTTGTTTGCAGGTCATGCTGTTCCGGATTGTCATGACACCAAGCGCCCACGATTTGTTGAGGTATGTCTCCACCCCCTCTTTATTCGCTTATCTGGAACCTTTTCTCCTCCCCCTTTCCCTTTCTTCGGTAAATGGTTTTGCAATCGTTTTCTCTCCAAACCTTTTCTCAAAACTGTTTTGTGGGTCTTATGGAATCAACCTCTCTATGGGTAGGAATACCGGTAGAGGTAAGGTTGCCTACAGCTGGATCTCTCCAGACCCCGCGAAAGCGGGACCCACTTTGGGAGTTTGTTGTTGTTGTTGTTGTTGTTTTGGATGGAAAATAATAATATTAAAATAATATACTTATTGAAAATAAATAATTAATTAAGTTAATTATACAACAATAAAATATATTAATCCCCATAAATTTAGTGAATAAAATTTCATCCACTTGAGGTGATTTTTTATATGAACATTAGTTTGATCGAATAAGCAAAATATAACAAAAAAAATAAATTTTTTTGACAAAATTGAATACAACTCTTCAAATAAATTCCTATTTTAAGTAAATAATTTTAAATATAAATAAATGTATGATCATGTATAATAATATATATTTCATGTTGAAATTTAAATATAATTTACGTCGTTATATTATGTTTTCATATTAGGACTCCGGGAGGGATCTCCGATGACTTTGCTGTTAGTTTGGGCCTGCATCAGGGCTCCGCTTTAAGCTCGTTTCTTTTCACATTAGTTTTGGACGAACTCACTAGAGGAATCCAGGACGAGGTGCGTTGGTACATGTTATTTGCAGATGACATCGTTCTTATCGATGTGACCATGCAGGGGGTGAATAACATGTTGGAGAGTTGGAGGCATACACTGGAGGCTAGGGGCTTTCGGTTGAGTAGATTGAAAACGGAATACATTTACTGTTGTTTCAGTGGAAGGATAGAAGAAGGGGAGAAATCGTACTGGATGGGAGGGCAATACCGAAGGTTGCCAAATTCAAGTATTTGGGCTCGATCATTCAGCAGAATGGGGACATTGACGAGGATATTAGCCAGCGGATTAGAGTGGGCTGACAAAAGTGGAAGTCAGTATCAAGGGTGCTGTGTGACAAGAGAGTGCCCATGGGTTTGAAAGGCAAAGTCTATCGGATGGTAGTTAGACCGGCTGTTCTCTATGGATCGGAGTGTTAGTCTCTAAAAAAGACGCAGGTCCAAAGGTTGATGGTAGCTGAGATGAGGATGGTCAGGTGAATGTGTGGTTTTACGAGATTGAACAGGATTAGGAATGAGGTAATTAGGGGCTTAGCTGAAGTAGCCCCCATAGAGGAGAAGATTAGAGAATCGATGCTCATATGGTTCGGCCACGTGAATAGGAGAAGTGTGGCCGCCCCAGTGCGAAGGTGCAAGTATCAATCCCCCCCGGTGGTAAGAGAGGGAGGGATAGGCCGAAGAAGAGCCTAGAAGCAGTGGTTAGAGAGGACCTGAAAGTTCTCGGTCTCACGGAGGACATGGTTTAGGATAGGAGGCTGTGGCGGGACAGGATTAAGGTCTCTGATTGTAGGGGACCGGCTCCGTAGGTTGGCAGTAGCTTAGGCGGTGTGGGGTGGGTATGGTTTTGATTTGCTTGTCTGCAAGTCGTGCTTTTCCAGGTTGTCACGGCACCAAGCGACCCTGGTTTGTTGAGGTATGTCTGCGCTCCCTCTTTATTCGCTTATCCGGAACCTTTTCTCTTCCCCTTTCTCTTACTTCGGTAAATGGTTTTGCAATCGTTTTTTCTTCAAACCTTTTTCTCAAAACTGTTTTGTGAGTCTTATAGAATCAACCTCTCTATGGGTAGAAATACCGGTAGAGGTAAGGTTGCCTACAGCTGGATCTCCCAGACCCCGCGAAAACGGGACCCACATTGGGAGTTTGTTGTTGTTGTTGTATATTTATGTAAATGTGGTGTTAATAAGATATTTATAAATTTTGTATATTGGTAGTATCATTAAAAAAATATACATATTTCTGTAACTAAAATAAATGAATGTTACAGGAAATCTATGAGATGTATGAAGATGTAAGGAGATGTAAACTCCTAGCTAAATCCTAAAAAACGTGAAATAGAACAGGACCTACAAGTCAGTTTTTTGAACTTCGAAATCTCTGTTTTATCAGAATCAAGCTGTTAGGGCATCCCCAACTTAAGTTCCAAAAATTGGAACTTAAGTATGCCACATCGACAAAAAATTCACTTTTTTTGGACTTGCATTCCATCAATTCTCGAACTCATAGAACTCCAATTTTAATTATCCAATAAAAATATTTATTATAGACCTACCTTAACACACAACTTTTTTTTAATCACTAAAAAATTATATATTACACACAAAAAAAAGAGGGAAAAAAAGCAAAAATATTTTTGTTGGTGCAAAACAATCCTGTGGGGAAGACCGTGTGTGCGGTCTCCCACACGAGTCAAGCACAGGCATTCCTTGGCTGGGAGATAGATGGCTGACATGCGGGCCCCATGCCCTCCCACGCGTGTCTCCCGCTGGGAATGCCCTTATTGGCCGATAAATGGGTATGTTATGCGCTGTTAAATGTCTATTTTTGATAATTTTATTTTATTTTGTTTAGTTCAAATCTAAAATATATGACAGACCAAAACTTGAGCATAAATTTTGGACAAATGATGATTTAATTGACAAGCCTGGAATACTCCCTCATCAGGATTGATAATTACATAAATGTGAATGTGAAAGACATTGGGAGGAAGAAAAATGGGAAAGAGGGAAGTAGTAGAAATTAAATATTGATTCCTACAAGTTTAAGAAATGGGCCGAAAAAGGGCCTAATGAAATACATCACTGAGGGAAAGACAGTGGGATTTTTTCAAGGACTTGAAGAGTTTCTTTCATGGAGGGTCTCTTTTGGGGCACCAAAGATGCACAGCTAAACCCTAACTTAAATATGCTCATCATGGCTTCTTCTTTGCCTTGTATTTCAGCCCTCAGTGCCACATCAGCTATTCTCAACACCCAGTATTTGTCCTCCAACCCGGATCCGGACACTGGGGTCCATTGACCCAGTTCCCTGTCCAAGTAGACCTTACCAGTTAGAAGCTCAAGCAAGACTATACCAAATGAGTAGACATCCCATTTTGGGCTGGGCTTCAGGTTCTTCAATGACTCTGGGGCCTGGTACGGTGATAAGCCTGGCCCATTTGTGGTGGCGTATGGGCTGCCAGTGTGTGGGCTGCCACTCACGGGGAGTTCTTGGGTTCCATCATAGGATCTTTTGCTTCCAAATTGGCGGGCCGAGCCGCCACCTTTGCAGCTGTTGGTGCCATAGACGAGCCAACTTAGGCCAAGATCACTGATGATGGGTTCCATCTCTGGTGTCAAGAGAATGTTGGTTGGTTTGATGTTGCCATGCACAAATCTCTTCTCGTGGATGTAGGTTAAACCCCTTGCAACTCCTCTTGCAATCTTCAATCGGACCGAAAGGGGTAGATGAGATGGTGTTGAGCCATTCTTTTCTGTATGTTTGCAAAGAAGATTAAAGTCATAGAAAAACAAAAAGATAAATACCATCTCACCGAATAAAGTGACATCTAAAAAGAGACAAGGTTATGTTAAATAATTTGTTAAAACCATTGATAATAGGACAGTGATACTAGTGTTATTGTATATAAGAACCCGTATGGGTCCCTTTTGCGTGGGGTTAGAGAGATTCAGATATAAGCAGTTTTACCTTTGCAAGTATTGCTACTCACAAAGATGTCAATTCCAATAGACCCACAATAAGGTACAATACAGCAGTTCTTACATGAAGATGAAACACAAACACGTCTTTAAATTCATAGAATTATTGTAAACCGTTGATGATCCGTGTCTTGCTGCAAGTCACTCTTAAATGTCTAATCTTAACTCAAATTAATATGTTTTATGATTTAAAATCACCAAATTTTTAATAATTACAACTTATTATGAGTTATAAAACTTTAATATTCACCGGTTACGTCAACAAATACAAATTGACAACCTAACCGAATCAACCCCATCAATGAAGCCATATCATATGTGTAATTTTGTAAATGTGAATGATTATGTATAAAATGATGATTTTACACATTTTATAAGTTTGGACATCCTTTCACGATTCAATCATACTATTTTTTTTTAATTTGACATATGATAATGTATATTTTAAATGAAAATAAGTTACTTAAAAAGTATCTTGTAATAAAACACTTATTATTTTACATGGTAAAAAAGACATTGTCGTAGGCTCATAGCAAGAGAATAAGTCAAAAAGAAGAAACAAGATAGAAAGTGACCAGCTGGACTTCTGGCTTTGAGTGCCCGTGATCAGATTAAACAGATGAAAAAAAAAAAAAGAGTGAACAAAAAATCTTTTTACTGATTGGAATCATTTTGAGTGAGACTACAGCAAAACATTCTGGGCCCAAACAGGCATGAAATGCATGCTATGATTTTTTTTCTTTTTTCTTCTCCCCCCGTTTGTTGTTTTTTTTCCTCCTAAAAATATATTTGTAGAGGGTGCAAAAATGCAAGTGCCCCACGGCCACCAAATTATTGGACATATGCAAAGGTACTGTAGTTTTCATTGATGACGGTCCAAGTGACTCAATGCCAAGATCTAATTACTCATGTGGTGCTGTAGTTTTAGGCTTTTAGCCCGTGACGCAAGGGGCGGGGGAACCCTAAGGAAAATGACGGTCCATTCAATTCGTACACTCCAAGAAGAAAAGGATAGAACACTATTGTCTTCGTGTTTGTATTCCAAACAAAATTTGTACCATGCATACTAATCTCTCAAGTCCTAATTAAGTTATTCATACTTATAATCTGTCCACATCACTTACCTTTTTTGTTGGTTTTTCCACTCCAATATAGATATATGAAATGATATCTACAGGAATAATAATTAATCCATGTTTTAATGAGGGAGATTTAAGGGTTTAAATTCCTCCCATCGAATCTTTTTCATATGCACGGCTAGGCCCCTCGCTCTCCTTTATACTTCCCTTATATTCCCCTAATCATAAGTTTCTTTCTCTAGAGAGAGAGAGAGGGGGAAAAAAAATCATTTCAATAAAAAGTATCAACCTCAACCCATTTCAATAAGAAAATACCAACTTTAACCTGCTTCAACTTATTTCAATTCACTTCAACCAACTTCAACCCATCTCCTTCAAAATTTTATTCTCGCTATTTTCACAAACTTTAACAAATATAACAACTTCAACTCACTTTGACCAACTTCAATAAAAAATGTTAACTTCAACTCACTTCAACCCATTTCAACATAACTCAATTAAATTTACCCTTTTATCCACTCTAATTTAACAAAAAAAAAAACATACCCATAATATAAGAATTGAATATAGCTATTACACTCTCTGAGTTTTGTTTGTATTATAGAGATGATCAAGACAACAGATAGTGAGGTCTTCATCTTATCTTTTCTTTGTTTTTATGCTTTTGATGGGTGCTCTCTCTGTACGAGCTTAATCATTGTGTTTGAGACAAGCATCAGTGCATCCCAGGCTTTGAGACCAACGTCAGAAATGGCATAATACCCCAAAGAAAAATACTAGCTAGTGTGCAACCAAAATGGAATAAAGCAGAATTAAAGCCATTATGAGAGCATGTTAGTTAAGGATGTCTTTATGCTAAACAACAAATTGAAGTTGCCATATGTGACGGTTTTTTCCAGGGACTGAGATTCTGATTTTCTGAAGCTATAGGTAGTGTTAGAGTTGGAAAACCTAACTTGATATGAATTAGATCTAAAATGAATTGATTTCGACTTAAAATCAACACGATTTCATCAGTTAGTGTAAAAAATTATTATTTTTTTTATTTATAACAAATTTAAACTATTTTCAAAATCGACATCAAATTAACCTATTTATTGAATAAGTCAACTCAATCCGATCCAATTCGAATTTCAGATCTGAGTAGTGACAGCGTGCCTGACATGTGGCAGCTTTTTATAGACAGTTACACCAAACACTGTCTTCCACCTAGTGTGAAGACAAAGCAGGCTTGGCTTTGACTATTACAGATTTACAGCGTTTGCGCCCACCACATTTTCATGAATAATTCTCCCAATTTGTCAAAGCATCATGTCATGCAACAGCCTCGGGGGAAAAAAAAATAGTAACTCTCACATCAAAAACAATAATTTAACTAAAAATTAATGTGTAAGAGAGTCTAATTAATCTCCCGCTTACGTAAATGTTGTTTTCATGTAATGCAATAATTCAATGTATTAGAATGCTAAGATTTGAGACAGTTTGTTTGATTTTTTTTTGGGCGGGGACACAAGTGAGTCAACTATGTACCTTATTAATTGTTAAGAGGCTTTTCTGTTTTTTTTTTTTTTTTTTTTTTTTTTTTTAGAGAGCGATCCTATAAGCCTTTTAAACTAGCTTTATAATACTAGATCGACTGTGGAAATTGAGACCAAGCTAAAAACACTTCCAAATTCCCATGCATAAATAATGTTTACACAATTAAGAATTCAAAATTTAAATCCACGGTTGAGAGGGCAATTAGTAGAAGTCTAAAATATCCCTTGATTTTTAAGAATAAATTTATAATGTACTCCAATCGTCACAAACAAAGCTTCCAACATGATAACTAACTAGTACTTTATCAGTTTCATGTCTATGATATTAATGATTGTGCTGATTATTACCTTATTGGCTATTAAAACTTCCAAACATGATAACAACTTCTTTGTTGGTTTCCTCTTCATGATCATAATTAATAGTGAAGTCCCATATAATGTATAGAAAAATTAGAATTATTATGAAATATATGAATTTGAATTAGGTCTTTTTTTTTATGACCTTTTCTAATTTATCAATTTCAACCTATTTCAACGCAGTTCATTAAAAAATATCAACCTTTAACTCAATTCAACCAACTTTAATCCACTCAACCAACTTCAACCCACTTAACAAACGTCAACACGTCTCCTTCAAAAATTTTTTTTCACTATTTTAACTAACTTCAACTTACTTCAACCCACTTCAATAAAAAAATATCAACTTCAACCAACTTCAACCAAATTCACCCTTGTATCAATTCCTAATTTACCAACCAAAAGAATAAGCCCTTATCCTTGTATTTATTTGTAAACACACACAAAGAAGGGGGTGACATTTGATGGTTAATTACTATTGTGCATAAATACTTTAAAATATTCTTATACAATTTGAGTCATCTCTTTCTTAAATTTCAAAATGTTATCCAAACTAGAATCCAATGGGGAAACCCCTTAGTTTTTATGCATGCATAACTAACCCATAAAGATCCAAGCAATTTTTTTTTTTTTGGGTTCAATATAACGGGGGAAAGAAAATTAAATCTAAAATCTAATATACTCAGGATCTTAATATTAAATACTTGACTAAGATCTATCGGTAGATACTAGCAACCAGGTATGCATAAAGTATTTGCATTGTATAGTTGTTGTGAGTAATTTATTTCTAAACCAAGAAGCTCCTACCATGCATGCAAACCAAAGAAAACCATAGAAGATAGACAAAGCAAAGCAGAGCAGTTCATGAAAACTTACTGTAAGCAGAAGTACCAAGACTGCCGTTAGAGACATAATCATAGATGACAAGCTTCTCATCGGAGCCCCAATAAAACCCGCGAACCCGAACCAAATTCGGGTGTTGAAGCTTAGCAATGGCCTTGACATGGCCTTCGAAGTCCCTGAGCCTCTGAACCCAACTCTCACCCAACCTCCTCACGGCAAACGTGGTTCCATCTTGAAGCACCGCCTTGTAAACAATGCTGGCCCCACTCGCACCCAACACAAACGCCGATGCTTTCAGTAGCGTCTCCACTTCGAGCTCTGTCTCGCCGTCCACCATCACCAATGACCCATCACCGCCGTGATCACCCTGGTTATGCTCCGCATTCTCAGTCTTTCCTTTGATATCATTGTCGTCTTGACTTGCGGAGCTTGTTCTTGCTTCGGATGTCGCAACTTCCTCGCTTTCTTCCCTTCTTAGGCAATAACTCAAACACTTGGTGGGCATGTAGGCGGTGAAATGAGTTTCTGTGCTAATTGTGTTGGTGGTAATTGTAAAATGATCCTTATTAATTGTTTCGGTTTTTTTTGTTGGCGGGGTGCCCATATTGCCATCCGGGTTCGGCTTCGGGTTCTGTTTTTGCTTCTTGAGTTGGTAGAGGTAGAGAAAAACTGCCCCCAAAACCGCAATCCCCACCAAATCTGCTAAAGTAATCCCTACAATGGTGGCGGGTCTTAGTCGGTTGTTACGAGCACTCGGGGCCCTACCACCCGACGAGTTTGAGTCCGAACCCGAATCGTCCGATTTCGGTAAGACAGCGATGGCGGGTGAAATTGAAGATGTTCCATTTGGTGGGTTAGAAAGTGTTGAGGGAATTATGCACAAATGCTTCAATGGCTTCCCGCATAGGTTCCGGTTCCCAGCATATAATTCCGGGCCCTGCCCCGATAACGCCTTCGAACCCGGGATTTGACCGGTCAAATTGTTGAAGGAGAGATCAACGGTGGCATTCCCCGGTACGCCGGCGGCGAATTCTGGCGGGATGCTGCCGGAAAATTGGTTGTAAGAAAGATTCAAGTATCTCAAGCTGGACCCACCGAGATCCGACGGGAGGGACCCATTGAATCGGTTGGAGGAAAGATCCAGAGCCTCAACGGATCCGAACCCGGGAGGGACAGTCCCGGAAAGATGGTTCCCCTTGAGGTACAAAACCGTCAAAGTCTTCAACGAGCTCAGACTCGCCGGAATTTGGCCGGTGAATGAGTTGTCGGATAGGTTGAGAGAATTCAGGGCACTCTTTGAGAAATCCGGCAGGTCGCCAGATAAGTGGTTGGAGGAGAGAGAAATCTCCTTGAGCGCCGTCGAGTTGAAGAGGGTCGCCGGCAATGTGCCATTGAAGAAGTTTCCAGAAAGATCGAGACTTTGGAGGTGGGCAATAAGGCCGAGGTCAGGTGGGATGGAGCCGACGAGGCGGCTGTCGGGGAGGGCTAAGCTGACGACGGATGATCCTCCGGCGGCGCAAACGACGCCGTTCCAGGAACAGGGGGTGGCGTCGGAGTAGTTCCATGAATGTAGAAAGGATAAAGGGTCGCTGAGAACGGCGTATTTCAAGGCGAGTAGGGCAGTGCCGTCTGAGTTAAGTGCACGAGATGGAATTTGGAGAGATAAAATGGTGATGAGGATGAAACTTGAGGTGATTTTGCTCATCATTTTGAGTTCTCTGTTCTGGGTTTTGCCAGGTTTAACTAACAGACTGCTACTACATGGGGAGTGTGGAGGAGGAATAAAGGGGGAAGAAAAAGGGGGGAGTGAGGAGGAAAGAGAAAGAAGAAAGAGGATGAACAACTTCAAATACAATTGAATGGTAAGGTTGTTTTGGTGAACTAAAGAAAGATATAAGTGAAGTTGGGTAAGGTGGTAGAGAGGAAGGACATGGTTTGGGTGTACAGTATGGTTTGGTTCAGAGGTGGTGCTGGTTTGGTTATACTATGATTTTTGTGAAAAAGTTGGAAGCGGGTTGGTAGATATTGGAGGAGAGCGGAAGAGGCATACTAACTTCGGTTTCCGATTAGTAACGCTAAACAGGCTGAGAAAATAGAGGTTACAAACCATAAACAATGTATAAGAGGTATACTAACTTAAAGGAATAACCTTGTAGTGAATGTCGCCCGCATAAATTATGGTGTTTAAGGGGGCCTTAACCTCAATTCAATCATTTCATCAATCATTAAAGCTTATTCCTTTGCCTATGCGTGGATCGTGCTGAAATCATACGTGAGAGATTGAGAGTACACTGACGTAAAAATGAAGGTGGACAATCTTACGAAGATATGTTACAATTTGTGCATTTGGTATTGTGTGATTGATAACGTACATTTAACATCTTTCAAAATTATACTTATTATGCTTTATTTGATGGGATGGCTCTTTTAAAATTTGTTGATTGAGCTAGCTGACATTTACAATAATTGACCATAAACTTAAAATTTTGAGGACCAAGTGTTAAATTATTTTGAATCAACTTACATTTATATATGTTAATTTTAATCATTGTTGTTTTGCTTCATTTCATAACAAAGCAAATCAAATAGTGTCTTGAATTCTCCCTACGGAAGGATTCGACACTTATATTATAGTCTCGGATCTATAGACCTGGGAAATGCTCAAGCGAGTAAAATAAAATGATCAACATGCATAATAAAATAGATTGTTCAAGTATATAAAATAGAATGTTCAACCTCATAAATTGGAAAAATAAAAAACAAATAAATACAAAAAACAAAAGTTGAAAACAAAAAAAGTAAGCAAGTTATAGATTCAAGCTCGTGACCTCAATAACAAAGGGCATTAACAAACAAAGAAAGTGTTTGAGTCCACATGCTCGGGCCTATGATATAATTTGTACGGAATGACTTAATCAGGATAACGACATGCATGCTATGGTAGCTAAATAAATTTTTTTAACTAAAAAAAAAATCAAGTTAGCTATTAAACAGATTATGAAAAGAAACCATATCGATGATAACTTCATAGGTTTACATTAACCTCATTTAAAAGAAAAAATCTAAATTTTCAGCATCAGTATGTTATCCCAGCAGTAAAAGAAATGTTGTGAATTTAGATAGATGGTGTACAGCAATGTTAATTTCAATCATACCCCTAATATGATCAACGTAATTATGAGTATTCATCAACAAGATTTTCTACAAATTGTGGAACTTAAAAAATCAGTTTCTGATGTCATCATTATGAGTATTCAATTCACCAACTAGTTATATGAGTTGGTTAACTTATCATGACTACAGATCCTTCCAGTAAATCTTGATGATCTAAACATTGTGGAGTGGTTATCCAAAATTTGGTTGAATTACCACTGAAAACTGCTGAGCTCGCTTCTAAGCTAACCTTTGATTTCTACACCAATCAAACACAACTGATTATTCAACTTTAAAATTGCAAAATTTGGTCATTCAATTCTGCTTTATTTTGTGGGTCATATTTGACCTTATTGATCAGGCCACATAATTTAAATGTGCTTCTTCCTTAATCATAATTCGTTTCCTTTAACAAGTAACAACCTAGCTTATAGCACAACCTTTTTACACCTTGAAAGGAAAAAAGTAAAAGAGAAATAATTACTTAATAACCAAGTAAATGTGCTTAATTTTTAAAATGCTTTATTCCAACCAAAATTTTAAAGGGAAAGCTTCATTATTCGTTTGCTTTAATTTATTCCCCTCTTTTATTTGATCTAATTCTTACTTTTTTTCCTTTAATTTTTTTTAGGGGTGTTACTTGAAATCCAATGAGGTCATATATATTAATGTTTTAATCATTGACCAAGAAACACCAATGTTACCAAAGACATGGGACAAAAGACATGGTTTATCGAGATGGGAATAAACCACAAAATCCTTAGTTCTACTACAAATAATCAAACAACAGAATTTTTTTTTTGCACATTCACGTACTATGAATTTAAGTTTCAAATTCAAATTTACATTTGAATATTCTGTTTTTCCCAGACCCCGCGAAAGCTGGACCACACTGGAAGTTTGTTGTTGCTGTTGTTTTTCCTTCAAAGAAAATCAACAAGTTTAACAAAAGTAAAAATTGTATATTATGTTATGGCACCTTTTTATTGGCCTTAATCAACATAGATAGACAACTTTGTTATTTTTGCTTTTGTGTTGCATTTTGCTCTTGCATAAGCGATATATTTAAAAAAAAAATAAAATAAAGTTGTGAAAAACCTTACAAGTTAACGTTTTAGTACGATATATCTAGGTATGTATGAATTTATATAGTTCTTAAAAAGCCGAAAAAAATCATTATTTAAAGTTGACCTTTTGTCTATCTGTTAATTCAATTGGTAAAGTATGGGGGTGGGCAATGGATCAGGTTCCAATTAGGTCAAGTAGGTATGTACGTTTAAAATAGGGCCAATAAAGACCCAAATGGTTAACAGGCCAACCATAACCTAACCCAGTGCACTTTGTAAACAGGTCAGCCCTAATCCGATCCGACTCAGTCCATTACCCATCCCTAGTAAAGTATTTGGGGTTGCCACTTGTTTCCGAATTCAACTTATATTATATATTAAAAATGGCAGAACATGAAATTTGACATTGGAGTTAGAAATCTTGGCTCCGCCACCACATGAGGTCAATTCAGAAAGGTTAAAACCAGGCCAAAGCTAATTGAACATTTTCAGAGTTTGAGACAACGAATGATAGAAGGCATTGTTTGCGTAAGTGGCCCAGTGCCGTAGACAATCCTCTGTCCATCTTCCAACAAATACCTTGATTTTCTAATCTACATTTTGAGCACCAAGCACATAAAACAGGAAATAAAGTATAAATAATCATAGTTTTGGGTGCTGCTAATTACGATTAAGACCATTGTTAATCGTTTTGCCCATGTCAGCATTTATTTTGTCACTGTGAAAGAATGGGTATCTGTTGGTTTCGATGGATGTTAATTATACTAATCTGCTTTTCAAATTCAAATCACTGATATCTTTTAATATTCCCCACCAAGGCTGTATTTTTTAATATATAGTTGAATATGAACAAGACATGCTGCTTTAATTTTGACGAAATACACAAGTGTTTCGTGATGAAGCTCATGAACATTGTTGATTTGAAAGCATTAATTATGCTCTAACTATATGACAATACACGATCTTCAAAAATAACATATGGTAATGGTGGTGGTCAATTTTGAAACAAATCTGCCTGCTTTGTTGATACTAGCTGTGTCCCAAGTTCATATTAGTCACATCTACAGAAAATAAGTACATTCGTTAAAATATATTATATGAAAACTATTTATTTCTCTGTTAAAAAAATTGCTAAAATTTTCATATAAATAACAAACCTATGATGGGTATGTCAACATGTAGAATTGTATTTTATGTTGTTTTAAAAAACCATTTTTAAGGAAAATTCTAAGCCATTGAATTCGACCAAAAATAAATAAATAAATGGCGGATATCGTCTAATTAGTTGCGTTGTTTTCCATTCATACAAAATTGTGTTTTATACGTTACTGCTACACAGTGCTACTGCTTTGCCACATACTTCATCTAAATAAAAAAGAAAAAAAAAAGAGAAAGAATGAAACAAAAAAAGAAACATTTCACCCAAACAGAAAGACCGTTGTCAAATAGTCCAGTCCAATGTCACGGAGAGCCCATAAGAAAGCCCAAAATGTCCACGAGCCCATTACAGTCAATCTACTAGGAGATGTGGACAGCTTAGCCCACCAAACTTGCATTTACATTTATACCCCTGAACTTCTGTACGAGAGAGCGAGGCTATGAAGTAGCGAGGAAGTGAAGAACCCACCCAAGATCTTCTCTTTTCCAAACCTTGCTAATTTTTCATTTTTTCCCCCCAAATTCTCCTGTTATTATGCAAACGCTACTCTTGCCGGCGGCTCGCTCCGGTGCTCCGCCACAGTCGCCGGCGGCGGTGGCTGCGTGTTCACGTCTTCCCAAGCGGACGGCGTCATCCCGCTGCATCGTCAATGACGTTCTCTCTCCTTCAAATCCGCTCACCTTTCGTCTCGTTTCTTCCTCTTCTTCTTCTGCTTCATCATTTTCTTGGTTTCATTCTCTCTCCTCAAAGAATGCGATGATGAGCTCGGTTCCGATGGCGTCGTCTCCTGATTCTGCTGGTTTTGCTTCGTCTTTCGATGATTCTGACCAGGCCAAACTCGCTCAGGTGACCGCAACGAACGCTCAATTTGATTTGTAATTTGTCAATTTCGCGAGAAAGTTTCATTTTTGTTGGACTTTTCTTTTACCAATTTAGGAGTTTGATTCCTGAAATGCTGAAATTTTGCTGTGACTAGTGATCCAAATAGCTGAATTTTGAGCAAAACCTTAATTTAAGAGCTCAGGTTTTTATGGTACACAATGAATTTCTCGATTGTCAATCATCGGAAACATATTTGGACGTCTAGTGCTGACATTTGAGTGAAATGTAGTTTCGGAAAACGCTAAAATGTAGCCTTCAATGTGAAATTTCAACCCAATCACACATTTTGCAGTTGTGTAAGGGTCTTAGATGCCAATTTGGTGGACCCAATCACACATTTTGCCTTTGGAAGTGAAATTGTTGCTTGAATTCTAGTTGCAGGTTTCCTGTATGTAGTCCACTTTTCTCAGCATTGTATCTGCAGCATTTTTGTCCTTTGGGCAATAAATGTAAATGCATATGCTTAGGAGACCATGTGTGCATGGTTCCAAGAAAAGATCGATTGTTCTTGGAGCACACCAAAACAAAGAAGAAACTTCCTTTCTTTTTTGCGTTCGTTACCATTTTGAGGATTGGCTTTGCATTTTGTCATAGGTGGCAAAGAGACTAGAGAACACCGCTAGGTACTTCAAAAGGTTGGGCAGTTTTGGGTTCTGGGGGCAGCTAGTGTGCACTGTTGTTGCTGCTGTGATTCTTTCATTTTCCATTGTAGTAACTGGGAAGATCACATCACCTGCTTCATTCTATCCTACTGCGGGAGGAATAGCTGCTGCATTTATTTCGGTCTTCTGGTCCTTTGGTTATCTTCGCCTATCAGAGACACTACGGAGAACTGCAAATGAACCATCCAAGGTATGTCAACAGTAAGCAGTGTTGCTTCCCACTGTTCGGTATCATTTATAGGCCATTTTATCGCGCCATTAACGGCTATAGTCTTCGAATGACTGGTCAGCACTGCGTAACCTAGGCTACAATGTTTTATATGGTTGTGGTGCATACTGTTTTCACATACATATGCAATTGCTGTTTGCATGTAGTTGAGGATTCTGGAGTCCACGTGTTATGACTTATGTAGCAAGAACACCACTATTCTTGCTTGAGATGTTGGCTTGAGAGCTTTCATGACAGCATAGTTTATAATGTACCTCAGTTCAAGCAATCAATCTCAAGCATCCAGCAATGCATGGGTTATACTGCTTTTAGGCTTAACGTAGGCCTTTGTTTCTTCAGGAATTCCAATGTGCAATAGGTTTAATATTTATTGCTGTTATTCTTTTTCATGTGCCTTTGTCGCTGCTCATGCCTCCTTTTAGATTTACACTTATGTAGACTTTAATTAAAGTGATCATTGATCAATATTCTTGAAGATCGGATATTGCATGATGTGAGGTGCTTGCGAGCAAATTTGTTTTCTAGACAATCGATACATTATTCCCTACAATTTCAGGCTCCTCCTCGTGCTGAAGTCGTCAAAAGTTTGAAAAATGGAATGATTGTGAACTTGCTTGGAATGGGTGCTGCTATCCTAGGAATGCAAGCCACTGTTGGATCACTTGTTGCCAAGGCCCTCACTACATCTGCAACTCCTTATCAGGTTGTTGCTCCAGGGTCTAGCCCTGTTCTTCCTCTGGATGTGTTCTTGGTACAGGTATGCCTCTGATCCTCCACTTAGATTGCATAAATGGTGATGACTGTCTTCTGCAAATATGTACAATCTTCCGTAAGCAACACCCCCATCTCCCCCCCCCCCCCAAAAGAAAAGGGAAGGATAAGTGTTAAAAAGGAGGGAGAATGACGGGGCATGGCAAAGTTTGGCAATACTTATCTCCAACAAGATAAGTGCAAACTTAAATTGACATTGTCATATTATATCCCTCTGATCTCCTATATTTCAACATGTAGGCTAGTTATGTCATGCCATATGTGATTGTGATCACAAGTTCACTTATACTGAGATGACAAAAGTGTTTTTGCTACTCATCCACCAGCTGAAAATGAAGCTATGAGTCTGTCTTAGATAGATGACTATAATGTCTAGTTGATTAAGAAGTATGCACGATAACCAACAACTATCAGTTCAAAGCTAACTGAACGGCGATGGTTCTCACTTGAGTAGGTCCTTGGAGAGCTATAGGCATCCATGTTATTATTTGTGACCCCTTTTTTCCTTTAGATCGGAGAGAATTAGTTACGTAAAGCGAGTATTCATATCACATTTAGGAGGGTTTTGGGTTGTGCTGACAAAACTATTATTCTAATCATAATTATTGAAGATGAAGGCCTTTGTTCCTGTTTGTTATTAGTGAGTGGCGACAAGAAAACCACAAACTAAGTTATATGCGCATCTGCTGAGTGAACCTCTTGTGCACTTTTGTTGCTTGCATCCCATTGAAATCAACTCAGATGTTAGCATGTTCATTCCACCCTATAAAGATCAAATGTCAAACGAGCAAAAAAAAAAAAAAAAAAGAACTTCTGATGCAATTGATTTCTACATTGCATTTGCAGGCATCAGCAAACACTATACTATCCCATTTCTTTGGTCTTGTCTCTTCGTTGGAGTTGTTGCGGTCAGTGACACTACCACCTGCTCAGGCTACTCCTGCAGCCAAGATGGCTTAGTTCTCTTCGGCCTCTGCATTTCAACTTAGACAAGCAAAGCTTCAAGATGAATAGGTCTTGTGCTGAAGCTAATGAATGTTTGCTAGGAATTTTTATTTTTCCTTTTGTTGATATTTGTGTGGTAGCCATGTTTATAACAGCTGTGAACATCTATTGTATTTTGTTTTCTTAATATAAATTTTTGAGATGTAATCTCCATGGCAAAGGATAAGCGTAACTGTGGAAGGGCTCGGACTCTCGATTTCTTTGTAAACAAATGTGCTTGCGCTTGAATAAAACTGTTAAAAAGATGGCTGCCTCGATGCGGAGTTAATAATTTTCTTTTTCCTATTTTATAATTGCATAAAGCAATAACCTAATAACATATCTCAGCACAACAGAGCAGAGCTCAAGTATGAAATGGATAGGAGTGCTAAAGGGCAATTTGCTAGCCAGTGATTTCGAGTAATGATTCCGAGTTCACAGATGTATGACAATTTCTACACCAAAATGGCTACTATATCTCAAATTCACCGCCTAACAAAAACCCTGCACTCCCTGCTCAGTGCTGGACCGAGTAATAAAACCCATCAATCTCTCCTGCTACAAAATTTACTGAACTCGATTTTGCAATGCTGAGATTCAACTGTCCTGCAATCAAAATCCGACGATGAACAGTCTTCAACATTTTGTGCTTCTAGGCAAGTTAGTCCTATGGACATTTCAAGCACCTGTTAAAATAATTGGGAAATACACAGCATGTTCAATAGCAAGCATCCAAGACCTGAAAAGAGGAACACTTCTTGCATGGTCTGAATATGTCTGTTTTTCCTTGCGTTGATTTTTCCCCTTTTCTATTTTTGGCAGGAAACCATGAAGTAACGCGTTCTATGCACCAGATACAACTAAAACAGGAAGTCTAAACTACAAATAAGAAATCCCCATACAATAATTAGCATAAAGAGCAACAAGAACAATAACTAGTTCACTAGAATGTCTAAGAGCATACAGTGCAAGCTTTCTTCACAAAAATAAATCAATTGGGTTGATAGGGCCTACTGCCTTCAAATAGCTAGGAAGTCCCTTCAGGATAAATTTTTTCAGCAAGGATGGAAAATTTCCCCAAAATTGCCCACAAACTTCTTTCCAAGTAGTTGGGGAAGTCTCATCCAGGCAATTTGTTTTACTTTGGATGACAGTTGGCAAACGTAGAAATGTCTTCTTTTGTCATTAATATTAGGTGATCAACACATTTCAAATCTAAGATATAGCGAAATGGCCCATGTAAAATCCTATCATTGAGGTAAGGTTACATTTCACCCCCTTCCTCGACCCCTTTGTAGGATTCTAATGTATTGGTTTGGCTTGGTTCAATCAAACGTATCAAAGAACATCAAATATCAAAAATTCAAAAAAGCACAATCATAATCAAGAATCTACAATAGCAAATCTGTGGATAGGACAGATTACAGAGTGTTCACTTCAGCAAGGAGTATTGTTTATTTCAGTAAGGAGTGAACACCAAACAATGAGCTGTAGGAAAAATAGAAGCAGATCAGTAGAGCAACAAGACAAGTTTATAGTAAGAATACTGCCCAATTCTTCCAGCTCCATAGCCCCAGTAACAGCATGATAATTTGATGAACGCATCCAACACCAATGGAAGTGCAGACACTCTCTTAAGACTTTTAATCATCGCAGAGAATCAAAGTCCAAATCACCTGATAAGTAAGTTCAATCTGTGACACACTGATAGTTTTTATCTTCTAGTGTCGGCAGCAACATCTATATGCCTATTTGCAAACAGCTTGAGCATGACAGCCGAAACTAAAGGCTATTTCCACCTCCCCTTTCCAATCTAACCGTCAGCCATTAATCTCATTAAGTATCATCCCTCATCAGGTTTACCCAACATTTTGTGCATGCTCTTAAGCACTCATTCTGAAAAGAATAGATGCACAAACTTAACCATATTTTTGTTACACCTATCCAAACAAGCGGTTCCTTCAATAAACCAATAGCAAAGAATAATAGCTTATTTTTCTATCATAAAAGCATGAAACCCTTTCTAAAACCACCTCTTGAAGGTCTCCCTTCTGGTTGGGTCTAGAGAGCTGACGATTATGCCTTGCCTCTAGTTAGCAAAAAAGGTTGTTACTGCACAATCTACCAAATATGGAAAGGCAATCTAGTTTATGGATAATGGCTCCTAAAGACCATTTTCTCCATCCATGAGTCAGGCTCAAGTACTTACAAACATTTTTAATAAGGTAAAATGATGAAGTCCTTATCAGAAAAGCATGGCAACAGCTGTGTTTTCTAAATGGATGCTGCTTCAGTTCTGAACTCCAGCCAACAAACTGATTATATAATGAATTTCCATCTGTGATGAACTGTATAAAGATTAAGGATTCTCGCAAAATCTATGGCGACACCGTTAAATATAGGAGGCAACAACATAAGCATACATATTATAAACCATTCTTTTATATGCATAATCGACATTCTGGGACCAAGGTCCTAAAAGCGACTTCTCTAAAAGAAGCATATAAATGGTATTTCACCATGAATCAATTTTTTAAACTGCTATGTTGACATATTTCTAAAGGCTCAAAGATGCTGTATCCTTGTCGGCCGTCTCACACCATTATCCCTCTTTAAAAATCACCACATCTGATACTGTCAGGATTGTCAACATAATAATTACGTGTTCTGCCTTGAGTTCTACAGCTGAGATATGGAGAATTTAAACCAATACCTTGTAATAACCTTCTAAATTGGAGTACCGTTCAGGATTTTGTCCACATGTGTTTTGGACTCAATTGAGATTTGGTTTGTTATTATTAATGTATCCGACACAACTTTGAGTGTTTTTCTCCACACACACGCACACACAAATTTGGTTCTTTATCAATACATGTGTGTCTGTTCGTTATTATTGAACTGTAACTTCTCCACAAAATTACTCCATTTCATGTAATGCATGTGATCTTCAAGCTAGTGCAATGATCTAATAACCATGTATCTGATGTTGCCTTCTAAAAAGGCTAGCATGTTCATAGAGATAATGGTGCAAAAGTAATCAGCGTGGTAATGAGTGTACAGCTTTCCATTACGAACACTGAATGCAACGTAAGAAGACGAATGAGAAGCAGGAGGCAAGTAGAGAGAAGGGTGAAACAAAGATTACCACACAGCCTATGCGGTCCTTTGCTTGTGTACGGAAATGGGAATCTTGTTCAAAAAAGACTTTTCCAAGTTTTTGTAGCCCTCTAAAACAAGGACCCACAGCAGTGGCAAACACTCATCTACATCAGCCTGATTCTTGTCATAAAACACTGGAAGCGATAAAACAAGAAGAAATCCTACCAAAACATATCCCAAAGAAACAAATTACTTCATGCATTCCAACATATATTAGACAAAAGCCACTGAGTGGAAAACAGGTTGCAAGAAATCACTCACCAAAATAAGCAAAAGTGATGAAATTGAAGAGACTGCCAACAAGAGAGATCGCCCACAGCAAAGCCGCAGCCTGTACAATATATATACAGAAAAGAACTCAATCTCCAACATCAAATTAGAATTAATCACAGCCTTTTTCCAGTTGTCCTAAGCAAGAAGCAAAATTGTGACAGATAACTACACACCTGCGTAAGAAGCCTCAAATTTCCACAAGTAATGATCTGATGAACAACAGCCAATGCACGATTGATCCATTCTCTAATTACAGTAGCCGCTTGATCTACGGTGTTCTCTGGCACTTCGAAATCAGGAACAGGTGGGAGAGGCCTATACGGAGACGATTTTGCAACATTAGAAACTCAAAAACACCATTGAACATTCATGATCAACCCAAAAGTAGGAGACCAAAATAGAATGTTGAGAATTTGAGGGACCAGTAACAGCACCCCTTCAACAATCAAATCAAATCAAATCAAACAACATTACATACCTATTGAAAAGAGAAGCAGATTTGGCCCAAAAGAAGAGCATAACAACAAGGAGAAACATCAGATTGGCGATGAAAGACACAGGACTACAACCGCCCCATGTAAACGACAACCATAGGCATGTTCCCAAGATCAACACCGTAGCACTCCCATACCGTTTTCTCCACAACAACACATCCGCCACTGCCAAAATTTATTACATCAACGAAAAAAGAAATGCGATTCCATCAGGAAAAAGGGCATGAATTCTGAAAATGCAGATAAATCGCAGAAAAAAAAAACGCAATTCAATCATGAATTGATCGAACAGAATAAGAATGTTAAAAGAGAAATTGATCTAAAATTCATACAATTTGATCAAGAGAGAGAGAGAGAGAGAGAAGCTTACCTTCGCCACCGCCGAGAGCTTGATGAACGTTAATGAGCGGTTTACGAGGAGGTTTTTCGTTGACTTCGGCTATGGTTGGTGTAATTGGCGGGACTCCTCGCCGACGCTGCATTTCTCAAAACGAGCGATCAGATTCTGCAAAAGGCATTCAAATTCCCTTTTCTTTCTTTCTTTTTTTTGAAGGGGGGAGGGGGGGGAAGGGGGATGCCAGAATTTCCGATTCTTTGTTATTTGAACACCGGAGTAATTATGATTTTGCGGGCAAAAAAAAAAAGAAGAAAAAAGATTTGCGGGGAAATTGGAAATGGAGATATCCTTCCTCTCCCTCAAAATAAATAAAAAATGAAAAAAGGAAAACAAAAGCACCCCCATTCGTGTACCTTAATAATTCAGTGTATCGTCAAATTGTATTGGTTGATGTCTATCTCCTCCAATTCTTGGGTCTTTGATCACCTAAAATGATGTCGATGACAACAAAATACGATATTATAAATTATATATAGATTAGATTTAATAGCTAACTTTGCTTTAAAATTCAACAGATTCATCAAAAATTAAATAGGATTCTCGGCTTTCTTTTATAGTTTAGAAAAAATGTTCAATAGTAAGCAAACTATAAAAATTACTAAACCTTAACATATGCTTTAATTTTTTTACCAAATGCTTGTGTTGCATGTAGGGACACAATTAAGAGGGACCAAGGTAAATTATTATCTAATTAAATATGAGGCTCGAGTGAAAAGGTAAAAAATGAGTTAGGAAATAAGCTATCTTTTCAATATTTAACTGAGAAATTTAGTGAATCTATGTTTTCAGTTTGACTGTTTTCTATTACTTGACCATAAAAGGCAACATATGCAAGTTTTTTTCAATCCACCAAGGGAACCCAACAAGGCAACTTGCTATCCCCCATGCCTAATCATCTTGTGTACGACGTTCTCTCTGTATCTCCCTCCCTTGCTAGTGTGTAGAAATAAGAAATATTGTATCGGCATTAAAGCTTGCCAAAGGTACATAAAATATCCTGCTTGCCTTTTTGTTCATTGTTGTGTAGTGTTTTAGAGCCAAAACTACCATCTTGTGAATTGATAAAAAGGAACTTCTTGATCGCCATTGTCATTAACCATGCCAAATGATTGATTTTCAGGTAAGAGCTGCCATAGATGCATGTACATAAGGCAGCATCATTCCAGGCAAGAGCTCTTTAAGGCCGAGAGACACACAAGCACCTTTTGGGGGGGGGGGGGGGCGGGACACAAAATACACTGTTTTGATGATTGATTGTGGTCTTATACTGTCTCGTTCTCTGGACAATCAGGCAATCTCTGTTTTAATGAAGCCATCCATCTTCAGCTCATCGTCTCACAATTCTGTCCTCCCATTGAGTGACAAGTTTGTGGAATTACAACAGCCTCATCAAGAGCATCTTAAGTAGCTCAAATCTCACTCTCTTCACCTTCTTACAGCCCAGATTAAACTTCATAGTTCATGAGCACAAAAATTTCACGCTCAGAAATTGCACAAGGATCAATCATCATTCTTCACCTTCTGGTTTACCATTATCAGAATCTCCAGTGTCGGAAGATTCGTCTTTTTGATCCACTTGCCCATCTGCGTTTAATTTGGTTCTCTTCTCCTTCTTTCTCTCTTTCTTCTTCTGACGTTTTAAACGCTTTTTTGCTGTTCGTTCTTCAGCAGCTTTCAATCTCTGTTCTCGTCTCATGTTGAATTCTGCCACCTCTTTCCTTCGCTGGTAATCAACTTCCATTCTAGCAAGCCTGTCTTGCTCTTTCCGTCTCATTTGTCGATACTGCCACATAAGGAGTGTTAGCATACACAGAAAACAAAGTAGGAGCAGAAAGCCAAGTGTTTGCATGCACAACAAACCTAGGAAGAAAAGGAAGCAACACACTAGATGCATATTTATCAGAGAACATACAAGCAAACTACTCCCACAAATCCAACTTTCCAGACATCCCTCACGAGGAGAGAGCGGATCAGTTCCTCAATTGCCATCATCAATTCATCATTAACCATCTTTTCATGCCCCAAAAAAACAAACATCCTGGACATTTACAACGCAAGTGTGCGGATACTGTAATCTGCTATAGTAGGAGCATTCAATAGACCCATTCACCGCTCCATGCAAAATATGCAACTATAGGATGACAATTACCGAACTTTGGGAAATGGAATTCATTTGTTTTCATACTCCAAAATTAAAATTAAAAGAAGACAAAAAGGAACAAGGAACGCGTTGCAAATTAAAAAAAGTTGACAGCATCACTGGAAGTAAAGTGCATTTTAAGCAAATGTTAACAGAAGCTTCTCTATGCATAACTCAGGAGTACAAACCTCTGATACCCAGCCATAATGCTGAAACACCACTCTCTTCACTCCCACGAATACTACAGGAAAGAACAGAGCACCCTCAGGATTTCAGCTTGCTCGACACGAACCAGCACTATAATGGCTTTGCAGGCGGGGGGCATAGAGTTGAACAGCCCTTAATAAGGGGTAAAGACGCCTCCGTCGTGAGACTTCTCAACGGAAGAACCCATACATGGGCCAGAGGTATTGGGGCAACGGACGGTGAAATACAGACGAAAGTGAAAGAAGCAATGCTTGCATTAACCTTGCTTGTCAAATTATAGGAGATGAAATGAAAGGAAACAGTTTCAGTGAACATCACCAGTTATAGTGTCCACAACAACGCCCCCCCCCCCCCCCCCCCCCCAAAAAAAAGAAAAAGGGAAAAAGAAAAAAGAAAGGGATTCCTAACATGGGATGAAAGGTCATATATACATAACACTATCCCCAAATAAAATTGTTCACAGGCTGTTTCATCTGGGCCATGAACTTGAAGAGGGAGGATAGGGAGAGAGAAGGGGGGGGGGGGGGGGTGATCCCTCAGGAGTCCAAGATATCATCTATGGAAGGGCTATTCATAAACCACATTGCCGTAAATGGGTTAAATTGACCCCTATTCTACTACGTTGGTAGTGACTTACAAGAGATGCAGCAATAAGATAAGAGATGCAAGGAAATAGAAACCTAATGTATTCCACAGCCTTCCTAGCCTGACAATTTCCCTCACAAATTTGCCAAACCTCGTAAAAATGAAAAATAATCTGAGATCCTCTCCTGCTAAAGAAAACATCTTAGCATACTGGCACGTCTTACATTCAAGCTCCCAGGAAATGGTCTGCTCCAACTGATCAAAGTATTCATCCCAACACTAAAAAAGCTGTAACCTTTCCAACCTGTCTCCTCTTCAGTATAGCCCCCTCAGACATTCTGTAATCAGGTTCAACAAATACATTCTTCCCTAGTTTCTTTAGTTTCCAGGTCTTATTATCAGTAGTGGCAACACCAAATAAAGACTAGAAGTACCACCTACAATCTATCGTATCCAATTATCGATCTCAGCCAAAGTTAGCAACTTCATAAATAGAACCATTAGGACATTAACTTTCGAAGTTACTACTTCACCCAGATCAAATAAAAAAAAATAACAACTAAATGGAGTTCAGATCAGCCAAATAGAATAAAAGCTAGAGAATGGAGGACAAAATCAAGGATTAGGGTTTGAGAGGGGGGTGGAACCTGATGGAAGTCGCCGGAGCCAGAACCGGCCGAACTGCCGGAGGTGTTGCTGACACGCACCGGAACATTCTCGATGATGCGACGGAGCTTGACCTCCAAATCCTCCTCTTCCTCCCGGAAAAGAGGTCGCGTGTACTCCACGATGGCGTTCTCCGACGAGCCACCGCCACCCGGCGGTTTCGGTGGCAAAGAAGCCACAGCCTTCGGCGTGTCGTTTACCGGCACTATCTGTAAGTCCCCTTCCATGGTGGCCTTCGCTTCTCCCGTCGACATGAGGATTCCACCACAAACAAAAACAAGTTAGGGTTAGGGTTTTCGTTTCGGGGATGATTTTTACTTAAGTTCAAGAGACTTGAAGGATGAATTGAGAAATTCCGAAAAATATAGGGGAGAGATTTGGTTCCAAGGTTAGCGGAGGACTGGAATGGTAGGATGCCCGCGAATTCGAAACCCTCGTCCCCAGAAGGTCACGACTCACGATTGTATTTGGGGTTTGGTTCGTTCGTTTGTCAGATTTTTATTTTTTTTTTGAGTCCGCCAGAAAATACAAACGGTAATTATGTTTGAGAGCTAAGGTTGTCTGAAATTCTTTAAATCTCATAAAAATGAAAGGCACAATGAAAGTTGTTGGTCAGCAAGGTAACATAAATACTAAATGGATTAATAATACAAAAATTATTAATTAGGTGCTCATGATAAAAGAGTTATTATCTTTATAAATTGTCCAAATAGACCTAATGAAAACATAACTGGCAATCTTATCATCCGTGTGACTTCTGATCTAGGCGATGATTCACTTCTTAGTGATTAATTCCGCAACAACGTAATCTAACACCTCGGACTATCATTTTCAAAACATTGATATGGTTTTGTTGAACGTGGCTACCTCTAGTGTGCATCGATCTCTTGAACCACTTGCCTCACTTACAATCTTCCCTACACCATGCGAAAGAGTTAAATTTGAATAACGTCACATCATATCTTGTCTTGGCTGACACTATCTCCGCTTTCCTTATAGGTGTCCTCTTTTGCCATGTTTAATGGCGGTAGAATATTCAATTTTACCATGTTTTTTAAATAGGATAGGAGACTATTTTTCAAACGGATTGAAATAACACCCCTTCAACAAAAATAAAATAAAGTGACCAGTTAATCAAAAAGGAAAGGGCTTAACTAGTGTTTGTTCTATTGCACTTTAAAAAACTAGTGTCTGTTCTAGAATGTTTAACAGTCAAATTCAAACAAAATGAGGACTAAGATAAAACAAACTTAAGATTTATACATCCTGGCATTAGTCTTACCTATTATATCAAGTTTAATTGATGATTGGTCACCTAATTATGTTATTGGCTTAATTTTTTTAAATATGAAACAAGAAAGGTTATTAGAACACTAGTATATGTGAGAGAAGGGAACCAACTCAGAGCCTTCTCTTTTCGTTGATCTTTTTCAATTTATCAATTTTAATCTACTTTAACCTACTTGAATTTACTTCAACTAGTTTCAACCCACTTCAATAAAAAATACCAACTTCAATTTACTTTAACAAACATCAACTCACCTTCTTCAAAATTTTATTCTCACTATTTTAACCAACTTCAATATATTTCAACTCACTTCAACCTACTGCAATCCATTGCAACAAAAAATATCAACTTCAATCCACTTCAACTCACTTAAACCTATCTTAATCAACTTCATTCTTTTATTAATCTTAATTTACCAACGAAAAGAATGGGTCTTAATGAGTGGATATTCTTAAAGAAAGAGGGTGGGGAGGGAAGAGGTTTGACTTTTGAGTAGTTTTTTAAAAAATAATAATAATCGAATTGAAGGGCTAATCAAGTAACTGTCCGTGTGGGTTACTCAAGAGCACAGGGGAACGGAGAATTGCGTTAATCTAATTATCAGTTCGGCACAATGAACACCCACTTTTGCGAAATTTGATTTAAGTTAATCATCATTTTAGGTACTGTGCACCGACCAATTATCCATCCAATATGTATATCATACTTTTGGTAGCATGTACTTCCACAAGCCACAACATCAAATATATATTAAAAAATTAATAGATGACAAATACACGCGTAAAAAATATATATACGTGGATAAAGAGAACATATGCTCTCAGAAGCACATAAAAAATTGCCCCCATCACATTGATTGACATGTAGGGCCTGTTCTTTTCGTGGGTCAATCCACTTTTACCCACTTCAACCTACTTCAACCCATTTCAACCTACTTGAAAAAAAAATACCAACTTCAACCCATTTCAACCTACTTCAACCCACTTCAACCAACTTCAACCCACCCCTTCATAATTTTAATAATTTGTAAAGTATCATGTCAGATTTAGGGCCTGTTGTTTTCGTGGGTAAATTAGGTAGGTAAAAGGGTGAAGTCGATTGAAGTGGGTTAAGGTAGGTTGAAGTTGGTATTTTTTTTTTGAAAGTGAGTTGAAATAGGTTGAAATAGACTGAAGTGAGTTAATGTTGGTTGAATTTGGTATATTTTTTATGTGGTGGATTGAAATGGATGAAAATAATGAGAACGTCATCAATGTGTGATAATTTATGAAGTTATCCAAATTTTGTCAAATTTTTGTTTGTTATTTTTAATTTTACATTTTTTTGATTTTTAATTTTTAATTTTTAGTTTTTATTTTTCATTTTTCATTTTTTATTTTTTTTGTTTT
>JACYFF010031955.1:2221951-2278916 GCA_017589665.1 Selenicereus undatus | reverse complement strand
AATAATAATAATAATAATAATAATAATAATAATAATAATAATAATAAATAAAAAAATAAAAAAATAAAAATAAATAAATAAATAAATAAAGCCTTTGATCCTGGGGACTCCATTTTGGGTGTTAGAAGAACTTACATCGAAACAATGATTCTTTCCTTATTTTTCAAGAGCCAACTTAACCAAAAGTCGAAGCTGATGATTGAAGGTCCAAGAATAAGTTTGTACTCCAACACACCCCTCACGCAAATGTTATTTGGGTTTGAAACGCAGATGCTGCAAAGACTCCTCCATATCTTGCATAATAAATATGAGAGTTGCTAATATTTTAACTTGAGATCTCTTGCTCAAAAAGATTCTGATATCATATTGAATAATCATCTCAATAAAAAGCTTAAACTCATAGTTGAAAACTCAGAGATAGATTTATACTGTAACATTTGTTATAAAAGGGAGGCATGAGAGTGAAAAGAAGGGGTTGGTTGACCCCCACAGTGGCTGCACCAAATTAACACCATGATGTCTCTTCAAGCAACTCCCGTTGATTGGCAGCCTTGTCTGCTGCATGGAATTACAATAATACACGAGTCATGTGGAACACACGCTACTCAAAACACAATATTCCATACTCAAAAGGACTGCACTTATGTCTACACAGCTGATTCCTTATCCTCTTCTCCAACCACTCAAAAACTCATTGGATTCTGGCTAACTAGATTGTCTACATGATTAAGATATCCATATGGATTAATTTTGAGTCCAATTCTTATTTTGCCGCCATTGTAGGAGAGAGTGTTAAAAGGCAGCAAAGCATACTGAAGTGCCCAGGAAAAGCCATATTTTTGGTTTTTGTTATTTATTATTAGCCTTCAGGGAATAATATCCAGCATGAAAAGGTTTATAGTTGCAATGTGGGAAGTCTTAAGTTTGTGCAGAGTGCAGCGTGCATACGATAGTTGTTTACCTTGCTACTATTTATACAACTAAAAACATGCGGAATATATATGCTCCATGTTGATTATCATTCAAAACTTTATGTTTTAAATCTTACATTACAATGATCAATCATTTGAACTCAATGTCTTGATTTATAAATCACTGAACCTAAGATTGGTACGAAAATTATGGATTGACCGGTGGAATCAGAATAAGAGGTGAGCTGGACCCAACCTGTTGCAACTTGCAAGTCCGATGCATTCCTAACCGCCTACTAAAGCAAACATATTTGAACTTGACAGGGGTCTGTTAGCAAATATGCTCGGTATCAGTGTGATATCTAGTTTTTAATATACATATTTACTTTCAAAATAAGATTACCTATATTTAAATATTTTCATACTCCACTTAGACGTGATTCACAATAGGTATTTCTCAACATGTTGTACTGTAAATTCTTTTAATAGTTGAAATTAGCTTAATTCTGACATCGTGCAGCTCCATAATTTAGTTCAAACAAGATGTGTTACCACCCACTAATGTTCTACCAACTAGCAAGTTGATCTGAATGATATACTGATTTGCGTTAATATGTTCTCATTGCATTGTTACCGACATTTAAAAAAAAAGGACATACATTTCCTGCCTAATCAAATATTAATTAATCACGAGTAATCTCCATCATGTCATACTTTCATACTGCTTTTAAGGTATTGCCTTTGATTGGCAGCCTTCCTGATTCATTGCATTAATACTATTAGCACTATTATACAATATTAATGTGGAACACATGTTACCCCTCAGAAATTATATATTAACTCCAGCTACGTCCAGACCTTTCCCTTTGACCCACTCAGAACTCATTGGATTCTCTATACACGCACTCTTACCAAATATTATTTGCATATTGTATTTCGTTCTTATTATCATCATTATTATTATTACTACTACTATTAATACTACTGCTAGTGCAGTCACTTACAATTTATTAATACTATTGTTGTTGTGATTAGCTGACAAATAATCAACAAGATAGAGCAAAACTCCGAGCTAATTAAACCAAACACCTAAATTAGGTTTTGCTAAAGAAGTGAACTGCTATTATTCTAAATATATAACATACCTTCATATAAAAAAATAAAAAATAAGATAAGCGTCTGAAATATATGGTTCATTATATGTTAATTTTTTCGTACTGCTTAAGCTTGTGGTCAATTAGTTCAATACTAAATACAATTTAGCAACAATTTTTGTAAAATAAAATAAAATTGACTTAATTAAACTCGACCACTTCTTCATTTTAAAAGAAATCTAATACATTTTATAACTAGTTTTACCTTTTCATGCATATGCACATGTGAGAAACTGAAATCATCTAGACTTTTAGGATAACAAGCAAATTATAAATTCTACTCAACTATCTTGTAGCAATTAAACTAACCCAAAAAAATGATTGTTGAGTAGTTGAGTAATTGATATTTCTTATACATATTTTTCTGGCAAGAAACAAAGGGGTTTTTTCATTGAACATCAATGATCCTTCCGACATCTACAATGTAAACTCAACTAAAGGAAATATAATATTCACTATCAAAATAAAGTTCTAATTTTACAAAATCTAACTTAGTATATACTGAATGTTCGTCTTCCCACCTGAACCATTATTTTTCAATAATACAGTACGAGAAAGAGATCCACAGATACATCGTCTTTTCTCATTTAAAATATTGACCTATAAATTTAGTATAAACTTCGTTCAAAATATTGGGAAGAGCATCCAATGACCAAAAACCCTAATTCTCGATCAATGATAATGCATCGAATCCCCTCCAAATTTCAATGTGAAAGAGTACATCATTCCCCCACTTGACGAGGAGATCATTGTACACATCACAAGAGGCACCTAGAAATAACACAACGACAAAAAGCACGTGATAGGATGCTCCACGGCACGTGACACAGGGTACATTATAGTTGATGCATGCAACTCCCAATTATGCCCAGGGCATAATCGTTGCCAATGAAAATGCAGATCAATATACTTTGACAAATAGCTTCTATTTTTTAAGACATTACGAATATGATTTCAAGCGGTGAGTCTATCTCATTTACACATATCTATTGTGTGGGTAATATGACATCAAATTGATGGTCAAATATGATTGTTCACCTAAATATACTTCTCTTACTATATATTTTTTCATCCCCGTCTTATCAAAATTTGCTCTTTCTTCTTATCAATAATAATTTAAGTAGAACCCTTATGAAAAGAATTACCTAATGTCTTGTACGTATCTTTAAAAAAAAAAAAAAAAAGAGAACAGACCCATAATAGTTACCAGAATTAAGTTGATCATGCAACTCCCAAATATGCCCCCCATCTTTTCTCTCTCTAAATCTCCACCTTTCTCTCTCTACTTAAGTTACCAAGAACTTGTTAAGAGCTTTTTTCGATCATAATGAACATTAAATTGAATTCGTTTTTAGCTCGACAAAAGGCATGAAGTTTCCAACGGTATTTGCCATCCATCCTTAATGCAAATAAGGGGTTCAACTAACTTGTTAGGTATCCGTCCCTCTCATATATCATGTAATTGACTACGATTACACATCCAATAATGATCATTTTTACCTACTTTGACAAATGTAATCCCTCTACCGTTTTTTTTTTTTATTTATATTTGCATGTACGTACGTATGTGGTCTTAATTAGTTTGGTTTACTTTCATTGTTGTTAACTACTTAATTACGTAGATTAATAGCACAAGTAATAACTAACTGGATATTTACCTAACTAAAAATTAGTTGATAAGAACCGCCTAACTTGATGTTAAATATTGATTTTACAGTCACGGATCTTACTTATGTATCATGTTAGCTTTGTAATCAATTAGTAATTCAGCTTTATAATTAAGACTTTCTTTTCTCTAAACTACTAATACATATTGTGTTCATGGGCGGATCTATTTGATTGAGTGGGGTGTCTATGGACCCCTTAACCCCCCCCCCCCCAAAATCTATTTCGTTATTTTGAAGCAGACAAATTAGTATATGTGAACATATGTAAAATAGGCTTAAAAAGTTTACTTATTATTTTTCTATATGGTTGGGTTTGGGTCGGTTGCAGTAGTCCGTAGACACAGACAATATGTACCAATCGAGAGATGCTCCTATATTATTATTATTTTTCCTTGGTTTGCTTTATTGCTTTGAAAAGGAATAAAAAAAGGTCTCTAACCATTTTAACAACGTTTTTAGTTTTAATATTAATAATCCCTCTTCGTTATTCTAGTTGAGAGTGAAGCATCAAGGAAACTCCCTCCTTCCCGTCCTCGTCGGGACAACTTGATTAGAAAATTAAACAAATCCCTGCAATGTCTCGCCAACCACTGCATTATTCCGTTCTGCGTTGGTTCTTTGATTCTCTTGGGGTTTCCTATCTTGTCAGCAACATACTTATCTCCTATTATTAATTCATTCGTGTGATTTTTTTTTTAAAGAAACATGTTTCATTGTTTTATTTTTCTTTTCAAGTTTGCATATTTGCAATTGGTTAAGAGAATATACAAGGATTCTTGCTATTATCTTCCAAAGAGGTAGCAATTATACATATGCACTCCATTTGCCCACCTGTCGTAAAAACAGATAACGCACATGATGAGGAGAGGAAGAGAGTTATTATTGTTATTGTTGTAGCAAACTAGCAGTACAAATTCTTAGATTTGAAGAATTTGTTGTCATATGTAAAAAGGTATAAAAATGAACACTCTTATTACATATAAGATACAATAAAAAGGATCTTAGATGAAAATATCAAAAATATTACTGACTATATTAGCTAAAATCTACATAACTTTTACATTTAAAAAAAAAAAAGGACAACCTAGTGCACAAGCATCCCGCATTCATGCAGGATCCGGGAAAGGGTCGCACCCCAAGTGGTGAATTGTTGTCAGTCTAACCTGATTTTGTCAATAACTGATTCCACGATTCGAACCCGTAACTTTTTGATCATACGGAGACAATATTACCGTTACTCCAAGACTTCCCTTCATAACTTTTACATTATTTGAGCAATATAAGAACACCAACATAAGTACATAACTTGGAAGAATTCTTGACACATGTTATTTTTTTTTTTTCTGTACAATAGTGTGACTCAAACTCAAGATTCACGGAACACAATACTAGCAATTAGCAACCACTCGCCCCCTCCCTCCAGGCCAAAAAAAAAAAAAAAAAAGTAAACAGACGGGGTGAGTCGGGGTGACTTTGAAAGCCTATAGAGGAGGTTGGTTGAGGGGGCCAAAGGCGGTTTAGAAAACAAAGGCGGTGACCGACTCGTGTCAGCGGAGCAGTAGGCTGTTGGACTGTCCGCACTTTTTGGCAGGTATCCAGCCTGGCACTCACCCCTTCTCTTTCGCGCCCCCTTCCCCACGCTACTAAACTTTTAAACCCATTTTTGTCGTTTTCTCCACCTCATCTACACCTCCCTATTTAGATAACTAACGACAAGTGTATTCTTCGTTTTCATTTTTCAGTTTACATCACAATAATTGGTGTGAGTTTAGATTCCCTCACCTATCACATTGTAATTATAGTATAAGATCTTTTGTGGTTTATTAGAGCCCCCAAAAAATTGACCAAGTTTATTCGGGTTTGAATTTACATTAAGATTTGGATATTTTATTTTTAGTCACAAATTATGTTAAATTGTGGCATGCTTTGAATAATTACTAAGATTTGTTCAAATGATTTTAAATATCTATTTCAGTCAAGATATGCTATAAAAAATATCATTTTTTTTTTATAATTAAGGTCTATTTTTTTCGTTGAAAAATATGAACTTGTAAATGGATGAAATTGATTGAAATTGATAGAAGTAAGTTGACGTAGGTTGTAGTGAGTATTTTTTTTTATTGAAGTGGGTTGAAGTTTGTTAAAGTGAGTTGAAGTTGGTTGAAGTAGGTTGATTTTTTTTTTTTTGTATGATGGATAGAAATTGGTTAAAATAGTGAGAAACGGGTTGAAATTAGTTGAAGTAGATTGAAATGAGTTGATGTGGGTTAATGTTGATTAAGGTTGATAAATTTGAATTTACCAACGAAAAAAACAAAGCCTTAGTTAGAAAAATTCAAACAAAATGCAAAATACATATGATAAAAAGATAATTTCAAGATACAATTTAAACCCCTCAACTAAACTTTTATTATCTACATATAATCTACTAAACTTCTATTATCAACATATAATCTATTAGGTTACTGCACTACAAGTCACTGGGTACAACTACTTGTCCTACGTTAAATTTGAATACAAATCATTCATATAGAAGCTAATGAAATCTTTATGGGTATCATCTAATGGGGTTGGTAGTCTTTAAAAATTATTGTTAATAATTTGACCTCAAATTTTTCTACATTGATCTTTCTATATCTTAAAAAAAAAAAATCCCAATTACACTCTGTTTAAATTTGATTGAAATTAAATTAATATACACGTTCTTACTTCTTATCATGTGTCGAATAATTTGAAATGATAAGTTCATCCCTTCAAAATGACGGTTCACTCCCCGCTTTTATCTAGTGGCGTCCAGGCTGTCTCTCAGTCAAATCCTTTCCCACAAAATCCCTACTCTTCATTTTATCGACTCTTTCCCTCCCCGCACTCCTAACTTCCATAACTGTAACAGAGAGATATTCGGTAACTATCTCGACATACTCGAGTTCTCGCGCCCGATATTTTAGTCTTTGAAATTTAAAATGATTCACTTAAATACAAAAAGAAAAATTCCATCCCCCAGCGATTACGTGGCCCCCTCTCCCAGCTGTCTCCCGTTTCAACCCTTCACCGGCTATCACCCGTCATCTCCCCCCTTCAGACCTGCCTCTTCCCCCTCCACCCCTTTATATACCTCCCTTCACCTCCTCCTCCCCTCTCTCTCTCTATAGACCCCAACCAATCTCAGCCTCCCGCCTCCTCCTCCCTCCTATCTCTACCTTTTCATCTCTTTCGATCGATTAGGGTTAGGGTTAGGGTTTCGGCCATGGAGAATAAGGCGGCGGATCGGATTAAGGGCCCATGGAGTCCAGGCGAGGATGAGCTCTTGCAGAAGCTCGTACAACGCCATGGCGCGAGAAACTGGTCGATCATAAGCAAGTCCATTCCAGGGAGGTCGGGGAAATCTTGCCGACTGCGGTGGTGCAATCAGCTCTCGCCGCAGGTGGAGCACCGCCCGTTCTCCCCGGAGGAAGACGAGATCATCATTAAGGCGCACGCTAAGTTCGGCAACAAGTGGGCCACCATTGCTCGATTCCTCAATGGAAGGACCGACAACGCTATCAAGAACCACTGGAACTCCACTCTGAAAAGAAAGTTCTCGGCGATTGCGGGAGATTGTCTATCTTCCGGCGATCCACGACCGGAGAAGAGGCTGGAGCACTCTCCTCCAGCGAGTCCATCGTTTTCTGACGTCAGCGATTCCGGAGCTCCGGCTTTCGTTCATCGGCCGATTCCGAGGACGGCGGTATTCGTGCCCCCGGCGGTGGCGGTGGCGGTGGAGGGGAGAGCGAACGATCCGATGACTGCATTGACTCTTTGTTTGCCTGGAGGCGGAGCGGCACTGTGCGAGAATCCGACTCAAAATGAAGAGTCCTCTGTCAGAGCCGGTGAGACAGTGAAGGAAACGTTGTCGTTCGGTCCTGAGTTGATGGCTGTGATGCAGGAGATGATTCGGAAGGAGGTAAGGAATTACATGATGGAAAAGGGTGAGAGAAACCGTCTGATTCTGGATGGTTGAACCGCTCAAAACGCCATTGTAAATTGATTGATTGGCAATGTGGATGCGAAATAGGAATAGCAGTCCAGCATTGAGAAACCAGCGGAGGGAGGAGGAGGAGAGAGAAAAATTGTTTCAAAAACTGCCTGTTATTTTGTTAGTTTCTCCGTAGTTCCCGTCACAGTAAAAAAGGGAAAATTACTCCATTTTTTGACAGTGTACAGGGGGAGGGGGTAGGAGTAGAAATCCACAGTAGCAGGGCAGGGCACGGAGAAGCAAGATGGGTTAAAGAAAGAGAAAAATTCAATTAAGTTTCTGCTAAAAGTTTATTTTTAGCCCGAGTAATTATATATATTTGTTTTTAATTTTCAAAACGATTATTCTGTGTGAGAACTGAGAAGTGAAACCTGAAAACTGCCAAATTTCTATGCTTCAGTACGGACGGCGTACGGGTGCGATTATACAATTACAAGATGTGGTACAGTGTAGCTTTCAGGGTGAGCGAGGGTGTTTCGGTCTTTTTGTGCTGGGAAAAAGACAAATTGGCGAAAAGACTAGCTAGCTTGCTTTGGGCCTTGGGCAGGTTGAATTGGCTGTGGCATACGTACGTGGCCCAACAAAGGGGGTTTTATTGCGAATGCGACCTCTCTTTTCACCAGCTGTTATGCTCAGAGGAAAGTGGGGCTGTCTACGTGCAATATGAACAATAACTATATACCCTTTTTTTTGCAAGTGCAAGAAAGAGTATGAAATTCAATCAATCACTGAGATACAACAGTCTATGAACTGAAACTAAACTTCAAAAATCATGATTTTGGATTTTGATTTTGGTTACATGGAGATCCATCTTTTATGATCATTCGAGATTGGTTCAACAACAACAACAACAACAACAACAAACTCCCAATGTGGGTCCCGCTTTTGCGGGGTCTGGAGAAATCCAGCTGTAGGCAACTTTATCTCTACCGGTATTGCTACCCATAGAGATCATTCGAGATTGGTTGATGATCTACATTGACAAAAAAGGGATTTGTTAATGAACATCTGTTGTATTAGCTGTTATTCTTATATTACTACAATGAAAATATTTAGATCTAATCTAACAAAAAAATGATAAGCCTTAATGGTCGTTTTCACTCAAAGCTCAATGATTATTAAGAACATAAATAGACTAAAAATAGTGACTGTTTGATAAGAAAGAGAATGCAACCATACAGGAGAGGGAGTAATACAACACATTCATGAGAGGCCATTGAATTCATTGTAAAGAACAGTATTCAGTTCTCCACTAATATGTGACTAAAGGGATAAGGGTGTGGAACTAGATGTTCTCTTATTAATTGTTTCCCTTTTTATGCCCGACGAGTCTCTTTTGGCTGAAGGCATATTACTATTTATTGGAATAATTGTATAATATGCTTTGAAGTTATACACGTTTATTTTATCCCTTAAATTGTCTCATGTCTTTTCAATATATCATTTATTTGATACTATCGTACAAAGTTAGAGCGTTATGGATGCTTATATCAGCCAACCTTTATTGCTCAAATGACGTAGATAGAAACGAATATGTCTTCATCTATAACAAGCAAGATATAATCATGCATATTTGGCATGCCAAAAAGAAACAGAAAAAAAAGTACTCTCAAGCAACATGATTTTGCTCAACTCTATCAACTTTAGTGTTTTAAGTCACATTAGTTTTGGTGCCTGCCATCTCTCGCCTAACAGTTGCTTGATGTTTGTAATATTTTGGAAATCATTTTTTTCAAAATTTTGTCTCTTTTCTAACTCGAATTCTACCTAAAAGATAATGTGTAAATTAGAGCATATGATAAGTCAATCTAGACTATTTGCTAAGGCAGTATTATAATTGATTAATTGACTTAAAGACAAATACTTAACCAACTTATTTCAAGTATAGTATAGTGAAATCTATGCTCTTTAAAAAAAAAAAAAATTTAAGACATTCACATCCATGTAAAATTTATCTTAGTTATTCCGTGTCACCGAACACCGAACATTTAAGTGAATTCGCTAAAAGCAAGATTAGTGTATGAAAATTTTCTCCCCAATCAGCTTGTCAAGGTCGCACCATGGTCAAACAGGTGCAATGGGCTCGTGGTCTACAATGATGCTGTGAGCTACTACTACTTTATTTTTGTTTACAGAAATATGATATCTTCCAGATCCATAGTAGTTAGATTTCTGTTATGCAAGAATGACTACTCGCATATTTTTGTTGTTCGTTGTCACTTCTAGATGCACCTGAACTGAATGTTTGTGTTCTCCCTCTCTCTCTCTCTTTCAGAAACTAAGAATCAATGGGCTCGTGATGGTCCTGCTTTTGTTGTTATCTGCAGTCTCCTTCTGGCAGTTTCAGCCTTGGCCTTCTGCGCTGCGTAAGTCTCCAGATTCTATTAGCCTAGTTATTTCTTTTCAATTGATTGTGGTTCCTTTCTGTTATCAAATTTACCTGTGTTGAAATGACAGCAAAACTGGGTCCCTATATCCCCTCTGTTTCAATCTATTCTTGGTCACCACCAAACATGCAGTAGTGAGGTCTGTGTGGCTGGACTCCCGTAACATTTGTTAGTGGCTTTTAGAGCACTGGCAGCAAGAGGCACGCGTTTGGTGGGTGGGGCCTGTGTGTGACTCGCATGGCAAAGGAGAGGTGGCAGTGGAAGGGAAAAGCGTGTGACACGCGGGGCAGCACGCCTGTGCGTGTCTCCCCGCGTGTCACTGTTCATGTTTTTAAAATTTTTTGTTTTGTTTTGTTTTTTTTTTTGAAGGGAGTATATAATTTTTAAATGATTCAAAAAAATAGGTTGTGTGTTATAAGGTGGGTTCATGATAAATATTTTTATTGGATGATTAAAATTGAGTTCCATTTGTTGGAGAAGTGATGGAATGCAAGTTCCAAAATTGTGAAACTTTTACTGGCGTGGCAGAGTAAAGTTCCAAAATCTGGAACTCCATTGAGAATGCTCTTACGTCCTATAGTAAGCTCTAATCTTTTTACTGAAAAAATCTTGGAAGGATTGTATTTGAACCTGGATGCTCAGTGTTCATGGTAAGACCCTCTCAGGGTTTCCTTCCCTCAAAGAACTATGTAGGCTTTCCAATGGATTGCAGTCTGACATATGCTCCTCTGTCAGAAGTATTGCGGAAGGAGGATGATTGGAGCTCCCTGGCTGTTAGGTTTTTTTTTTTGTTCCCCCGGCCTTCTCTCTCCCAAGGATACCTTGCATTTCATCAATCTTTTGCTCCTCAAGGATCACGTACATACGTATGATGCTGGAGCATTCTAGCAAGCTAATCTTTCTCTGCTGGAGGCATTCTCTTGTACAAACTCTCTTACTCGGCATTTGCTGGTGGCAAAATGCAGGTATGATCATTATTCATAGCACCGTGCGTGCTGTTTTCATACTTCTTTCAGTATTGCTTTTCCATTTTCTGGCAACTTCTTGTTGGTAAGTTTAAGTTCACCTCATCTTAAGCCTCTTCATTTTTCTGTAATTGCCTGTCTATTTCTCATTTTGGTTTAAAATTTAGTTGCTTCCCCCCCTTCCCGGGCTGGTTGCTGTACTGCCATGCTTGATTTGCATGAATTCCTCATCTGTCGCTAGGTTTACGGTTGTACGGGTTCGGGTATAGGCATCACCCGCCCCATATCCATACCCGCTCCTTACCCGAATTTTTTTTGGAGACCAAATAAATTGTTAAGCAGAGTTTTGAGTTTTGAACGTTGGTAATTCGTTTAACAAAAAGGCCCCATACCCCAACCCATCCCTAACTATGCAATGTATTCATTTGTGTCGCTCATTTACTATGCTGATATATGAAGTCAGGTGACTCATGTCTCACAAATCTAAAATCCTAACTCATTTACTATGTCCCTCACTCCTCATTTCAGTCATTTCTAGAATGCAGTTTTTGTTTATAAGCTAAATATAAACTCTTGCATTTAAACAATGGATATTGTATTTTTTTAGAGCATTGTGCCTAGTTGAATTCAGTTTTATGAATTTCTTTAGATAAAAGAATTTATTGTGCCCAATAGGTATTATATAGTCGAATAAAATCTGAAATAACCAAAGGGTATGAGTATGGAGATAGATTTTGAAAACCCGATGAGTATGGATGTGTGTATAAGAATGACTTTTGAAAATGGGTATGGGTACAGGTATAACTTCACCGGTCCTGTACCCGCCCCACGCCCATCCTTAGTTGGGAGAGGAGTCAGCTCGCCAGTCGCCACCATCCTAATGAAGGCTGAGATCACTTAATTGAGGCATTGTAATGTAAGACACGTTTGTTTAATTGTTTTATAGGTTTGCAGTTCACTAGAAGCAAATAGCTATGTGGGTAGTACTGAGTATTCAAAGGAGCAAGAGTCAAGGCTTCTTAAATATTTTATACCTCCCCCAACCCAACCCCAAACTCCCAAAAACATAGGGGCAAGACATCATAACATCATAATAGATTTATAAACCTTTTGTAAATTACTAAATATGGGAGAGCTAAGATTCGACTTTTGCAAGAACATTGGAAAGTATTGATGAAATTATCATAGAAATCTCCTTGCTCGTTATGAGACGAAATACCAGATCTTTCCTCCTGTGCAGCGCATCCCGCTAGTTGAACTAGGCAAGTAAAATAGAAGAAATAGGTGAAGGCTACAATGTCTTGTTAATTTGCGTCCATACGCTAGTCAGTTTGTCATTACCAGGACATACACCATAACAATATTTCCAAATCCATTGGATCCTCAACTTGAATTCTCGAAACATTACCAAACATCACCACAAGAATTCAAGCTGACATCATAAAACTTACCAAAAGCGACGATCGATATAAGCTAAGACAAGGCAGTTTCCATCTTACCACTGCAAATCAACATCAAAGGTTTTTTCTATACAGCTGATTTGCCAACTGATCAGCAGCTGCCACAGCACAGGACGCAGCGCCAATTGAACCTTCATATCTGTGAAACATCATATCATGCAAAAATATCATAGGCAATAACAATCATGTGTTTTTCACCACGCAAACAGAGAGGGTGTTGAGACAACACCCAGTCAAATATGAAGGGGGGGGGGAATAGAGGATGCTGGGATGTTATACTGACACAGCAACCAAGAGAAATGCCCCTGTTTGCATCACCACAACACCTTCACCAGAAGGTTTAGCTGTGTTCAAGCACCTAGCATGAAACCACTTCTCGTGGATTGATGTTACCAAGTCTGCATCCAAATTGCCAAGGTCTTATCAAGTGGTGCACAGTGAGGGCTAACTCATGAGTCATGACCACATTAGAAGGAAGTACAGTATAAGCAGAGCTCACATTCATTTGGCCCCAAGAGGAAAGTCTCTGTCTGCAGCTTGTAGCGTTTTACAAATCTAACAAACCCATTTATTTCAATAGGATCTGCCTTTGTTCCTTCTTGTTCTGCACTGGAAAAGCCATATAAACCATCAAATTCCTAGATGCTTTTCCAAAAGCTAACTTTGGGCTTCCTTTCTTTTTCGCCCGGGGGGGGGGGGGGTAAAGCAACATGAATAAACAAGAATTTGCAAGATTGCATCAGTTCCTTAGAGCCAAGAGGAGGATATTTGATGACTTTTGACTGCTATATAAGAATACAGTCAAACGAGCGTAAGTTTTGGTGAACAAATGTTAACCAGGTTTATTAGAAACAGAAGCAAGCATATAAAATCCCAAGATTCTATGAAAGGAGTACAAAAGACATCCGGATGACTCTCGAAAGAACTCGTGAGAAAAATATTGACAATTACATGTACCTATGGAACCTCAAACAAATCCATAGATGAAATTTGTATTGAAAAATGCAGAAACCATGATCAAGGTCCTTCTTGGTGTTAGAGATAATGCACAAACCACAACAAACCCTTGAAGCAAGCTCAAGTGTTTGACAAATGCACGAGGCAACAGTGAGTTTCGTATCTCTTACATGGTAGATAATAGACGTGAGGGGCCTGTTGGATCATAGTTGATAAGAACAGCTTGCTTTATCGGTTGACCTTCAAGGCGGTAACATAAACTGAAGATTACTCACATATCCTCCAACCAAGATAAAACCTAGAACACCGTTCTAAATCCAAGGATACCCAACTAGCTCACCAGAAAGGCCAACATTTTCAGGCGCCCATTTTTCCCACAATTTATGAACAGCAGTCCACTCCATTCTGAATAGTAACAATGACAACAAGATTAACACAAAATGAGTACCAAGATTAGTACTAAACAATCTGCCTCAGCCAAAACAGTACAAAGCCCCCCCCCCCCCCCAAACCAAAAAAAACCTGCACAATGCAATAATTTGAGTTGAACCCAAGATTTTCCCAATAACACCGGCCCGCCCCCCCCCCCCCCAAAAAAAAGGGCGAAAAAAGAAAGTACTTCATCCAAACCCTAATAACCAATTGAGATGAATATAAGATATGAACTATTATCAAGACCAAGAAATCATTCTTCTTTATCAAAAATTACTTGACCTTCCCAAAAATGCACGATTGCAGACTTTGGGTACTCTGCAAATCGTTATTGTGGCAATAGCGATTAATGAAAGATTGCTGATGAAATTTTGGGGTCCTGCCGAAATGGAAATATACCTCAAAGTCTGGAACTTTCTAAGCATGCTGGGAAAACGAGTCCAAAAAAAAGCATCAATTTGTTCTTAACTAAACTAAAAATTACAAAAAAAGCTCACAAATTTGAAATTACCTGGTAGTGTTGTTCAAATGAAATGCAGACTCTGACTTTCAGATTGTGAAAAACTGGAAGCTGCTGATGCAAGCAGAGACACTAGGAATGAGAGTTTTCTGGGAGGAGATATCGACTTTCTTCATAGGGGTTTTTTTTTTTTTTTTTTTATTTTTTTTTTTTTTTTTTTTTTCGGCCCCTCTTCGGGGGGGGGGTGTTGAGTCAGAGTGAGAGGCAGGGCAATACCGCGAAATTGCCACTGGGCCACAAATAACGGGCATAGACCCAGCCCATAACTGCTTTGAAATGTTCTGACCCCAAAAAGGGGGGGGGGGGGCTCTATGAAAGGTACCTTATTATTAAATAGATAGTAAAGTGTACTCTATTCTTTTCGTTGATAAATCTTAATTTATAATTTTAATTCACTTCAATCAATTTTAATTCACTTTTCACTATTTTAACCAACTTCTCCCATCGTATAAAAAAAAATTCAACCCACTTCAACAAAAAAATACTAACTTCAACCCATTTCAACCAATTTCAACCAACTTCACCCATTTTTCAACTCATATTTCTCAACAAAAAAAACAGTCCCTATATTTTATAATTTTAGAAACAAAAACGTCAAAAGGAATTTGTGTGTTTTGTGGCTGTTGAAGGATATCAAATATGTTTAATACTTGTATAGTGCTATGTATAGCATATGTAACATTATCTCTGATCAAGGTTCTGTTTTATTTAAACTAAATAAATCAAAAAAAATCGATAAAATTGAAATTGTGTGACAGACTACTCCTTGGCATGTTACTGCGTGGAACTAAAACACGAAACAAAAGTATCGATTTTGATCTACTTGCTTGGGAAGATTAGCTCTCCTAACAGACAAGTCAGTAGTGAAAATGAAAGCCACCAACTGACATTTCACGTCTAGTTTTTGCAGTTGCACGCTCATTATTCTTCAAGTCTAGCTTATAATATCCAATCCAGTGACCCATATCAAAAAGCATCTTTCCATGTTTAGATTTTTCGTTGCATTCAGCTATCTTTCACATCAAAGTTTGCTTTACTACCCTTCATTCCATACGTGTGGCGGATAATATCAACCAGTTCAATGAAATCAAATCAAAACACTCAGACAAGATCGTACGACAAATGTATGTGCCTTAAGCTATCAAAATTTGTCAATAACTTGTGCTATCGAAATTAGGGAAGGCCAAGCAAAGAGGCTGGTTGATTGGTCGAACCTTCTATTTTCCCCCTCTTATCTCTAAGCGACTTACAGTTGATAAAAAGAACAAGTGGCATACAATATAACAAGCGGTGTATAATATAAGTGACGAGCAATCAGAAATGAAATGGTATGTATATATCACTCTATGAAAACCACCAGAATGTACCATACAAACAGTATACAAACGAGTTCCTTTTTCCTCGGAAAACTGAGACTAGAATTACTAGTCCAAATTGCTACCAGCAACATCCACAACAAAGCGGTATCGAACGTTGTTCTTCTCAAGCCTTTCCATGGCTTGGTTGACGTAATCCATCTTCACAATCTCAATTCGTGACTTCAACCCCGTTTCCTCGCAGAATTCCAACATCTCCTCTGTTTCCTTCATGCTTCCTATGAAGCTTCCTGTTATGGACCTCCTCCCTTTTGCATATATTTGAGCAAATTAAACAGATAAAAATGACATTACTTACACATTCGAAATTTACATATATGTACCCACATGAAAAATTAACCTCACCATCATCAGGATTTATAGTGTTTTCAATTCTGCTGAAGGAATCATCCACAGTATACTAATGTCATATTGGATTTGCTTGTTTTCAATTTCAGTTATCTTTGCTAAACTCACTAACTCTGTCACCTAGATTTTAGGAATGTACTAAAACATTTACACAGGAAACTCACAACAAGACGCCATTCTCATCCTTGTCAACACCACATCTCGCCATCTTGAAGAAAGTTTTGCATCCAAAAACTCGAGCAAAAAAATCATGCAAATGATTTTTAACACCTAAAATTCAGTTGTGACAAGGCTCTATGAATTCATGATAGTCTTCACCTTTGATGTGACCCCATCTAATTGACATAAAATGCATCATTATGGATTGCGATGATCTTGAAAAGAAACTATTTTAAAAACCTAAAATTCACTTGTGAAGCAGGTCTGGAAGTCATAAAGTGGGTAGCTAGCAAACAATATGAAGCACACGAAACCAAATTGATTGATTTCCATTCTCCTATTCCTACCACAAGGATGAGTATGAAATGATAAAACATACATTATGCACCAACCCCCCCCCCCCAAAAAAGGTGAAGCACTCACTGTTCCACTGCTTCACCAAAGCCAAAATCATGGAAACTTAAGATAATGCCACGTCATTTTCGCATGTCTCATATTGAAATAGTCTGACACATGGAAGTAAAACAATGGGGCACTAAATTCATTGGATCACACCGAGGAAAAAAAAAAGGTCAAAAAATGGGGCACTAAATTCATTGGATCACACCGAGGAAAAAAAAAAGGTCAAAAAGTACATATGTAGGGAATAGATACCGTGCTAAGTAGCAGCTCATGTCAAAGTTAAGATTATACACACATATTCTTTGAATTCCTTTTACGGTGGGACTCATAGTGTTTTTCTAATACTTCACACCATAAAAACCATAAAAATGAGAGTGAGATGTGGAGAAGACTTGTGTTGGATTAGGTCATTACAGCCTCAAAAGTGAGTTAGAGAAGAGAGTTTTTTTTTTTTTTTGGGGGGGGGGGGGGGGGGGGGACTTACCGAGCATGACCATAGGAGTGACAAATTGAAGAGGACTGTTGATAACACCATTCAGGATCAGCTTGCCATTCAACCTTAAGAGAGCAAGGTAAGGCTCGACGGGGTGGAAAACAGGGACAGTGTCAATAATGTAGTCAAGGGAGTCAGCCAATTCCTGCATTTTCTCTGCATTTGAACTGACCACAAACTCATCCGCACCTAGATGGTCCAGTGCTTCTCCTCTCTTCTTGTCGGAAGAGCTTATGACCGTCACATGGTGGCCCATTGCTTTTGCTATCTTCACCCCCATGTGTCCCACCCCTCCCAGGCCCAGGATCCCCCCTCTAAGCCCACTCTTGTTCAGCCCAAAATGCTTAAGTGGGCTGTACACTGTGACTCCTGCACACAGAAGTGGGGCCGCCTGCTCTGATGCCATGCCATCTGGTATCTTTACCACAAATCTGCATCATAACACTTACATATGTTACTTGAATTCTTGTTTGAATACACAAAATGCTTCACAATTGTTTTGAGCCTGTCTCATCAGCAACTAACAAGGACTTTATAATAAAAAGGCAGTGAATTTAAGGGACTTACTTTTGATCAACAACCATGTGAGAGGCAAAGCCACCTTGGGTGGGCTTGCCATCGGTATAGACATCATTGTATGTCCAGATCTTCTTCGAGCAGTATTGCTCCTCCTCCTGCTGGCAAGGTATGCAGCTCCTGCAGCATCCAACGATAAGCCCAACTCCAACACGATCTCCTACCCTGAACTTGCTCACACCTGATCCCACCTCCACCACTTCACCCACCAGTTCATGTCTGCAAATTAAATTTCAAAATAGGCCCTCAAAACATTAACTCTGTTCAATCACAGCACCATCATTATTATTTCACCAATGAAGATCGGCTTTTACAAGACCCTTGAAACCCAGGGTCACTCCTAAGAATCTATTGGGTAATGTTTAAATTTCTGAAGCCATTTATATTTCAATTGAAACCTCAAATAGCAATGGTCAAAGTTGTTGGTTCCAAAACAAATTAAATAATCCTAAAATTATATTCTTGGGAGTTGGAGAGGTTGGCAAGAGAAAGCAACTAGAATTTCTAAACTACAATTCCGGTCATTCTAACAAGACACCAATAATTTAGCACCTTGATAAATAATAAATTACAGTACTATTCATTACGGTTTCACTGATTTGGGGTATAAAAAGCACAATGAAATCAAGTGACGAATACTGACGATTCAGAGATGAACTTCCAACTGATTGTTTGTTCCAAATTCATTCTTTTTCATATCTACTAATTTTGATCATGGATGCAATACACAGCATAACTGAATTAGTAACTGGTAACTGGCTAACTGCCCTTAGTTCACAGGCTTAAGTACTTCTCTGTGTATGCACAACATGAGGGCAGGATGGGTGGCAACTTAACTAGTTGATAAATTCTTTGAAGTCTAGCTTGTGTTAGATGATTATTTTGCAAAACAATTAAATAGCTTAATTGGTGAAAATCTGTAAGGAGCCGTGGAGACATGCTAACATCTCAACCATATCTGCCTTCAATTCAAGCAGAGAGAGATGGAGGGAGAGAAACGAACCCAGGAACCATGGGGTAGCGAGACATGCTAAGTTCATTCTTGATCTGATGAATATCAGTGTGACATATTCCACAGCATAACACCTTTATGTACACATCTTCCTCCCCTATTTTCCTGCTTCCATTTTGTGTGCCATGCATGCAAGTTAATAACTTCCCCACAGAAAAAAGAAAAAGAATTTCTTTATTGCCATGAAGAAAAACAGAAAACAAAAGAAAATGAGTGATGATTGATGAACAGGGGATAATAACCTTAGAGAGAACGAGTAAGGAGAGAGAAAGCCAGAAGGGTCTCTGGCTGCCCACCCTGTGATCACCCTCTCTGCTTCTCCCTGGCCTCCCATCCCTTCTTACTTATTAGTTATTTCTATTCTGAATTACTGCCTAATTTTCAGAATTGGATTCAAATTACAGGGCTAAACCAGTCCCACGACTGAAGAAAGGGAGCTTATATACAGGATTTCCTCCGCATTCAGAGAAGGAGGGGGGGGGGGGGGAGAGACTCTTATTATATGAATTAGTTCTAGAAGAAATCATGGATACATTGCATATAGGACCATAAAAGTATAGTAGTGCAGTGTTTTCTCATTTGTTTATAATTTATTATTGGCTTAATATTCAGGGAGACAGTCTGCCAAAATAAGGACAACATTGTCATTGTGGAGTTTTGGGTGGAAAAGAAAAATTGCGTTAGGTGAAACTGGGCGTCAATTTCTCCCAAAAAAACCCATGCATTTTGCTTTAATTACAGCAAGTGCTAAAATTCAGAAAAGTAAGAAAGAATCCAGGCTCCTTACCAACCGTTGAAGTTGTTGGAAGAAAATGATGTTTTGCTGTCAAAACGTTGCTAGTACTCTTCTTTGATGGCCTATAACAGTTCCAGTAGATTGGGTAACTCGTAGGTAAGATTCAAGGTTTCATCCCAAGCCAATGACCTAAAAGAAGGGGGAAATTAAAGAAAGAGAGAGGACGGGACAGAATTTTCCTTTTCACATTAGTCACACTTTGATATTAGGAAAATCTAATGATACAACCCTAATAGCAGATTAGGTCACTGGAGTTTCATCCACTCACGCAGGACAATCAGATAACAAAAATCCATAGTCATAATATGCACTAAATCACTGCATCAGATAAGATGCTCAAATCCAATAACAACTGTAATTCAAACTTCAAATGGTAATAGGTCCTAGGAAGTAGGAAAATCGTCCTTTGGTTTTGGGTTTCGCCTACTAGTGCCAACCAAACAAGTGAGGGCTAGGGAGAGCCCTAAACCTAACCTCGTACATCCAAGAAAATTATCAGGAATCAGGAAATTGATCATATCATAACTCTACCAAATCACAGAACTTTGATCAAAACTCTTTATATAATCTTCAAAAACTTTCTGATTGTTTTCTACAATCATCATCATGCAGCACATGTAAAGCTATAATACAAACAGAAATTTTACAAGCAAGCAATTTGTCACTGACCATAGTAGAAGCCTTAATAGCTCAGTATTCTGTCAATTGAGATGAGGAAGCATAGCCTGTAACAATCACACTCTGATTTTTCTCCATCCATTTTCCCCTTAAAAAGGAAAAAGAACAAATTAACTGATGAACCACTGCAGTTAGCACTAATAAGGTTTGAATGCCCAGCTTGTAGTCAGATGATGATACAATGAAATGATAATCCAGTCTCCCCAATACGAAAGAGAAGTAGGCATAAAGCATGTCAACTCCTCACTCCTAAAGTATCAGAGAAATATATCAGAAAAGGTAGAAATCTTATCAAACACAAGCCATATCAGACGTACCAGTCTTCTGATGCCTCTTTCATGGTGTCTGCTAGTTGAAATATAACTTCAACAATGCTGCATCAGTAACAACTAACGACAGTCAGTTTTCACCTGAAAACAAGCAAATCAGCAGAAACCTTGTGGCAACTACTTAGTATGGACATGTAGAAATGTGAAAGTCAATGTCGCGATGGTGTCCTTCAGCACTATAAAAAATTTGCTGGGTCACTAACTTGGGAGTTCATCCCAGGAGACCTTTCTGGGGCCAGAATTTCATTCATGCAGGACAGTCACACTCACACCACTAGAATCACTGTTAAAAAATGCACCAAGAAATGCATCCTAGCCAATGCTGAACGAATGAGTGCAATTCAGACTTCAAAGGGTAACAGGCTTCATCTCAGCAATGTTCTTCTTCATCTGGTGGTTCAGTTGCAGATTTCATATTCAAATTTGCATTTTGTTCCCTGATTTTTTTTTCTTCCCATGCTAGGACCACGCATTGCCTTTCGGCCCCTTTGTCCTCTGAGCTTACATTGGGATTTTATTGAGCATTAACATCGATTTGCTTTTGTTGCTGCATCATTGTCATTACAACTATCATAGTTTTCAATAATTGAAAACATAAAATATGAATCATACACATTGCATGGATCAAAAATTAAGTTTCAAATGAAACTACACAATATGATTCAACAATTTATTGACAACAATCAACCAAAGTTCTTTAAAAAAAAAAAAAGAGGGAACAACCTTATCATTGCTACATCCCTACCATTTTCCTGTTTCAGTTCATTGGCGCCTAGACAATAGAACTACAGTACATAAGGCTGGAGCTTGCTGAAGAAGATCCAAACTCAACCCAAAAGTACAATTCAAATATTCACACACAATTATCTTGGTTGAAAACTGAAATGGCAAATGCAGAAGGAATCAAAAGTAATCTCAGAAGACCACTGTATGAAGTCGAAGAGGCTAAGCACCCTTACTACTTGGGTCCCTTTGATCTATTCTTGTTATCCATCGACCCCATTTTGAAGGGCCTTCTCTTCACATTTGAAATAACCTGACTCGACCCAATCTCCCATCTCTCGTGGAGAGGCTCAAGCGATCTCTCTCCGTTGCGCTAGTCCATTTTTACCCACTAGCGGATCAGTTTGTCACAAACAAGTCTGAAGAAGAGCATGCTTGCTTGATCTTCATTGATTGCACCAAGGGTCCAGAAGCCCGCCTCATCCATGCAAAGTATGCAAACCTTTCTGTATCAGATATCCTATCCTCCACCTATCTCTAACCTGCTGTCAGATCATTTTTTGATCTTGGTGAGAGCATGGTCAATTATGACGGACACACCAAGCCTTTGTTGGCTATCCAATTGACAGCTTCTAAATGGATTGTTCATTGGGTTGACCACAAACCATAGCGTAGCAGATGGTACCACCTTTGCCCATTTCATTCTCACATTATCCGAGATATTTAGATCTGAGCAAGCAGGTGAAAACCTGGTTCAGATTTGCAGGTAATGCTTTATAAGATGAACACTCCTAGTGGGGGCGGTCCAATTTTCAAGTTGCCATATCTTGAACCAGACGGGTTCATAATCCAGTACGACCCGGGTCCATTTAGAGAGAAAATCTTCCACTTCCCACGCGAATAAATGGCAAAGCTCTATGCCAAGACCAATGGGGAATGTGGATGCCAAGTTATATCTTCATTCATGGCCTTGGTGGCTTACTGGCTTTGGTATGGGGATCCATAACCAGGGCTCATAAGCTGCCAGGCCATGAGAAAACCTCCTGCTTCCTGCTCTGAATGCTGACCCACACTTGACCCACCACTATCAGATAACTACTTCGGCAACTTTTTAAGACAAGCCATGGGGTTATGCCTCGTGAAGAAGTTTTTGGGCCCAAATTTGGGCTGGGAAGCTTGACTTTTGAGCCAAGAGCTGAAAAAGAATATGCATGAAGTGATTTGTGAATTTTTGAAAAAGATCGCTCATTACCCCAGCATTACCCCGCCGGGCCGTGAACCGTGTGTCTTAGGTGGGTCAGCAAGATTTGATATGTATGGATCTGAGTTTGGGCTGGGCCATGCAGTAGCTGTTCGGACGGGATACGCAAGTTCAAATAAGGAGAACGGAAAAGTGACAGCAAATCCAGGACATGAAGGGGTGGGAGTGTGGATCTAGAAATTTGCCTAAGGCCTCAAGATAATGGACGCCCTTGAAGCTAATGATTTCATGAGTTTTGTTCCTATGGGTTGAGAAACTGACAATCCTACATCAGTCAAAGTTGACACATAGAACTACCCTCTTAATTTTCCTTTCTTTCTTCTTTTGTTAAACAAAAAAAATGTGTGTTTTATACTTGTATTAAACTGACCATAAGCAGAAGCTTGACCTAATATTCTGTAACCGTAAGCTGAGATGAGGATCCATCTTTCGTAAAAATCATGCTGTCTTTCCGTTCATCTGGTGTCACCTGAAACAGAAGTAGAACAATTTGAATGAAGGACCAAAACAGTTAGAGCTGCTAAATATTGAACAACCAGCTCAGAAAATCATACAGAAAGATTATCATCTAGCTTCACCACCAAAAAATAGAAGACATGAAGCACCCAACAAAATGTATAAGGATTGAATTTTTTTATTAAAAAAAATCATCAGATGTATCAGCTTTTTAACCGCAGTGCCAAACTGAGCAAGCAATTACTTGGTTAGAACCTCATGCCACTCATGACATCTTGACTTCATCACCAAGACTGAATCAAATAACACTCAGAATGAATTCCCAAAGTGTCTAGGTCAAACAAATCGGACAACAGATCAACAGAAAGAAACTGGAACTGAAGTGCTAAAGATGCAGCATTTTTTCATCTTCTGATAGAAGAATAGTTTATTTTCTCATGGAAAACAAAATGAACAGGACGAGTATAACAAACTTGAGAAGTCTATTTCAATGATAACACTGTCACATTTGCACTAAACCACCACGGGATTGTCCAGATAATATCAGTTGTACACACAGTTTCATCAGTCATAAGGACGAATCAAATTCAGAAGATGATGGCAAGGACTGGGAGAAAAGAATGAAGGGCACCAAAAAGTGTTGAATGGTGCATCACACATTTCACCATACTATCAAACTTCCTAGAACCCTTAAATACACTAGTTCATAGTCCCAACTGGAAGTTCACCGTTTTCAACAAAAGCTTCAGATTAGTATACTAGCTAACCATAAACCAAAGTACCAGATACACTTAACTACATAGCCCCTATATTAGATCACTTCAACTTCAGACTTCTATTAATTTCATGCTCTTATCTAACTCTCACAGTAGTCTCAGTGTCCTGATGTCCTCCATATTCTGATGTTTCTCATGCAGACTTGGACATCTTTCGACAATGCTATATCAATATTGACTAGCATGGTTTATCACCTCAAAGCATAAAAATATCAGAAAATGGGCACTCGACAGGTATTACTTAGCTGGGACATTTGGAGATATGAAAATTGATATTAACCTTGGTTACACCCTATATTTCTGATCAAAAACTTCTCTTCCTATGATTTCATCCTGTCATATCCTAGCCATGACCATCCCCATGTACAACTTTCCATATCAGATTATTACTCCAGATAGATTCAATCACAAAATACCGGAATTACACAACTTTTTCACATCAGATAATTTTCCATTGTCTATAGCTCCATTAATCTTAAGACTCTATAGCTCCACTAATGATCTTGTCAAAAAGAACCTGCAGGCAATTAATCTAAAGCTCCATAAGATCCCAAAACCCACAAAGTAAGACTTTATTCTAGACAGACACAGTCACAAAATACCGAAATTGAAGCTAATTCAGGTGACACGACGATGCATTAGCACTGCAAAGAATAACATAATCTACAATTCAGTGAGCAGTAAAGCTTAGACAATCATATGCGGATTCAACAACGTACCAGTTCATATGCAACTGCAATTACATTTACACCCACGTATAAAAATCAGATTAGAGAAAAAAAAAAGATTATTGCAATAACCAGTAGCAATAATCAAACACATTCAATCAACGACAAACTACTCCATGAGATTTAATCTTTCTCAAAGAGATTTTTACGTCACAACTTGATGGAACAAACGGTAGGGCATCGAAATATCGAAATAATCGCTCCAATTAGCCGATTACTCCATGTCAAGAGGAAAAACTCATACTAGATAAGTAAGTTGAGGAAGAGAGAGAAAGAGAAACGGACCTGTGGAGTGTGGAGGACGAAAAAGCTTGTGGCGGCGATTACGACGGCCGCCTAACTCCGGACTCATCGGCGTAGAGAAGCTGCTGCCATTCATTCCGGTTTTAGCATTGTCAATGACTCAAAAAGTCTCCGGTATCCGGTCAAAAGTCGTTTACGTTCTTATTTTTTTCGAGGTGAAGCGCAATTGCCTTTTTAAACCTTTGAAAAACAAACAAACAAACAAACAATCTCCATGCCTAGATTTTGTTGGTTGTTGGTTGAAACTTAGAATTCCCTACATATGAGTGCACAACAATAGTCTTCAATTTATAAATTTAAGATTTACTCAATTATAAATTATAATATTAGATTTATATACAAATTGTGAGAGTATACGTCTAATACTTCAAAAAGCATAATATAAACTTTGTTCAGCTAAAAAGTAATTTAGATGTCATCAACAATCAGCACAAAGATTTTTTAGTATAAGTACATATTAGCATGAGAAAACTTTTTGTATTTTGCCTTTTTTCCAGTGATAATAATTGAATAGTTTTTCTTACAAAATACATAAAGTTGATGTCTTATCAAATTTATTTAGGTACAAAGGAAAGCTGTCAGTTTTTGATGGTTGTATCTCTTTTTCCCTTTCTTTTTGCACTTTTTGTGTGGAAGGAGTGTAAGATATGATATGAGTAGGACTCAAATTAAAGTCTCTTGTAATAACCGTTATTAATCTTACCAATCAAAGTGACTAATGCCCAAGTAACTTGTACCTATAGCACTCGAGGAAATGGAGACAAGTGAAAGATTACAGTCCATGATCATGTACTCCGAGCATCATATCTATCACGTATCGATAGAACGACTATTTACAAAAGGCTGTCAGTTTTATTTTTTCAAATATAAATTATTCAGACTATTAATCATGATGTTGATCAAGATCAAACTATATTCTACTCTCACAAAACCAAGACATCTGAAAATGTAATTTTGCTAGTTCTTTTTATCTAAAAGATCGAGGATAGAATGACAATGTCAAAATCAGCCTATTCTACCACGTTAGATCTTCTTAAGAAAGAGTAATGACTACGAATAATGTTAGCATGGAGATATCTTAACATTTATTATGCGTAGGATTTGAGATTTTGCTTTCTTTTTAGAATAGTAATAATATCATATAATCAATATTGTTTGAGAAAATGACTTTTGGTAGCTATTTTTTGCGTCCATAGAAGCCACAGATAACAGTACAATACAATTACAATATAATAGAGGAGGGAAAAATCGAACATGGGACCTAATACACCTAGAAACTTAGTCTTAACTAGTAGGCTACAACCTCATTGGTTACTTTTGATTATAATGTAAAAGAAAGCTATTTAACTCACTATAGAAAAAAAATTTCCCAATAAACCTATAGACCTGACATTTATACTAGTTATAACAATATATGACAATAACAAAATTGACTAACTATACCTTCATTAATAGATATTAGAACTTATCTATAGATAGTTATACGACGCGATATTTGAGCATTACTTACAGAACTGTACTCAAATTTAGTATTATACATATGATCAGCATATATATGGGAGAGAATCTTTCATCACTCCTACATATACTCTTTCGTCACTCCTTTTTACATACATACCCAACCTCTATTGCTTACAAAACCCAAATCAACGATAAACAAAAGATGCATATATATGTACATTGTGTCTCCAATAAGTAGCAAAACTAACAAATTAACAGACAAAAAGGGTTAAAAAAAGCGAAAGAGATGCTAGTTGTGATTATCATCAACATACTAGCTAGTGGTGGCCAGCACCACCAGGGCTTGGACCAGATTCTTTGATTTCTTTGAAAATTTGAAGGTGTCTGAGCCTCTTATGGCCCGGACCCCCTGTGTTCGGCCCGGCTTTCTTCATCGACCCAAAAGCCAGCTTCTGGTCATCTGATCCGGCATTGACAGGCAAGCCCCGAGCCTGCATTTCTGGAAGAGCAGAGCAGAAGAGAAGGAAGAAGAAGAAGAAGAGAATTGCTACTTTTCTCATACTGTATTAGACTTCTTTTTTTCCCCTCACAAAATGCTAAGTGTATAATGTAAGGTTTTGTTGGGTTATTTTTTACATCAGTATGGTGTGTATTTATATACTAAGGTTGTGTGTCGTTGAAGGCAAAACGTGTGTGATTGTGCTTTGTGCAATTCACATGTAACACTGCTTACCCAGGGCTTTTATATATATAGTGTTTGGGATTTGTGAAGATTTGCTTTTTGTTTGACTTCTGTAAAGAAAAAATGAAGAAAGAGAAGGGAAAAGTATTGCTATTGATTACTGTTCAAAGTATATTCAGCAAAGTTGAAAAATGTAAGTATTCTCGAGTGCCTTTGAATCTGAACTTGGTAATCCAGCCGCCTTGGCCTCAAATCAATATTTTAGTCAGAAAAAACAGGGAACCTACAACACAAGGGAAACTTCCCAAATGGAAAGTATATCATTATCATATGTAAAAGTTTTTGGGTTTCCCATTTCTTAGGGTGGAAAGTATATTTTTACTGAACTGCACTTATTGTCATACCATCGCTCGTTAATGCATATGTGGATTAGTTTTGGGATTATCTCCTGCTAGATGTAGGGTTGGAGTTCTAAGAATATGTGAAGTTGTCAAATGGGTCACAGTGTTGTTACCTGTCACGATTAATTATAAATCATGTCATTTCTCGTAATATATTCGTTTAAGTATCCATCGTGATTTACAAACCATACATTTCCTCATAATATACTCATGTAAATAGCGAGTTACAATCTTTAGGGGACAAAAAAAAGAAAACATTAGATCTTATTAAAAGCGAGAGAAATGAGCAACAATTGTGTCAAATGTGACTTCAAAAGTGTTTTATCCTTTTTAGGAATTGTTATATTACAGACAAATTCACTTTTATCCGTTAGTTGAAGTAAAGTACGAAAACGAAAATAAGATTTAAACTTAAATCTCCATTACCAGTTTTTCAATTGCATCAGTTTATTTAGTTGATAACGATCAATTGACTACTTTTACGATGACATGGAATTGACAAAGATATTAACCGACAGTCAAGTGAGAAAAGAGGCATCAAATATGTCATATTTCACTCTTACCTGTTAGTAAAAAGGACGTGCAAAAATAAATAAATGGATTCGAACTTAAATCTCCTCTATCAATTTTTAATTGGATCAGTTGATTTAGTTGATATCGATCAGTTGACAATTTTATGATGACATGGAACTGACAAAGATACCAGGTAGTAAAAGGGGCGGCAAATCTTGATGGAAGTTAAGCGGCATGAACGACGGCAAATGGGTTCTCATAATTCAAAATCCCCACCAAACTCTTCGCTGAATGTACACGAGGGAAGACTAAGGACTTGGGCCCCTTCACCGAAAAGTAAGAAGTAGGAAGCGAGTTTGGTAATTGAATGGGACTGGATAATGTCATGTCATTCTGTTAATACGTAGCTTAATCCCAATACTAACACCTCATTAACTAATTAATTAATTAATTCTCTGTTTTAATCCCCCTGACTGTGTGATTAGCAAGATTCTTGGACCAATTGCTCTCTGATTTAGAGTCAGTTCTCATCTTTGACACACTATTTCTCATTCTGACAGGCTTTACTTTTCTTTTGCTTTTGCGTGATTCTATTTCTAACCATCATCATTGACGTGTGATAGTGAGTATTATCCTCCACTCGGTATTAATCACGTTAGAGACCTTAACTCCAACATCATCCACAGCTAGCAATAAAGTATGATGACGATTAAAAGGGTATGTTCTTCTTCTTAGTTGTAAATCTAAGTTGAGATGGAGACTTTTGTGTGAATAAAATTTGAGTTGAATACAGACTCTCGATTACTACTAAACCATTGACTTGTGATTCTACGTGTATTGTCCTCCATTCGGTATTAATTAGATTGGAGACCTTAACTCCAACTTCATCCATAGCTGGCAATAAAGTATGCTGATATACTGAGTAATTAAAAGAATTATTATCATACATCACCTTCCACATTTAGGTAAATCATATTTGTAATCCAGACTTTTTGAAATTATCATTTAGCCTCCCTCAACTTAAAAGTTATTATCATTTGTCCTCCAAAAGTACCAATGTGAGGATGGTTAAATAATAATAAATTTTCTGCATATGATAACAAATTCTAAAATGAGAGGGTTCAAATAATGATTCCAAAAATTGTGGGTTACAAATAAGATTTACCTAAATGTGGAGGGAGGTATATGATAATAATTCGTAATTTAAAAGGATATATATTATTTTTCTTAGCTGTAAATCTAAGTTGAGATCGAGACTTTTATGTGAAAAAGTTTGAGTTGAATATGGACTATCGATTACTAAATCATTGATCAAGGGAAGAGGAAAGCATAAGATACGTCTCGTATAACTCTGTTGATTAAAAAAAAAACGCATTAGTATAAACATTAGAAATGAATAGTTAGGGCGTGTTCGGCAATAACATTTTGGGTAGCGTTTGGTGTTTTGACTAAATCAATACGCTCATCAGGTAATTTTTGGCGTTCGGTAACATATTATTTTCACTAGCATTTCAAGCAGCATTTAGCATTTTAAGGAACGTTTTTGAAAAGCTAATAGTATTAACGTGTTACATTCAAAAGTAGCGTTTCATATTTTTTTTACCAAAAAAATATCCTTTGGAAATTTTATCTTTGGAAATTGTCTATATCTTTTTATGTCAATTTACACTAATTAGTTAACCCAACCGCTAAATTTATCGAACACATTTATTTTAACTGTTCATCTCAATAGCTATACGCTGTCAGCTAAACTTAGAAACGCTATCCGTAATCTGAACTACTATTTACTATTTGAATTGCTAATTTCATCGAACAGGGCCTAGGCTACTTTATAAATGGTTCAAGAACCACAGTATGAAGGTGTGTTTCATGAAGGGCCCGGGGAATGGGACGAGATATGCTTATGCTATTTTTTTTATTTTTTTATTTTGGATGAGATGCTTATGCTATCTAATCTAGGAGTGTTCGATTAAGCAAGAAAAATAGAGAAGTGGGAAAAAAAAATTGGTTGGGAATAGAAGTGTCACTAATTTGGCAGTGCTGTTGAGTCAGGAATTTGGAGGTGGCCTGTGCCCATGGGCCTTGTTGGGCCTGAGAGAATGTGATACGGCCGTATAAAAGAGATACGGTCAGAGGAAGTCTGACTGTGCTCTCTATGGGCCAATGAAGGCCCACTTGTTTAGGACGACGATCCATTCATTACTTTGTAAGAGGACTGTAGCCCAATCCAGCCTGTTGAATCGGTGCATTTGTGGCTCCACCAAGGCCCCAGGGGCCAGACAATAGGCAGATCAGTTTGATCATCCTTTATCCATCTTTTCAGGTCCAAGACTTGGGATACCTAATATTGTTTGTGATCGTCATCCATCGGGCCATTTCAACCCCAGATTCAAACTCGCTCTCCATTTAAAGAAAATAATAAATTGATGATGCAACAATTCAACTTTTCTTTTTTCCTCCCGGCCGTTAATGCAAAAGGACTATTAGGAAAGGATTCTCCTTTCACTGTAGCTATTAAAAGTTAATCCGATATAATTATTGATCCGAACCGAACACGAAACTAAATGGATTTGGGTAAAGATTTTCAACCCGTTTAATTAAACGGATTAACACATTTAACCCCTTTAATTAATGGGGTTAGGTTCAAGTTGAGAATTTTGACACAAAAAAATACATATTTAACCCATTTAATTAAATAGGTTAAATAGGTTGACCTATTTACGCAATTACCATGTACATTTTAGAGGGAATTGTGAAAATGTGGGGTTTAATCAAGTTGATCTTTACTTTGTGATTGTGGTTCTTGTGAATTTGATATTGCTTTAAAGGCCAGTGATGTCATGAATTTACCAAAGGCTATCACCTATTTAGGTGCTATTTTTCTGTTTTCCTAGCAGCCCACTGGGATCATCTGGGGCGATATGTTTCGTAACCTATTTTTCTCGGGTGGTTTTTTGCATTGTTTGGAACTTATGTCTCAGCCACTGCTATGTATGCTGCTGATTCTTTCTTGGCTTGTGTTCTGTGGTGTGCAATGGGGCTGTATTGTCAGGAATGTGTTTACTACGCGACCTTTTTTCTCCCCTCTTTTTGCTTCAGATCACCAGTCCCCCGAGTTTGCTCTCCTTTTTGACTAAGGCCACCCCCTTTTCTTTTCTTTTCCTGAAGTTCTTCTTTGAACTTGCCATTCCATGTTGTTACATATTCTGGGTGATTCTCCAAATTGTCACTGCTTCTGTTGCATTACTATGGACAAAGACCCATTTGAATGATGTGTGGATGAGAGGTCCTGAATATCTTGGGGTACAGTATGCTGCTGTTGGATTTTTGTATGTTTGCAGGGCCTCAAGGCTTTGGAAGACAGCATTCAGTGGTATATTATTGGTGCATCTTCAGGAGACTGCCCTTGGAAGGATTCAGGCTGAAAGTATTATGGTTTTCGTTGTACTGCTATGGTCACTCTTTTCGTCTGTAATTTTCTATGTCATTGGCCCTTGTTTTTTTTCTTTGTATTTTTTTAGGGCCCCGTTGGCACTGTTTGTATCTACGTTGGTGAGAGGAAGGAGCTTTTTTAGTTCTTTTCCTAAGGCCATTTGCTATGGTACGTGGATGGTAGTTTACCAACTACAACCACAAGACCAATCTCTTGACACATTTTTTGGAATATTACAGGCTGTTTTTTTGGGGGGGGGGGGGCTTCGTCACCGACTTTGTTTTCGCCACAGGATGTGTTTTCAAGTGGGATTTTTTCTTGACGTCTTGCTTCAGCTATATGTTTCTTTTTATGACAGTTTGTACTCACTTGGTGGTATGTTTTTATGCAAACCATTGCTTTTGGGCTCTGTATCAAGATACTCATTCTCGAGTCAAGCATAATTGGAGAATGGGAGTTCGAGGAACTCCATTGTATTTCTTAACTAATTAGTGGTATGAAGATAGTTTGTTGGAATGTCCAAGGAGCCAAAAAATCTCAATTACGACTTGAAGTAGGATTTATTAACCGCACTATTAAACCAGATATTCTTATACTTCTCGAAACTATGGTTAACGACCATCATGCAGGAATGGTGATAAAAAAACTTAGGGTTCGTTCGCTATTACATGATTCCCACATTTAATCATTGCGGTGGGATTTGGTGCTTTGGAACCCAAGTAATGTTGAGGTGACTATCCTGGCAAAAGAACCTCGAGCTATTCATTGCCTCATAAAGGATAGTGTATATAACAAGCAATGTTTATTAACGGCAGTTTATGCCCCGACCCAGGAGCGTGACAAAGACATTTTTTGGCAGCATCTCAAACAGTTCAATGAGTCCGTCAAATTACCATGGTGTATAATAGGTGACTTTAATGAAATGCTTCACCTATCAAAAAAAGTGCGGGGAACCCCGCTAACGGTTCAGAAAACACATCGACTTAATGATTTCTTGACAAGTACTAAAAGTATTGATGCGAACGTTCAAGGACGAATTTTCACTTGGAAAAATTTTTTACGAGGACAACTTATTTATGAAAAATTGGATAGAGTAATATTTCGGGAAGATTGTACGCAAATTTTTCCAGATTACTTGGTTACTAATGGCCTATTCACGTGTTCTAATCATGCCTTTGTCTATTTAAATACTGCCCCGGCACACCAGCCTCGAAGAGGTACTAATTTCAGGTACCAACACTCTTGGGCCCAATACCAAGATGCGCATATTTTAGTCAAGAAGAATTGGAGAATGGGAGGTCCAGGAACCCCAATGTATAGATTAACACAACGATTAAAGAAGGTTAAACTCGACCTCAAGACTTGGAGCTAGGCTACCTTTGGAAACTTTAAGAATAGATTAGAAAGAAATGCAGATAAGCTCCTCCATGTGGAGGAAAAACTAATACAAAATCCGAATAGTGCTAGGTTGAACAATTGGCACTGCAGACTTATTAAACAAAGAGAAAAGATGCATCTTTTCAACCAGAAATATTGGAGAAAAATGGCAAGAAAAGAATGGCTTGTCAATAGGGATAGAAATTCCCGCTTCTTCCATCAGTCAATGAAAACAAGAAAAACAAGAAGTAGAATTGTAAAATTAAAGGACAACTTAGGAGTGTGGGTTGAGAAGCCTGACCAAATTAAGCAATTGTTCATTAATGATTTTACAACTAGATTTAAGTCAGCTCCAGTAAGCCCATCCAATATTGATATGAAAATCCTTAATGTAGTGTCCACAGTGGATAACGAGACACTATTGCAGTCTGTCCTTGATTCCGAAATCAAAGAAGTTGTTTTCCAAATGGATAAATTCAAAGCTTCAGGGCCTGATGGCTTTGGTGCAGCCTTCTATCGAGATTATTGGCATATTGTTGGCAAAGATGTCTGCACTGCAGTAAGATCCTTTTTTGAGGAAGGAAAACTCCTCAAACAAATTAATCATACGTTTATAGCCTTGATCCCAAAAGTGAGTGATCCAGCAACGACTAGCCAGTTTCGACCAATTATCCTTTGCAACACTGTTTACAAGATTATTTCTAAAATCATGGCTAATCGAATGCGCCCGATCCTTGAAAAAATCATTGACCCTGTCCAAACTGCATTCATTCCTAACCGTTCCATCCAGGACAATATATTACTCACGCATGAAATCATGAACAAATTTAATAAAATGAAAGGGAAAAAAGCCTGGGTAGCACTCAAACTTGATATGGAGAAGGCATATGATAGATTTGAATGGGCTTTCTTATTTAGAACACTTCACTTATTTGGCTTCCACCCCAAATGGATCGACTTAATCAAAGCTTGTATATCCTCAGTTTCTTACTCCGTTATTATTAATGATGAAGTATGCGGGTTCTTTTCACCTTCACGAGGCATTAGGCAAGGGGACCTTTTGTCCCCGTATTTATTTATTATTTGTATGGAGGTTTTAACAAGGGCTCTCCGAAAGGTAATGGGCAATAAGAAATGTGGAATTGGAGTTAAGCTCTCTTCGCGGGCCCCCAAGATTCCATGTTTACTTTTTGCTGATGATAGTCTTCTATTTTGTAGAACTAATCTTGAATCGTGCCAACATCTTAATTCGATCCTGAATATGTTCTGTCACCGATCAAGACAACTCATTAACTTCCATAAGTCGTCACTAACCTTCTCTAGGAATGCCACGACACATGATAAAAGTTCTGTCTCATCGATTTTTAATATCACCCACCAAGAGCACCTTGGTAATTACCTTGGTTGCCCGGTATTCAAAGGTCGATCAACAACAGAAACATTTTCCGAACTAGTTAATAAAACAGCAGCAAAGCTTCAGAATTGGAAAACAAATTTTGTTTCCAAAGCAGGACGAGTAGCACTAATCCAAGCCAATATTGAATCCATGCCAGCCCACACGATGTAGTGTTTCCAACTGCCCAAACAAACTAGTCGTCTAATTGATAAGATTAGTAGAGATTTTTTTTGGAAAAAAAATATTGACAGTAAAGGCATGCCTATGGTATCCTGGGACTAGGTCTGTCGACCAAAGCAGACGGGAGGGCTTGGACTCAGAAAAATGAAAGCAGTTAATAGTGCTTTTATTAGTAAATTAACATGGAATTTGTTTCATGGGGAAAGTCTCTGGGTAGAACAAATGCGAGGGAAGTATTCTATTGATGAGAACTTCTTCTCTACTGAATCAAGGAAAACGGATTCATGGGCATGGAAATGTATTCTCAACAATCGACAGCAATTCCGAAGCGAAATTCGCTGGAAAGTTGGGAATTGACTAAGTATCAATTTCTGGCTCGATAACTGGTGTGCTAATGTTAATTTAGCCAAGTTACTTAATATTACAGATCACTCTCTTATTGACACATCTCTTAAGGTCTCGGACTTCATCAAAGACAATAAAGAATGGAATATTGACACGCTCCAGCCACTATTAGACCAAGCCTGTCTTCGACTCATTCTTGCAGTCCCTATCCCATACCATCCAATTTCGGACTCAGTCAGTTGGGGTTTATCCGGTAATTGGGAATTCTCAACGAAGTCAGCAACTTCGGGGTATTTCCCCTGATAACCCAACAAAATGGGAATATAGTTGGATTTGGAAACTTGACGTAATGCCAAAATTTAAAATCTTTTTATGGCAACTTTGCCATGCTTCGCTGCCTACCAAAGACACCTTGTGTAATCGAGGCATGAACCTCGACCCTCAATGTCCTTTTTGCCATTCTGAGAGGGAAGATGTCGATCATCTCTTTTTTCAGTGTCCTTTTTCACAGGAATGTTGGAGATTAGCAGTCTCCCATAAATGGATTGACCATAGTTTTGTTGCTAGAACACAGAATACCATTCTACAAAGATTGTCCAGGTCTAGGACTATGACCCCGACATCTCGAATAGATAGAGAAGTTTCGCTCATGTGGAGCATATGGAAATCAAGAAATAGCATGGTGTTTCGAAGTGAAACACCTATTCCAGAGAGTACTTTAATAAGAGCAAAAAAAGCTAATGCCGAATGGCGTATTAGACTCAAACTCACAAACCCACTCCATACACCATTTCCAAACCAGTCAAGTGGCCACCGTAAGAAGATTCATTGGGTAGCATGGAGAAAACCTCAAGGAGAATCCATTAAAATCAACTTTGATGGATCCAAAACATTTCACGGAGCAGGCGGAGGGCTCATTATCCGTAACTGGGAAGGAAGATTTATTCAAGCAGCATCTTTTTCTCTAGGAGGGGCGTCCGTTTTGGCTGCAGAAGCAACGACAACGAGAAATGACATCAAAGCAGCACTACAAGCAGGCTTCACAGATATTCATATCGAGGGGGACAATAAAATCCTTATCCAAGCGGTTTAGGGACACATCCAAGTACCATGGGAAATCCAAGTTCTGATTCAGGATATTCACACTTTTCTCCAGCATTGTAACACAGTTATTGTCACTCATATTTTTAGGCAAGGTAATCGTGTAGCCGACTGACTAGCAAAATATGGTGCATCACTTCTTTCCACAATGGTGTGGAACGTGGTCCCGCACAGGGACCTTTCTCTTATCCTCTATGAGGATAATCTAGGGAGACCCCTTGAGAGAATGGCTAACTAGAATGTATGCTTACATTTCTTACAAAAAAAAATAAAAATAAAAAATGGTTGCATTATGATGATAGATTAAACTCAAAAGATTGATTTATAGTGCTCGATAATAATATTTTAGTAGAAATATTAAGCCGGTAAATGGGTAATCGAATAACCTAAACCTAACTCGTTTATATTAAATGGGTTAATGGGTAAATTTCAGGTCAACTCGTTTAAAAAATAGATGGTACAGATCAAGGTTTTCAACCCGTTTAATAAACGGGTTAGGTTCAGGTCAAAGATTTCTTAACCCGTTGCACGAATACGAACTCAACCCCGATCTGACCTGTTTGATAGCCCTACCTTTACTGAGTTAGCACAACTAGCTCGTGAGTCTCCTTGACAACAACAACAACAACAACAACAACAAAGCGGAACTGGACATATCCCGATATGTCCGTATCAAATTACTCACCAAAAAAAAAGTGAATTTCTTGATTACAAGATCATTTGTATGACATCTTGCCATGTTTTTATATCCATAAATCTCAGGGATCACTGACTTTAGTGACTTTTAAATTAGTCATAAATTATATTTATTCTTTTTTATTTTAACATAAATTAAAACATTAAAATTCGGTCTTGACAAATTTTTCTGTCGTATTTATTATGAAAGCATAAAGATGTGCAAAAGGAGTAGAGCAATCTGCATCATTGCCTAATTGCTGCGATTAATCAACCAACCCAACCTAACCTGTCACTTCAACTTTCATAATAATACGAACTTGTAGTCGCTTGCGTTGAAGATTGAAGAAGCAATTTACTCAAATGTAGCTTCTGTGTTCCAGTAGTGTATATAAAAAAGAATAATTAAGTAAATTTTTGTTTGTTAGCCAGCCCTAATATTAAGGAAAAGAAAAAGAAAAAGAAAGGGAAAAGGCGAATAAAATAATAAAAAAAGGCGATTCAAATGTTTTCCAGCCGCCAGTAACGACAAGAGAAACCATATGCTATTTGAGCGTCACCTCCTCCTCATGTAGAAGACAAGAAAAATACGCCAAATATGAACTTGCTGGACCAAATTTTCGTGACCAATAAATTATTTACACGATTAGAAAAAAGATTAATAACCTCCGAGATTACTCAGTGATGAGAGTTTAGAACGCTATTCATAAAGCTTATAGAGATGAGAGAATATCTAAAAAACATGTATATGGATAAGTGAATATGATGATTGTGTTTTAGGGTATATATAGGAGATCAATAGGTCAGTAAATGATAAATTGGTTTATAAGTTTATTAATTGATGTATAATCGTTTTAAAAGCAAAATCTTAGGTCGAATCTTCAATAATATTTCTCACAAATCTAATTGAGTTTCTTTAAATTTGATACGGTTAATTTATTTTACGAGTTCCAGCTGAATTTTACTTTAGGTTTTCTCAAACCGAGCTGTAAAAACTTGGCCTAGATCCCAAGTCTTATTAGTTGATTCAACTCAATTGTAACTCACATATATCTGCTAAATTTATTCCATATAAAACATTGAGATCGGTCTATAAATTACTTACCATAGGAATCGACGGATCGAGATATTGGGATTGATTTATTTGGCGGTAATGGACATAACCTGTTCTATTACAACTTGCACATAATTACGTGTTTAATAAAGTGATAGCGCGCTTATAAATCATAAGCAATGCTTAATTATTAGTCATTTAGGCGCTACAGGTCACGTTGAAGTCACATGGCTACAGTTGTGGCTGCTTAGCACCAAGTTGCACCGACATCCCCTGTGGCTCCCTATAATTGACCTCAATTCAATATTATTCCTTTTATCATTCGGGGAAAAAAAATCATATCTACTGCCTGCTGTTTTGACCCAAAAAATAAAAGGAAAATCCTTCCCTATTGTAGAAGTAATACTAGAAAGTTAAAAAATTAAATAATAAACCAGAAGCACTAATATTAATGATCACCACTTTTTTACGTGCATGACTTCAAATATGCATTAATTGGATGTTCTTATTAGCTATTAAAGTCAAATTTTATGAAATATATGGCATCTTTTTTACTTTATCGATTGGGAGTTGGGACTACTTTCTCTTATGAAAATGTTTGCCATTAGTTAGTCCTTTGTTGTCAATCAATAAATTTAACTAAAAAAAAAAGTTAATTGTTTAAGCATTATACTACTTAAATCTTTTTTTTTTTAAAAAAGAAATAATGTAAAGATTCATATAAGAATAATTTGAGCCCAACTTTCTCATAAAATTTTAAGTATAAATTGAGATTTTTTTTTATACAGCACTTACCATCTCTATACAGAACTTAATTTAATTGTCAAAATAAACTTCAGTTGGTCAGTCATATGTACTGGAAAATAGAAATACACAAAAGTACAAAACACCTCTACTCCAAATCTATTTTTTTATTTTTTGTTGGGCTTGACCTTCTAACTAATTATGATTTCACATGCATGTGGGTTTATTGACCAATTATAATAAATTATTTGTACTTTGGATGTTATTTAGAAGAATATTATAATTTGAATATATTTATTAGCTATGTGATGAAAAAAGAAAAAGGAAAAAGGGTTAAAATATAATATACAAATGATTTACGAATTACAATAGCTAGGATGTCGTGTTTTGGACGAGATAAATTTATACAAGATCAAAAATATGAGATAAGCATAAATTCCTTATACGTCCGGTAACTTAGAGGGTAACTAATAAGGTCCATAAAAATTTGAATCTAATTATACACATCTCGACTTATTTGCATGAAAAGAAGAAAAAGCCTACGTACATTAACTTAGGATGAAACAATACGAAAGAAAAGGGCACTTCAAGAGCCTCCATAATATCGTCTCATATAAGTGTTTATCTTATATCAAATAATTAGAGGTGTCACAGATAATTTTCTTTTCACCCAAAGGGAAGGGAAAAAAAGGATTTTTTTATAAACAAAGAAATATAAAAATGAACGAAGCTAGCATTTCTCTTTCCATGTTACACAAGATCAAAAATATATGATATAAGCGCAAAGGCCTTTTATGTCCTATAATTAATTTGCGAGGTAAACAATGAAGGCAAACAAAAATTTGGATCTGACCTCCTTTTCATAGACGTATACATATCGACTTATTTGTATGGAAAAGAAGTCTAAAAAGGCACTTTATTTTAATCGGCTACAATCCAAGCTGAAGTTATTACTATTCCTCACTTCAATTTTCAATTTGTTTGATACATTTCTAAAATTTGCCCCCTTTGTCAAATACGATAAGAAATTTATATAAGGTTAAATCTAACCATGTTTTGTTTATTTTGAATATTAGAGGGTGTCAGTTAGATATATGTAGTAGGATAGCACGTTGATTGTGTGTAATTTTGATGTGCTCGGGATTTTCTACTCTTTAGTTTTAACTGCTACTCACTTCCATAACTTTAGGAATGGTGAAAAATAGGGTTGTTCATTATTCAGTCCAAATCAGATCCAGATTGAAAACCGAATTGGATCAGACCGGACCGAATTCATTCGGTCCGATCCACGGTCCATAATTTTTTTATTCGATTTTCGGTCCGATTTGATCCGGTCCACTGGTCCGGACCGAGAACTGAATAAAAAAAATTAGAAAATCGATTTTTTACTTGTTCATTTTCTATTTTATTTTGCAACTTATAATTTCTCATATGTTCAAGAATCTTGATTTTTTTCCATAAGGAAATACGCTGAATTGGTTCATATCGAAACAAATGTAAGGTGTTCATGTCGTAAAAACGTCTTCCTTCGATGTCGTCCAAGTTCTCAATTTCGGCAATTCAGTCCAGTACAGTCCGGTTCGTTTTTTTCGGTCCGACCCCGATCCCGATCGGATCCATAACTTATTCGGTCCAGTCTACAGTCCATAGCTTCTCTCTTATTTGATCACGGTCCAAACCGGTTCGGTTTGAATTTAGAACGATGAACACCCCTAGTGAAAAACCACAAAGGTAAATGCAATAACTATTATTGATAGAAATTGGTGCAATTCATAAGAAACGAATAATGTTCCCAGAAGAAATATGTGTTCAACTTTCATTGCCCGAATGAGGGTCCGGCTGACAAATGATCTATAACTCACGGCATTTTGAAACGAAAGTTGAAATTAAATCATCCAACATTATTCAAATCTTCAACCATGCCAGCTACCTTAATAGCTTATAAACACCCATGATTATCACCCACAACAAAGACAAAATTTCTCTCACAAAAGCGTGGTAAACAAGAGGACAAAACACAACCACCCTTTACTAGTCAATAAAAAGATGATCATGATTTGTGTGATAATCATGTCCTACCGGAAATGCCAATTCGTTAGGATCGATGGTCAACGGTGAGGGAAGAAGTGTGAAGTTTCGCTCTCCGATCTGTTTCGCATTTATGCAAATGACGTATATCTAATTATCTATCAGACTATATATTTAAACAGCAAACAATTTTTTGGATAGTTTTTTTTTTGTTAAGGATAGTTTTTTGGATCAAAATTAGTTATTTTATATAGTCTAAGAACTAATTTGAGTGTTTGATAAAATGACTTTTTGGAAGGACTTTTTTAGTCAAAAAGTCAATTTGAAAAAGCTAATTCTATTAGTTTTTAGAAGAACTTTTTTGGAGAATTAGTTTTTTGTCTCACAATTTCATCAGAAACTGCTAATATTGGCGCTATTCGGCAAAATTAGCTGTTTACATAACGGATGACGGTTCAAGTAATGGATAACGGTTTAGGTAGCTAATAGCGTTTCTAATTTAGGTCTTGTTCGGCAAAATTAGTTGTTTAGGTAGCGGATAACGGTTAAGATAGCGGATAACATTTCTAATTTAACTGTTAGTGGATATCTGTTTAGATGAGCGCAGTTTAAACTAATGCGTTTGGTAAATTTAGCTGTTAGGCTAGTTGATTAATATAAATTGACATAAAAAGATATAGATAATTCCCAAAGATAAAATTTTTAAAGTATATTTTTTGACTAAAAAATATGAGACGTTACTTTTAAATGTGAAACGTTAATACCATTATATTTTCATAAATGCTGTTTAAAACGCTAAACGCTACTTAAAATACTAGTCAAAATACTAGTTTACCGAACACTAAAAATTAACTAATTAGTATATTGACTTGGTCAAAACACTAAACACTACCTAAAACGCTGTTGCCGAACACGATCTTAGTCGTTAGTAGATAGCTGTTTAGATAAGCGGTTGAAATAAATGTGTTCGGTAAATTTAACTGTTGGGTTAGTTGACTAACGTAAATTGACATAAAAAGATATAAATAATTTTCAAATATAAAATTTTCAAAGGATATTTTTTGGCTAAAAAATACGAAATGATATTTCTGAATGCCAAAGGCTAATACTGTTAACATTTCAAAAACACTGCTCAAAATGATAAATGCTACTTGAAATGCTAGTAAAAACACTAGTTACTGAATATTAAAAATTGACTGATTAGTATATTGATTTGGTCAAAACATTAAACGCTACTCAAAATACTATTGTTGAACACGACAATTACCAAACAATTTTTTTACAAATAGTTAATTCAAACAGCCAACAGTCAATAACTAATACAAACGACTAACTACTAATAACTATTTATCAAATAAGGCTAAAATGCTCTTCATATATGGACTAGGTATCCCTATATATTAGAAAGCATATACGTAAAGTACCAGTTATGCAATAATATTCATATACCAAACCGACACATTCGTCACATGTGCTATATCACATATGAGATTAGAAACAGAACCTATTTGTTGTCTGCTACATTATCTTAGCTTTTAGAAATAATTTGCATGTAACATATTATGTATAACCAAGCATAAAAATTTGAGTTTGTCCATATAAAATTAAGTGAGGACCCCCTCTTATTGATTCTCCCCAATTTCTCCATTGTTCTTTTTCTAGCTTTTTAAGACTTTTCGCGGGGATGCATGAGGTATTAAGGCGTATATGACGAGACTAAAATATAAAATAAAAATAAAAAAGAACAAGAAAGTGAAAATATTACGAAAACAATATAGAACAACCAATATTGTCCCCACAAATTTGTCTAATTATAAAATCGAGGATGTCTTTTATTGGCTATACCTACTCACTACACATTCACTTTCGCATTTATGATATCTTCATCAACAAAATTGTAGTTTTTTTTTAATTTTTTGGGAAGAAAATGAGCTATTATTAATGCAAAGTAACAAATACAACGTAAGTTCATTGCAGCAAAAACCCACAAATTGTAGTCATCTAAAATGTCCATCCAACATATTGATTGCCTGGGGGCGCTGGCCGGGGACCCCCCGGTGGAGGGGGGGCTACAGTGGGCACTAGCACAGTGGCACTACTCTGCACGCAAAATGGAATATTCCCTGTATTTCTTTCTAGAAGGTATAAATGGACGTGCTCAGCTAGTATTACTATAGTAAAGATGATTTTGACACTAATACACAACTTGCATGGTCCATTACCCCATTTTAGAGACCTAATTATTTTATTTTATTTTTAAAAGGGGGTGGGGGGGGGGGGGGGGGGGGACCAAAGGATAATTATATATTAATTATCATGGGCTGCTGGTTTAAAGTAGTAGTAGGAAGTAGGAAATTATCATGACAATCGTTGAGCATTTGAAAAATGGTGATCTGATAAGCAGACACGTCAACACGGCATTCCCTGTTTTTTAAAGTTCAAACTGGCCCTTCCCTCGTCCACCTCTTGCTTGGTTGTTTTCTAGTTCCTACTATATATAAAGCATTCCCACACCCTCACCGCACTCGGACATTCAGCATTAAGTTAAGTTTCTTCTTAGATAGCAAACACTGTTTCCTATTAATTTTCGAGGTCAAAAAGAAGGCATATTGTTTTAATTCATGGGTTCGGACAATCATGAAGTTCCGAATCAACTGGCTCATGTATTCATGATCTCTTTCCCATCTCAAGGCCACATCAACCCTCTCCTCCGATTGGGCAAGAGGATCGCCTCCAAGGGACTTCTGGTCACTTTCTCCACCACCGAGAACTGCGGCCAGGCCATTCGGACATCCAATGACGCCGTCTCCGACCGACCCGTGCCCGTCGGGGATGGGTTCATCCGCTTCGAGTTCTTCGACGACGAGTGGCCCGACGGCGACCCCAGGAGGCACGACTTGGACCAGTACCTCCTCCAGCTCGAGCTGGTGGGCCGGCGCCGGGTCCCCCAGATCCTGGACAGGTTGGCCCGGGAGGGTCGCCCCGTTTCCTGCCTGGTTAACAACCCATTTATTCCGTGGGTGTCTGACGTGGCGGAGGAGCTGGGGTTGCCCTCCGCCATGTTGTGGGTCCAGTCATGTGCTTGTTTCTTAGCCTACTACTGCTATCACCACCAGTTAGTCCCTTTTCCTTCCGAAAATGACCCCTACATCGACGTCCAAATTCCGTCTTTGCCCCTCCTCAAGTGGGACGAGATCCCGACATTTCTCTACCCGACGACGCCGTATCCGTTCCTCAGGAGGGCAATCCTGGGACAATACGCGAATCTCAAGAAGCCCTTCTGCATACTGGCCGACACCTTCAGCGAGCTAGAGGCAGAGACCCTCGCCTACACCAACGCCCTCTTCCCCATCAAGCCCGTCGGGCCGTTGTTTAAGGACCCTAAGATCCGGCCCGGATCGGTGCAGGTCCGGGCCGATCCGATGAGGGCTGACCAGGACTGCCTGAGGTGGCTCGACGGGAGGCCCGATGGGTCGGTGGTGTACATATCGTTCGGGACGGTGGTGCCGCAGTTCATGAAGCAGGAGCAGATCGATGAGATAGCGGCCGGTGTCGCCGCCGCAGGAGTGTCGTTTCTGTGGGTCATGAAGCCGTTGCCGGCGGATACCGGTCTCCCCCAGCACAAGCTGCCCCATGGCTTCTTGGAGAAAGCCGGCGATAATGGCAAGGTATATTATCTTCCTCCTTTTTTTTTTCAATTGACTAATTATACCAAATAATACTCTTTTTTTTTTCAATCGATTAATTAATATTGCGTGACTAAAGCACTTTAATTAAGCTGTAATACGCTGCTGGGTGTCACAGGAAATATTGCAATACTTAGTTTTTTTGGTTAGAGGGAAGCATGGAACATGTCACGGGCTTAAACCCTTTTTTGGGAAAAGGTGAATTAAAAAATACAACAAGTGAAGTGATCATATTTAATGCAATAATTATGTGGGGTTTTCTGTGAGATGTGGACATGTAGTATGTACAGTAATGTATATCATATATCTGGGAGTGTGTACTCCCACTTGCCATATATATATATTTTTTGTCATATATATAACTTTTAATATGTGATGCTGATGTGGATTGTGAGAGTATGTACTCCTAGAAGTATGATATAGACCTTGAATATGTACAGTCAGTAATCATTATACAGACTTGAAGTAAACTAATTATTGAACTAATTGCCCGAATAGTGGATTACGTCACAAAAATCCAATTCACTGTTTACGTGAAACTTAGAACAGTAATTGATAAATAGATAATATTCAAATCTATATCTTTTGTATTGTTATTTTTGAAGTCGATGTGAATCCGATTACCTAATGCTACTATCTAGATGTTGTTTATACCATTTTAGTCATGTTGATTGAGAATATTTAGACATCACCATCTGAAACAAAACGCGTTACAACTTTCATCTCATGTTGTCAATTGAGGTGGGGTTGTCACTTTGACACTATACTATTCCTCAATTAGCTATCAGTACGTTGACTAGAGAAATTTACACCTTGTGAATGAAGATTTCTTATATTATATTTCTAGGAAGATGTATTCCTGTAAGATGCGTAAACGTACATATCTTAAAAATTTTTAGAATGGTAAAAATTCATGGATAAAATATGTCACGCGGCTTATTAAAGTGTATACTTCCCCCACAATACAGATGCAACATAGATTGCCGTAGATAAGCTTCTATATTGCAAGTTACCAGCCTTTTGCCTTTTTGTGTTTGTGCCAAACAATGACTTCAGGTGGTTCAGTTTAGTCCACAAGAGCAAGTATTGGCACATCCAGCGATAGCATGTTTCGTGACTCATTGTGGGTGGAACTCGACGATGGAGGCATTAACCTCAGGAGTTCCTGTGGTGGCTTTCCCCATGTGGGGGGACCAAGTGACCGATGCAAAGTTCCTTTGCGACGTGTTTGGGGTTGGAATTCAACTCTCGAGGGGTGAGCAAGAAAAACGGACCATCCCTGGCGACGAAGTGGAGAAGTGCCTAAGGGAGGCCACCACCGGTCCCAAGGCAGCCCAAATGAAGAAAAATGCCCTAAAATGGAAAGCCGCAGCTGAGAGAGCTATAGCCGATGGTGGCTCTTCCGATCAGAATATCCAAGATTTCGTCGACGAGGTCCGAAGGAGGAGCAAAATTGTCCTTGCTAATGGTAATGGCAATGCAGCCAATGCTAATGGTAACGCTAAGTACAATGGTAACATAATTGGTGAAGCCATAGCTAACGGCCATTAGTCATAAACTCCATGCTTCATGGGATAATCTGGGAGTACTACTACGTGCATAGATTTAGGGCATACAAGAGAGACAGTGAAGAGGCTCGTTCACACGCAGATTACATTCGTAATTATGTTCTCTCTACTTATTTATGCACATTTTTTGCCCTTCTATATAGTTTTAGATCATATCCATTTTTATTTTGAAGTCGGGAATAATCTTTCGGGAAGGATCCCCCTCAATTGTGAACAAATAATTGATGTAACCCCCCCCCCCCCCCTTTTTCCTTTTTCTTTTTATTTTTTTGATTCTTGTATTATATAAACGGGTATTAATTTAATTCATTGTGTGAGTTCTTAACCATGGTTTAAATCTTATTTCAGTCGATCTTAATTTTGTATTGTTATCAATGTTTTCTGAATAAATATTCTTATCTTTAACCTCAGTAATTTTGGTACACGTTATTATCCAATATTTGCGGAGAAGGAATGCTGAAAAGGTCGGGAATCTAATACCAGTATATAAAGGGCTTATTCTTTTCATTGGTAAATCATAGTTTATCAACTTCAACCCACTTCAACAAAAAAAATATTGATTTCAACCCATCATATAAAAAAAAATATATATCGACTTCTTCCAATTTCAACCTACTTTTACCCACTTCAACCAAAAAGAAAAAAAACCAACTTCAATTCATTTCAACTAATATCAACCAATTTCATCCATTTCTCAATCTATATTTCCCATTGAGAACAACATACCCTAATTTGGTGTCTTTGGGATTGTGCAATTACCATCATGCCGCTCTGTCTAAAGATGAAGAGAGAAGCTTAGGACAAGTTTAAAAGATTTGCAACCTAATGTGGCTTGATTCTGGGCTGGAAATTTTTGGGGATTAAAGAAATGGATGATGACAAGCTAATTAGAAGAGCCAGCGCAAAATAAGGCATTCTTTCGGCATAAGATGATTCAGAATATTATTGGTTGGTAAGATTGGTGTACAAATTTGATTATATTGTTCTATAAATATATCTAAATTGCAGCATTAGGTATGAAATTTAAACCTTCAACTTGCTGAATTATTCACTCTCTTTGCAACAAAGGACTAGATCGATCCCTGAAGATCAAATCTGAAAAAAATCGTACGATTTTTATATAAAACTTTGACTGGTTTAAAACTAGATTGTGCAAAATGTTCAAAAAAAAAAGGAGTTTTACCTTATAAAGATCACCCTATTAAACAGTTTCATTTAAAAAAATATTGCTTATTGAAAAAGAAGCAGCTTCAGAAATGGTGAGAGGGTAGAAAGGAAGATTCCAGAAAAAATTAGATCAAGAAAACTTCAGCTTGAATAAAGTTACAAGCAAATGGAAAGTGCTAAGAGAATGGCCCTCCATCTTGGAGAAGTTTGGCCGGAAAATACACGTATTTTAATTCTTTTTGGGTGTGAAATGGAAGTGTTTTATTGATCACTTGTCGACAGTACTTACCATAAAAATTATTCATGAATCTTTAGCGATTAAAAGGATAGTTAAAATTGTAACTTGACCTACTTTTCAACGAGGCGATTTTGATTCAGATCCTAATAGAGACGTGAGAGAATTTTCCTTACCTTCTCATGCGTCCCCCTCCTATGATGTTCCACTGAAATATGGTTCATCTGCACTAGTTATTTGAAAAATCAAAACAATTGATGCACAAATGAAGTGGCAAATCTGAATCGCTTATTAAACTATCCCTTCTAATAATGTAATCATAATAAAAGACATAGGACAGTCAAAGTAAATTTTTTTATCTTCACAAGGTAATTTATCTCCAAAATTATTTGGTACTGGTCATTAATTTAATAAAATGCAACAGCTAAAACATGATATGGCGTTGGAAATGCATGTGCTACGTGAGACTGTGAGAGAGACAGATCAAAGCTACTTACTGGGTTTGGATTCTGACATATGAATTTAATATGATGATTGGCAGCCCACATTCAGCAGATGATAATGATTGTTGTTATCTTTAACTAATTAAGAAGTGCATCCTCGAAGATGGACGTTGACGTACAACAAGTTCTTCTTCATTAAAATAATTTAGGAGGAAGGCCTTCGTTTTCATGTTCTTAAATCTTGAGTTGAAAATTTCTCCTGTATTTGTTTCTTTTAAGACATATCTTCCTAAATTGGACCACTTTAGAACATCATAATCGAAAGCAATCTTGTTTTTTTTTTTTTTGGTAAATTGGAATTGGTTAAATGGTGAAATTGATTGAGGTAAGTTGAAGTGAGTTGAAGTTGGTATTTTTGTTAAAATGGGTTGAAGTTAGTTGAAATTAGTATATTTTTAAAAGTTGGTTAAAATAGTGAGAATAAAATTTTAAAGGATGTGGGTTGAAGTTGGTTGAAGTACGTTGAAATTAGTTGAAGCAGGTTAAAATTGGTATTTTTCATTGAAGTGAGTTGAAGTTGATAAATTGAAAAAAACTAATGAAAAGAACACGTGCTTATTGATTAAAAAGTTGAACATGCCAGTTCAAAATCAAGTAAAGAATCATGAAAATTAGTTGATATAGTTCCCTGTTCTTGTCGTGGGTCTAAAATATCAACCTCAACACACTTCAACCTATTTCAACCCACTTTTACTATTTTAACCAAGTTCAATTTAAAAAAAATTCAACCAACTCAACCTACTTTAACTTACCTCAACCTACTTCACCCTTTTATCCACCCTAATTTACCTATGAAAAGAACAAACACAATAATTGTATAAAATATATGTATTTACCACAAAAAAGTAAGTCATTATCACGTACAACAATTCATATAGAAGATAAAATGATCTTAAATTTGGTTAAGGTAGAAATACAGACTTCTGTCTACAAAACTTCATATAGAAGATTAGGAAAAACAAGGCGTGTTGAAGAACACACAGTACACATGCATTCATTTATGCAGAAGTCGGTGAAACATCTACATCAAGATTCACAAAAGTAGAACTAGAACACTTGAGTAGGCAATGAAAGCAATGAAGCAAGTGAACAGTGTGAGAACCCTTGATTTTCATCTGAGGCCATTATTTCATCACCAAAATTGGACGCACACACACTACAATAATAGTTAACCAGATCAACAATTGTCATTACTTCTTGGGAACGGGATCGTGAGTTGCGAGGTCAGTTCTGCGGATAAGATTTGCTGGGAGATACGTAGATTCTTTCGGCATATGCCAGCTGCCAAGTGCCCCCTGCATCGCTCTTACGTATTGGCTAGTATGATGGTCCAATCACAAGACACAAAGGCATCATATTTTACTTGTCCTTTCGTCCAAATTAATTTCAGCCACATAAGAGTTTCGTTTAAGCTGTGCATCAATTGATCTTTCGAAGTTGACACGTCAATTTCGTTTGCATAGATAAACTTGCCCTAGCCTGACAAAGTTAACTCAAAGCTGAAAGTTAATCGAATGATACAGATTCATACTGAATACTAAGTTTAACCTCAAAGCTTCAAAAAACCTGACCCACTTGGACCTCAAACACAAACTAGCCCAACCAAGGCTAACCAATTGGGTCCTCAAACACAAACCTTCACTGTTCATTACTTTCTTACAATCAAGCCACGCATGTCCACAACTGCAACAAGGTAGACAGTATTTCGCAGAACACACATAACGGATGCTAAAACTACTAAGATTTACAGTATAGCATTAATCGTACCAGTTGTATCCACACCTACAAGCTTCCAGTTTGCGACCCAATCAAACTCAGGGGCGCAATACAACACAGGCAGGGCTTACCTCCCCACACTCTTCTTTTCCCAGGGATTGCAGACATTTAGCATTACTCGTGCGACATCATTGTATCTGTTCTTCATGGAGCTTGGATTTGGAAAGGATCCAGAATGGACAGTACAAGAGCGTAGTTTACATATTTACAAAATATATGGACAACAGATGAGGCAGCAGATCTAGAATGGAAGGACTGAGGGACATATCCGTGCACGTTATACTTCATACTGTCCTGTGCCAATTTTTCAACTCTTTGCTTTTGGGCTCTCCTGAAAAGGCAGCACAAAAGGCGGCGATACCAAGATCATCCCAAGCTCTAGATTAAGTATCATAACTGATCCTATCTTAAAAGAGTGTTGAAAAACCTTGTTCAAGTACTGAATCTGCAACAGATGTAGCCAGAAGTCAGTGGGAGGCCAGGATTAGCCATTATAAACAGCAAGCATTTGACATGGCATCTGATGCTATAAATAATATGCCATATAAAATTAACTGCTGTCATTTCTCTGTATAAATAAAACCAAATAAAAGATTGAGGGAAAGGGGAAAAGAAAACTTACCCTTGTACATTCCATCTTCTCCACGCTCCTACGAATATAGTAGATGTTGGGATTATTTTACAATTACTCACAAATAAGATGATTATAGTATAATAGCTAGTTAAATGCTGCTTGATTCCCCCCACGAACTGAGAAACTCAATCATGTGATCATAAACATCTTCTTTTGCAGTTACACTCAAGAGGACGTCGACATGGCCATATTTCTCGAGATAAAGCAACTCTTTCTTGCACTGCAATTCCTTGAGAGTTCGTTGGAAATCAGTCGCATCAGCCAATTCATCATTGCCTCCATAGGCCATCCACAAGGGCAATGACTCAGGTATCAAGCTAAGATCAAATGCAGGGGGCTTGAAAGAACCATAAAGCCTCAGATTTTCCAACATTCCGTAGTCATACTTAGCAAAGGTACCCTTCCGAATCACTGTGAATAGAAAACAGAAACATGATGCAACCTTTCCCAAGAGAAATATTAATACTATGAACAGTAGAACTTCATATATGTTACAACCAGAACCTTATGATTTTGTGCGTACTTATAACAAACGTGAACTTGATCATCAGCCAGAAACTTTGCTGCATTCAGCTTCACTAATCAGAATAAAAGAATGGGGAAACAGGCCACCAATTGCCTTCTAACCCATCGGTGATCACTTTACACTGTTCAACTCATTAGGCTGAGGTGGCTCTATAAGAACTCTCATGGACATTAAAGGGTCCATTATTCCCAATTTTTCAAGTCGAATAAAGCCAATCACTCTTCACTTATGTTACTGTGAAGCTATTCAGTAACCAAACACTAGAGGCATAGCAACTACAGGCCAGACAAGGACTTCACATTATGCACTAAAAAAATACTGTCATTTATTAACCAGACCAGTATCAGTAAAGAAAAAGTTGAAAGAAGTAGAGACCACCATTAATACCAATAGACAACTAGATCTTTCTTGAGCCACATATAAGGGCCACACTCCTGACAGTCTGAGGCCACACAAAAGCAATCCATTAGCACCCCAAATCTGAGTTATTCACAATTTCCATGCAGTAAAGTACACAGCATTCCCTGTGGATAAGGGAAAATTACTTCTGTCCAACACCGTCATGCTTCCAGTGCTTAGCAATGAGTGACAGCAAGAGACCTCTCACTGTGCATGTGTGCATGCACACGTGTGTAAGAGAGAGAGAGAGAGAGAGAGAGAGAGAGAGGAAAAACAGGCAACCGTTTGGAAGTATAACTAAGTACATCAAGGCATCAAACATGCTAGTGGTATTCGAAGTAACGCAAACTAGAGCATACAACAAGAGCATGATTTTTTAACTACTTACTTTGAAATAGGTGGTTCAAGTTTTTGGCTGATGAGGGATGAGGTTCATATTCAAGGAAATAATCAATCCTTGAGATGTTGAGGCAGCAATTACCCCCTGCAAAATGTTAGGAGAGGTCCTTGTCAATCAACAAAAGGCATATGACAAACACTAGACCAGGCTAATTTACTGAGAAACAGTTAATGCTTCCAGAGAATCTACAACCAATATTTATGTATCTCATCAAATGCAAATAACAACCAATTCCAGCATAAGTTTCCTACCAAGGTTCATCCAGAGGGTTCGTACTCACAAGTGTACGCTTATTTAAATCATCACATGCAAAGTTTACAACCAAAAAGTTTCAAAACTTGTATGCCTTTTGCAGCGCTCTTAGTATTTAGGCGAAAAGTCAGCTAGACCTAAAGAACTCAAGGCTGCTCAAGTTAACCAAGCATTTGTAATTTGTGAAGAAAATTTCATCCCTACAGACCCTCTGTATCATTGCGACCTCCAACTAAGAGAAGGAAAAGCATCAAGATCAGCTAGAAAACTACAGTAAGCTGCACTGGATGATTAATTTAGCCACCTTATGAACTGTGACCGGACCGTAGGCCTAGTCACATATAACGAAGAAATATGCAACCAGAGAGCAGTACCTCCGGTAAAGTAATAGTTGTAATGATTTATCACTAATGAGATATAATCTCTGAGGATAAGACGCGAAGAAATTTAAGGCTAAAATAGAGTCAAAATAACAGATGAGAAAGCCAAAATAACAAGTTTGATGCTAGAGACGAGCCCTAAGAAAAAATAATGGGAGTGAATTTTCAAGGAAAAACACAAATTCCCTTCAGACTATAAGAACACTATATACATGACACAGAATAATTTCCAATTCCCTCCATAATTTTCCAATTCCTGTTGTAATAATATCCACCCTCTTCTTCGGAAGAGAACAGATATTTTAACAAGGCCCCAAGGTGTAAGCGGCACGGCCAAAAGGCCAAAAGGCCCTACAAAGAGAATCTTCAGCACTTCCAAGAAAACAATGGTATGACAAAGCTCAACATAGTCTTCAAAGTTTCTGTGTAACTGGTATAAGTGAAAGTCTAGTTCCATTTTATTGAGTGCTGAACATCAATCAGTCCAACATTGCACATCTTGAAGACAACATGCTATGACAACCCTAAAAAAAAGGAATCTTAAGCACTTCCAAGAAACAAACATTATCACTTCCACATATTGCACAAAACCGCATAGTCATCTGAAAAAATGAAATAAAGACGGTTACCGGTTATAGAAGCCAACAAGTCACTGCAGTCAAGATGCCCATCACATACAGAATCCAGTATCTGAACACCTATTTCACTGCATGTATTGCAATCCACACTTTGCCATCAACAATGAAATTATAGGCGTTAGATGTCTAAGCATGCCAAATACCAAGGGAAAACCATACCTGTGAAAGTTAAGTTGATGGATACCCATAGCAAGAATCATCTGAATACAAAGATTATCAGCTGATCAGATCCCACAGAAACAACAAAGAGACCAGTAGCCCTCTAAGCCACTAAAGAAGATACATTTACATGTTAGAGATAAAAAGAACTACCCTGTCAAGGTACATGTCCACCATCGTAAGAACAAATGGTGAGCTAACATGTCCCAAGTATGATATCGGACAAAGAAGAGCAGCAGCTTCAACCATTTTCACTATTTCTGGCTGAGTGAATGCAGTGAAGGACATGATCGTGCCCTGTTCAGGAGGAATTATTTACAGTCAAGCAAAAAGAAGACAAGTTCACAGGACATATGCCAAGAAGACAGAAAAGGGAAAACCGGAAAAATCAATTAAAATACACATGTTTGTAACTCAAAATGCAGAGGGAAAACTACAACCTGCGAGTGTCCAACAACGAAAACCTTAGATCCTGCTGTTTGATATATATACTCGATCATTCCTGCAAGGTCATATAAAGCCAGTTCCTCCCAGCTCCAGTCCCAAAATGCCTGCAGCGGCAGCAGAACTAAGTTAGCAAAATCATTGATAGCGTTTTTCCCTTTCTCATTTTTCTTTAACAGAAGGATACAATGTCAACATTCATGTGACAGCTTTCAGCCAAGTTCTCACCACAAACTTTTTAAGCATTTTTTTAATATTGGAATGCACAAATTTGGACTTATCCACAGGCTACTTGCACTGTTATCAACATGCTGAAATGGTAATGGTTTGCTAATATTTTGAATGCACCCTTTTCTCTCCATAATGTCACCTTCGAATCTAGTAATTCATACCTGTGCAGCATTAACGCCCGCCCGGGGGGGGGGGGATAGTTACTGGATTCTCTCAACCCCCAAGCTTAAAGCGAACCGATTCATGCGAACCAGAATGCGATACTTTAGCATACCAATTCCCCAAATTTGGCGAATACAGGGAACCCATCTCTTACCACAATGGTATTGCATATTTTTGTCATAGGCCAAATTTTGAAGAAAATGGAAGGATTTTTGAGACTGCCTCAAATGGGCAGGACTTTTTACAGAGCAACACAAGAAGGAGACAAAGAAAATAAGGATTAATCTGAAAATGATGCCCCATGTGGGGTGGAGCGGGAGAAGGAAGGGAGAGAACCCTCATAATTAAATCATTTTATGAATGTCTACAATATGTGAAGATTTAAATTGGCACACCAAATCTCCAAATAACGATCCTCATGTACCGGATTCTCCACTAGGTGGTGAATCACGTATCTGAATCCATCCCCCATACCAGAGCATACCACATTCAAGGAAACTAGTTATCGGAGATGAAACCTTAATTTAGGCAAGTCATCGTCCTTTTCTTGATTGTCCAACTCACGAAGATTTCAGGCAACTTGTACCTGACAGAAAAAGGCAACAAAAGGTTGCCAATTTCCATGTAACTATACTAGCATAATCCATGCAGGATATACCTTGCTTCTTGTTTTGAGAGATATATGCCCATGACTCCACCGTGTTCCACGCACGTTACCAACCCATACATCAAAACCACGATCTGCAAGAATGAAGCCAAGAGATTGTTCCTTGGTATTTATAAACCACGCATCACCAGCCTGTGGGCACAATAGGGGACACATACATGTCAAAAACGTGAACATTCAAAGGTACCTTGGTGACGAATTTCTTAGCCATAACTACAAAGTCTTTGACTTTCAAATCAGGAATTTCAAGTGAAAATCATAAGCAAAGAGAGGTTGCACCTCGAGGGCAAGTCAAAAGTGGAAGCAGTTAAAAATGCGATATCAGTGAACATTACAAGACATCATCCAATGCAACATCAAAACTCAAAAGTCTAACATTGTTCACATAGATCAGCTTCGCTTTAGAAATCAGATTGCCGAGTTATAATTCGAAGAGAAAAAAGCAATCGAGTTGCATTTATCCTGATCAGCAATTAGGATAGTGTCATTTCAACTACTACTTCTTCCCAACCCCTATCTACGTCCACAACAAGTCTATGCTCCATTAGGCCAACTAACATAAATAGCAAAACGAAATAACAAGCAAAAATACCGCATAAAGCCAATATTAAAGTTGTTTACCCCAAAAAAAAAGTTCTTGCTCCTGTTAATAAAGTCACAAAACCTCATTCATAGACATTAGACATATCAATTTTGAATAGTGATCAAGGATTCAAAATGCAGTTTTGGTTGTGGTATGCTCTAAGGTGGTATGGAAAATTGCTCCAATGTGGCAATTGCGTTCATATCAGCAACAAAATGCAGTTCGGCCAAGTCAAAAAACTTTCCAATGTGGCCGATTTGCCATGGAACGGCCACATTATGAATCCATGAGTTTAGTGATTGTTTTCACTTCGCCTGATTTCCATAATCGGAGCTATACTTTGATCAACTCGATGCTTTTACGAAAATTAACTGCGAAAAAATTCTGAAATTAGCAATAATAAGGGAAAAAATACAAAATAAACGGAAAATTCACCATAAACAGTCCATGTTGAAGCAGCACAGGACGCCCTCGCCGCAAACCTAACTTCGCTGAAGGAGATGACACGCGCTGAAGAGCCAGCAAGAATCCGTCCTTTGTTTGAACCTAGCCGACAATTTCATTGCCAAAAATAAGGAAAAGGGGCTGAAAATAACAACTAACTAATACAGAAGATCAACACATAATTACGTATGACCGCAATTTCTGGAAAGCGGAAAAGTAAAGAGAGAAAGAATACGAGAGAGAGAGAGAGAGAGAGAGAGAGAGAGAGAGTACGATGTGCTCGGAACAAAGGTAACCAGCGGGGATGATGAGCTGCTCGCAGAGGCTTCCGCCAAGCAGAGGGCGGTGGCGGAGGAGGGCGGCGGTGGAGTTTGCGGCGGAGATGACGGTGGAGAGAGAAGGGAGGAGTAATACTAGTGAAAATAACACTGTTGATGCCGCCGGAAACCCCGCCATTTCCTTCTACGACTCAGCAACAATCCAAGTGGCTCTCCTTTTCTCGCAATTTTCGTCCCTCTTTTTCTTTCTCACTCTCTGGAGATTTTTTGTCTTTTTTTTGGGTTAATTTGTGGCGTCATGGATGAGGAGGATCTTTTGCCCGCTTTGTCACGCTACACGCTCTACGACAATGATTGCACTTCACGTGCCCGACGTGGATAAGGCTCGGATGCGGATCAAGTTGGGTCGGATCCTCACGTCAAAAAACCGGACTCGAAGTGTTTTTTTGTTTTTTTGTTTTTTGGGTTGGGTCTTTAGATGATCCATAAAGCACGGAACAATGGAGGGAGAATCGAATCTACAAAATATGACATGATATGCATAGACTCTTATGTAATAATTGGTTAGATATATTCAACTTTATAATATAAATAATTTTGTAATTATATTTTCATTATTGTATTTGGTTGTATAAGGATATTGTAACAAAAGAACTATCTTGCAATTATAATTATTATAAATTAAGTAATAATAATTACATTGCAAAATTGATTGTATTACATTGTTATTGCATTATATTCAATCAAGTATCACATTAGATTTATTTACTAGATTAAAACCGTACTGACACAAAATTGGTGTGTCAAATTACAAAAAAATTAAAAATAGGTATTTAAATTTATAAATAACTAGTTTGTGGTCATGTTAATACACAGGATATTTAAATGATAAAAATTAATATATTAATCATATGTTGGCATATAATATAAAGTCCGTAATAGGATATATCACATCAATCTACAAACTAATCACAGTTGACGATTGGATATATTACATAATAGGAACATCTTCTATTAGTTCTTCACATTTGATATGATATGATTGGCTTTTGAGACAAGATGGGGCTATATAGCACAAGATGGGGCTATATAGAAATTTTTTTATTGATTTTTTCCTAGAAGAAGTTCACATACAATTTATTGTATATATAAATGAATGCATAAAAATATTAACAAGTCTGTTATCTGAACTCATATTTTTTAAATTTTTTTTAAATTTTTAATCAAATTTAATCAAAGAATGTATTAAACATAGGTGGATCCAGATACATGTTAACGGTGTCCATGAACATCGTTAGCTGAAAAAATTGCTAAATGAACACCCATAAAAATTAATTACTAATTTTTTTTAAGAATTCAAAAGTAAATGTCATGGTATAAAATTTCTAGATCTGCCGTTGGATCATTAAATCTTAGCACATGTGGAGTAAGCAAATTTAACAAAGAGGATTATACTCCAAATTTAACAACGAGAATGGTACTTCCAAAACTTACATAAGCGAAATATATATTAATAACCGCTCATATAACGTATACACTATGAAAAATGTATATATATA
>JACYFF010031955.1:2152959-2216951 GCA_017589665.1 Selenicereus undatus | reverse complement strand
TAGCCAGGTTGTATTCTCTGACCCCTATCAGGTCTCAGAATATAACCGGTGGACTTCTCCTTACCTTGATCGCGATGCTGAGGCAGTTCGTCAGGATAACTTTCTAAAGCTTGAAGTTGCTCAACTGAAATCCATGTAAGTATGCTTCTCCAAAAATTTAAAAAAAAAAAAAAAACCATTTTGGCTGTAACTAGTCATAATCAGACGTCCATGAATTGACAGTTGTCCTCTTCTTTTAGGTTCTGTGAAAGGGCTCAGGCACTGATTCATGGTGATCTGCACACCGGTTCCGTCATGGCTACGCAGGCGTCAACTCAGGTGATCGATCCAGAATTCGCCTTCTATGGGCCGATGGGGTTTGACATAGGAGCCTTTTTAGGCAACCTAATTTTGGCCTTCTTTGCCCAAGATGGACATGCTAATGAAGGGAGTGATCGGAAGGTATTCCGAAGTACTTTCTCCACTTGACTCTTACGAGTAGTTGCGAAATGAGAGCTTTTGTTAATGCTTTTCTCTTATGCTAGATGAATGGACCACACACAAATCTGCTAGTAATTGTCACTGGTTGTCTCTCTCTGTTGTTCCCCATCTGATCTAAGTGCATGCTGCACAGGCATACAAGAAGTGGATACTCAGGACAATAGAAGAAACTTGGAATCTTTTCTACCAAAAATTCATGGCGCTTTGGAATGCAAACAAGGGTGGTCCTGGTGAAGCATATCTTCCAACCATTTACAACAACAGCAATGTTCTTCAACTAGCACAAGTAAAATTCATGGGAGATCTGTTCCATGATTCCCTTGGATTTGGTGCTGCCAAAATGATCAGGTGAGATGTATACCCTCTTGTCACTCTTCTTACTTGTTACATCTATATATTCTACCTAGCTAGCAACTGTATTAGCTTACATAAAACAAGGATGGTCCTGCTGATCTTCTTGGTATATATCGGAGCATATTGATGTTGCGAATTTGCAAATCAATGTGTAAAATCGAGCTTGTGTTTGTGTTTGCAGGAGAATAGTTGGTGTGGCACATGTCGAGGACTTTGAATCAATATATGATGCTAGTAAGAGGGCAGACTGTGAAAGGAAGGCGCTTAATTTTGCAAAAATGCTGATGAAAGAAAGGAGGAAGTTTACCTCCATAACCAAAGTGATCTTAGCCATACAAGAAGTTGATTCATAGGGGTTCTTCTTTCCCATTCCATAAAGAGGTCCATGCATAAGTCTGCAGATGTGGATTCAACCTTCAAGTGACTAGCCAGTATAATTACTATTTACTTCTTCCTACTGCCCACATATACTATAGTGTTTTGATCATGTATTTCATATATATACCAGGATGCACACAACCTCCGCCACAATTTTTGTTTTGTTTTTTTTTTTTTTTTGGTGTCATTTTCGTTGATACATAAGATATATGACTAAGTAAAAATTATGTGGCGAGTGAGAGCAATTATTCGCAAGGCAAAGTGCATAACAATTTGTCCCAAGTAAGATGTCATGTGAGAAACAAAGCCAATGATTATGTAATAGGCTCATAGGATTGTCTTCTATTTTATAAGATGAATTTGTTTTATGATTTATGCCATATTCTTTTTAATTGAATTTTGTTGAATTGAATTGAATTGAACTTATTTTTAAAAAAATTTGAAAAGAATAGGAGCTTAATTCGAAAAAGTGACAATATACCCTCTAAAAAAGAAAGAATTAAAAAGGCGACAAATAATGTTTAAAAAAAATTAATGAACATTATTGGATCAATAATTCATACAAGTAAAGATAATTGAATTTAAAGTGATTTAAATATGAGAATTCAAGTAAAACATATGATGCGTTTTTAAATATGAACTTAAAATAAGAAGAATATTCAAAATATTTTATAATCTATATAAAACGTAGTCCATTGTTGAAACAAATACTTTATTCTTGCTGACAAAAGTACACTAAAAGCATATGGACATATTATGATTGATTTATTTTCATTTTCAGCATCAAAGCCCCTTATTTCTATCATGATACTTTTCATCTAATTATCCATATTAGTAAACATTTGATATTTATTTCATTAGTATACTTCAAATGGTGGTTATTTAAAATTAACAATCAAAGAGTTCACATTTGCTTTCTACTTACCCACTAATATTACTCTATAAAATAAAATAAAAATAAATTTAATCTTTACAAAAGTCATGATCATATTTCAATGATCTGTCTCCTTTATAATTGTGTTGAGCCTAAGCACTCATACGGAATGGCAGAGGAAACAAATTAGTACTATTAGAAAGATATGAGAGAATACACAACAAATCACCAATAAAATAATAATAATTGCATTATATTTCATGAGTATCGATGATAGTACGTACACTCGTGAGTCAAAATTGTGGCTCATAAGTGGAGTCTATTATCTCAATATTATCTCATGAGTTAATTTTTCGACTCTTAAATCTCCTCTCTATAATGCAAGACTTACAATTTTGATTCATTAAATAAAATAATACTTATAATCTCACTTTATAATACACAATTTCATATTTAAAATCTAAAAAAAGCCAATTAAAAACAATAACAAAGCAAAAAAGTAAGAAAAATAATTGTGCGTCGGCTCAGAACCACGAGCCACTTGTGGGCTCACGTTGCTATAAGAGTCGTGAGTCGCTTGGCTCACATCTCAAAGTGAGCGAGCCTCCAAATAGCTGCCACTGTACGTACTTTAAAATCCCGAGGCTCGAGTGGCAGGTCAGATTGATGGTTGGAAAAGGTGAGGTGGTTGATGAAAGGAAAAGAATCTCTCTCCAGTAAACCTGTACGATTCCACATCTTCCACAACTCAGACCAGGTTCGGTTGAGTATAATATTTTTTTTTACAAAAAAAAAGAAAGAAAAATTGAGTATAATCGTCGACTTCCACGAATCTCCCTCCTTTCTCTCTCCTGCTCTCTCGTCATTTTTCAGCTTCCAAAAACAAATCCAATGCTAGTCATGCCGTTAGTCAGACACACACTGATCACGCCTCCTTTCCTCCCATAAATAAAACCCCCATTCAAGTTTAGTAAACCTTAAACCTTGCTCACTTTCTCTGTCCTCCCTCGCCGCCGGTGAAAATGTCGACGGCCGACGACGGATTCCGGTCACTCGACGAGAAGTCGCTGGTGGGGTACATCAAGGCCACTCCTTCTCTCCTCGCCAACCTTGGCGGGGCCGTCGACGACCTCATCATCAAAGAAGTCGGCGACGGCAACCTTAACTTCGTCTACATTGTTGTCGCGCCCTCTGGCTCTCTCGTCATCAAACAGGTGCCTCCAATTTCTCGAATCTTCATAGCTATTCAATTTGATCTGAGAAGGAATGAGTTCTTTTACTGATTAATTTACAAAATTAACGAAATCGGGTTGTAGTTTCATGCTTAATTAGCTTTATCGTTTGAGACAGTTTGGTTGAGTAGTCTTTATCAATCATGATTGGTGTTGATGATCATCAAGAGATAGCAATTGCTGTATCTCGCCGAATTGGACCACTGCTTGAAGTCACTGTCTTTGTTGATTAGGGTTTTGTGATGTATGATCAAAGTATCGAGTATTTGGTTAGTCATCTCAAGCTTAATTTTGGATTTTACTTTTGCTAGGACATGGAAAATTATGCACATTTATCACACTTTGGAACAAATTAGTGTATTGGACAGTATGATTTTGTTTATGGATTGAAGGGTTCACAAGACTTTGCTTACCTTCTTTTCCCTTTTAATAGGCTCTTCCCTACATTCGTTGCATTGGTGAGTCATGGCCTATGACCAAAGAACGTGCATATTTTGAGGCAACTGCATTGAGAGCGCATGGTCGGTTGTGCCCTGCTCATGTTCCTGAAGTTTATCACTTTGACCGCGCTATGTCTTTGATTGGCATGCGCTATTTGGAGCCTCCGCATATCATCCTCCGGAAGGGTTTGATCGCTGGAGTTGAATACCCGTTGCTTGCGGAACACATTGCTGAATACATGTCCAAGACTTTGTTCTACACCTCCCTTCTTTATACTACAACTACAGAGCATAAACGCGCAGGTCGGCCACTTTGTTATTGATTCTGTTTGGCTTCATGATTAATTAGTGTGGTTGCTCTTCTATTTGAATTCACTGGAGCCTGAAGCTGAAGGTTCTTCCAATAGTGTCTGGTTCATGTTTCAAAAATACTTCAATTAAGTCTATTTGTGCATCTATCTAAACCTGATCTTTGTTCTTTGGCCATTGCTTTTAGGCATAAAACTGTAAACATATTGATATTCCCAGACCCTAACTGGTATTGGGCTGCTAATGTTATTTTGTACGTCATTTATGTGATATTGATCGAAGTGTTGGATGTGAATTTGGTTCTCCTTGCTTCCTATTATTTGCCCACAACCCCTTCTGTAGCATATGGTTATCCATGGATTGTTGTAATGAAATCTTGGTTTCTGTCATCCACTGATTGCATTCCTACAAAACTTACAGTTCCTGCAAATTGAATACTGATTGGTCGCTTATACAGTTGCTGAATTTTGTGGAAATGTGGAGTTGTGCCGCCTTACAGAGCAGGTTGTATTCTCTGACCCCTATCAAGTCTCACAGTATAACCGTTGGACTTCTCCTTACCTTGACCATGATGCTGAGGCAGTTCGTGAGGATAATGTTCTAAAGCTTGAAGTCGCTCAACTGAAATCCATGTGAGCATGCTTTTCAAACAAAAGGCACTTCAGTTGTTAGTTCTGTTTTGCAGTCCATGAGTTGATATCTGATAGTTCTCTTTTGCTAGGTTCTGTGAAAGGGCTCAAGCCTTGATTCATGGTGATCTCCACACTGGTTCTGTCATGGTTATGCAGGATTCAACTCAGGTGATCGATCCAGAATTTGCCTTCTATGGACCAATGGGATTTGATATAGGAGCCTTTTTAGGCAACCTGATTTTGGCCTTCTTTGCTCAAGCTGGGCATGCTAATGAAGGGAATGACCGGAAGGTATGCTGAAGTACTTCCCCACTTTCATCAGCATCTTGTTTGCTTGTGCTAATTCCATTGTTTTATTTTCCTTTTTGTTTGCTTACTATCTTGGGTCATATGTGTCTTAAGTTTGTTAGCGCAGCCGTGCTGCAGTGCTAGTTGTGTACCAAATAACGGAGGCTTGCCAATGGCTTCAATAACCCCTCATAAAGTGCCCCCCTTTTTTTGTTTTTTTTGGGGGGGGGGGGGGGGTACAAGCTTATTGGACAGTTTTTGTTAGTGTGGCACTTATCTCAAATATAACATAGCCTGTGGAGATTGAGATGGAACAATTTACCTGGATCTGAGGTAAGGATGAAATGAAAAAAAGCAGTCCTCAAGAGCATGTGAAATATGGGAAACAATGTATTTCTGACACAAATGCTGAAGCATGTTAGCTTTCTGTGTACTGGGTAGAAGTGTTTGAAAAACGTACAGCTGAGAGATAGCAGCAGCATTGTAGCATGATGCGGTAGGTACTTCTGGCTTCCGGAACGGTTCTCAAGCATCTGTTTACTTGCTTATTGGCCTAGGCCCCGAGCCATGTTTCAACATAATTCACCTTGCATTGATTTGGTGTACCTGCAAAGCTGCCGGTGAATTAGGAATTGCTCTATGCTGTTGAACCACTGTCTGTTTCTTAAATATGCATTCTTTTGTGAAGGATAAATATATATTACTTGTTATTTTGGTGTTGCATTGTTCCCTGTCGCTGTAGCAGCAACATTCCTGTCTTTGGCTTCAAATTATTGTTAATTTCACTTTCATGTCTTTGCCTTCTACTCTTGCATCATTGTTTCATCCTTTTTGGTTCATTGTGGAATGACAAGTTCTGTTAATACTTTCTCTCTTGCGCTAGATAAATAAACATAAATAGGCTAATAAAAGTCCCTGGTTCTCTTTCTCTGTTGTCCCACATCTGAATATATGTTGTTACACATAACAGGCATACAAAAAGTGGATACTTAGGACAATAGAAGAAACCTGGAATCTGTTTTACAAAAAATTTGTGGCGCTTTGGAACGAAAATAAGGACGGTCCTGGTGAAGCATATCTTCCACCCATTTACAACCACCCTGAAGTTCTTCAACTAGTACAAACAACGTACATGGGAAACCTGTTCCATGATTCCCTCGGATTTGGTGCTGCCAAAATGATAAGGTGAGACATTTACCCTCGTTATGTTTTCTAGTATTCCTTGTCAGACCTATCCCAGTAATCGTATTAGCTTACATAAAACACGCCAACAACAGACCCAGACTGAATCCCACCAAAACAAGGTTTGCGGAGTTGGCGTGCTCAAAATCAAGGCCTGAAATTTCGTGCTGTTTTGGATGCAGGGCATATTGATGTTGCAGTTTTTTGCAAATTCATACAAGTAATATCTATCATCTATATGTGTTTTACAGGAGAATTGTTGGTGTGGCACATGTTGAGGACTTCGAATCCATATCGGATGCCAGTAAGAGGGCAGAGTGTGAAAGGAAGGCACTTAATTTTGCAAAAATGCTGATGAAAGAAAGGAGGAAGTTTGCCTCTGTAACTGAAGTTATCTCAGCCATACAGGAAGTTGATTCGTAACAGTTCTCTTTAGTAATGGAGCTTGCTTAATTATCCAATCGCATGAGACCATGTTATACAAAGCGAGTGTGTTTGGTTGCATAGCATCCAGTGGAATAATCACCTTGGCAAACAAAAATAGTTGATCTGCTGTGGATCTCGATTTGGAGTTGTGCAAACAATGTGTTTGACCTTGTCAAGCAGGCTGCTGCTTTTGATTTATCAAGGAACGTTTGAGACATTGTTTAACTATGCTGGTGGTCTTGGTTGTTGATCAATGATCAGTTATTTCTTTACTACACACACTCGTTTGTATTTGAAACAAACTCCTGTGTTTCACAATCTTATTACGTGGTGTTTGGTTGTGGCCATTGCGATAAAGTTTTCATCTCTTAGTCATCAAGATTAAATTCTTATGTTTTGTTGGGCTTTTTAAGGTGTGCACGTCCGCAAATACTAAAGAACTCACTCGCCTGTGCACCACCTCCCAAGATAGACACATAATTTAAATTTATGCTTCAGCCTTCAAGAATCCCATCTGCTAGAATATGAGTGGTCAGCATAAAAGTCTTACCCCAGTTTACCCGGTCCCCTCCAAAAAAATAAAAATAAAACTCTGTTGATTACGCAGGATGGACACATTCATTAATTAAATAAGATAACAGAGAAATTTGTTTTTTTATTAGTAGACAACACAGAATATACATAATACGATTGATTTCGTAAATTGCGAACGCATTATATTAGAATCTTAAATTTTCACTTTATAACTGCTCAAGTCATAGTTAACAACTTAAGATGATGGGTTTTTCCAAAGTTCAACAGTTCGAAGAATGATGTACATAATCTTGGAGGGGTAAAAACTAAACAACTCTAATCGCCTGCGTGGAGCATTGCTAGAGCAGTGAAAATGTGACCATATAAATTGGTAATTAGGGAAACAACAGGCAACAAGTGGCTGTAGTTTAGTGGTTAGAATTCCACGTTGTGGCCGTGGAGACCTGGGCTCGAATCCCAGCAGCCACAAACAAAATCCGACCTTAGCTCAGTTGGTAGAGCGGAGGACTGTAGTTGTGTAACAGCCAATCCTTAGGTCGCTGGTTCGAATCCGGCAGGTCGGATAATTCTTTTTTTTTTTCCTCTCCCATTTTCATTTTCTGCACGCCCTGACACTGACATCACATTCCTCTGCATCCATGAAATGTGTTGTGTTCCAGGATAGTAATCATAGTATCAGTTCCTTAGTGGTTCTTTCTCTCACCTCTGACTCTTTTTTTTTTTTTTTGATATTACTTGTTATGCATTTTACCAATTAAACCAACTATTTTTCATATGATCTAAGATAATAATAGACTAATAGTACTTAAATCATGTTCGAATCACTAGTAGCACAACTTTAGAAAAGGTGCTAGATCATCGAAGTTGTAACAAATAAATAATTTACATTGCTTATCATTCTCAATTAGGTAAAGATGAAAGTCAACGACTCAACAATAATTTCTTCGTTTCATGAATCTAAAACAGTATATTTAATTATCATTTTTTCTAGTTGGGTTTTCTTTCTGAGTTTCATCCCCAAGAATGAGTTGCATGAGCACTAAATTCAAATTGACTCTCCAGCTAGGTTATAAGCCATACATAATTAACGTTTAATAAAATATATATATATAATTAGTGTTTCATTTTAGCAAATTTAAGTTTTTTATTCTTATTATGGTTTTATTAATATCCATTTTTTCAAATTCAGATGTAGATAATCTTATCTTTCTAAGTATTTCTTCCAGTAGAGTCCATTTGCAAGAAAAGATTTCAAGAGAAAAAATTTAAAAATGATGTTCATTCTCCTAGCACCATTGATCTTCCCCTCTTAGAGAAGAGAGAACAATCGTTTTTTCAATTGCCCTACGCGACCCTTTTTTCGGTCGCAGACAACTAATGAGAATGAGTTCAAGGATCATCGACTAAGCCTACAAATCACCATAAGCCTTTCTAACATGTTCTGTCTGCGCTTATACGCTGTCTGGGAGACTTCTTAGGAGCCATCCTTTCTAAGATTTCTCCATAGTAAACACGTTTAACCGTAGAGTTCTTAAAATAATATCAATTTGATGTTTAAGGGTCCATCATTACAAGTTGAATCTTAAACAAGCTAAATCGACAAGACTCATTTTCCTTTTGCTTTGCCACTTATGAGTTCAAGAAGACGTTTGTACTAACATTTGACATCTTCTGTTGAATTTAGGGAGACAGAACTAAAGTCTCAAACTTGAACACCTAATCCCAAGCTGAAATCTTTTGTTAAAATAAAAGAAAAAGGCATTTATTTACATGGGAAATCCAAGCTCTCTTATCACCATTTTTAAGGGAGGTTTACACGTACAAGTACTTATGCCTACCAGAGACAAATGCTGAAATGCATAAGCCAATCAACTTGTGACCAAAACAATAAAATAAAATAAAAAAGAAAAAAAAAAGAAAATGAGCTCTGTTGATAAGGAATCTCAAAATTGACAACTGAGGAGAAGGTTCATCTCTAAGACGTCTCCTTCACATTCATGGAGTAGGACATGATAGTAAACAAAATAATCACGAGAATCATATTCAAGTAGTGAAACAACAAGGCTTGGCAACTCATTTTGGTTTTTTCCAAATAATTTCAAAGAAAAAGAGGGAGGAAAACGGAAATTGGTTTTTTGACTTAATTGATGGTTTTTTTCGGTATACTCTAGCGAATTTTGGCTAATTTGGAATTGACTTCCTCACTTGCATGTATAAGACTGTCTATAATAAGACAAGATCCACTTTGACTATTAATTGTTGCAACAATTTTGGGATCTTTGGATTTTGATTTTGTTGGAGAGTAGTTAAAGAAAGATGAGAGTCTTTTGAGTATTTATAACCAGGATGGGAGGGCGAAGTTCATGCTAAGATTTGATCATTAATAATATATACAACAACAACAACAACAAACTCCCAGTGTGGGTCCCGCTTTCACGGGGTCTGGGGAGATCCGGCTGTAAGCAACCTTACCTCTACCGGTATTCCTAGATCATTAATAATATATAGGAGCCTAAATAGGAGCATTGGGTTCTGATTTTTTCTTACTGCGGATTGTTGACTATAAAAGAGCCAAAGTTCGGAGCCAAATAGCTATTTTTTAAGTTCATATGATTGGTTTCGACCACTCCCAAGTTCATATTATTATTTTTGAAAAATCCTGATAAATAAACAGATTGATAAGTAAACAAAAGTATAAGAAAAATTCAAATTCATGCGTTAAACTCGTGTATGGGTGGAATATATGAGTGGGTCGACTTAGAAGTTTTACCAAAATTTGCAAAAATATTTGTTGATTGGTTATGAAGAATACATTATTTAATTACATAAGACAGCCGAAATATACGTAATATGATTTGATTTGTTAAATTGCGACATTATATCAGATTTATAGAATTTTCGTTGTACAATCCCTTCAATTCATAGTGTCATACTCATAGTCATTCATAGTGGAGTAGCGGACATCTTAAAAGGGCAGTCTGGTGCACAAGCATCCCGCGTTCACGCAGGGTCCGGGGAAGGGCCGCACCCCAAGGGGTGAATTGTAGGCAGCCTAACCTGACTTTGTCAGTGGCTGATTTCACGGCTCGAACCTGTGACCTTTTGGTCACACGGAGGACATCTTAACTGAATGAATTTGACTGGAATTCGCCTCGAAAGTCAAATGATTTAAGAGTAATGTACGATTATGAAGAGGGTGCAATCACAATCCGACCTTAGCTCAGTTGGTAGAGCGGAGGACTGTAGTTGTGCAACAGCCAATCCTTAGGTCGCTGGTTCGAATCCGGCAGGTCGGATCTTTTTTTTCCCCGGTCCACTTCATTTTATTTTTCTGCACATCTTGACACTGCTATCACATTCGTCTCAGCCTCGGCTCAATTCCACTCTCTGAAATTATACCCTAGTTAGTTGTGGAAGAAATGGATTACGGTCGAAATGTCGTTCTGCTTCTGTATATAATTATCATCTATTTCTCCCTGGCACAGAACAATGATGAAATAAGGCCCAAGTTCAGCAATATATGGTAATCATGCGTTGCCTTTATATACATAGCAGCATGAACATAACCTGCACGGCTGCACCACATAAATCCATAAGATAGTTTAACAAATCAATTGGTTTGATAGTTTGAGTGCCCCAAGCACATAATGTGGTGAACTTTTGAGCCCCCCTCTACAGTCTTAGCTTAATAGTGTTTGATTTTATTTGTAATATGGGCCTAAAAAATATTACGAACTGGGAGTTTAGCCCCAAATCCATCGGGGCTTGGACCAGTTACATAACATGTACGTATGAAAAAATTAGATTGTCCATACCAAACTTAAGCTGTTTTTGCCTCACAATTCACCCCCCCCACCCCCAAAACAAAAAAAGAAAAAAAGTTTTTGCCTCGTACTATATTTATGTCTCGTAGACTCATAGTTGTAGAAATCAAGAAGGTTTTCTTAACATTGTTTCTTAATTAGACGCTGACACTTACAGCTTTTAATTTTGTACAAATACAATTGCATTATCTAAGAGAAACCGAGTAAAGGATACTTAAACAACAGATGAAGATGAATATCAGACAATAATCTCAATTTAATGTCCAAGGATCCGTCATTACAAGCTAAATCTTAAACAAGATAATATCATGAATTATTCTCTACAAGACTCACTTTTCTTTTGTTATGTCACTTATGAGCTTCGACCGTCATTGTCATTATTTATTACTCTTATATGATACTATCTAGTTCAAGAAGAAGTTCGTGCAAACATTCAACATTATCTTCTGTTGAATTTAGGAAGAAAGAGCTAGACTCACAAACCTGAACACTTAATTCCAAACTGAAATCTATTGTAAAAATAAAAGAAAAAGGCATTTATTTACATGGGAAATCCAAGCTCAAAGGCCTCCCTTATCACCATTTTTTAAGGGACGTTCACACCTACAACTACTTACATATATCAATCCATCCAGGCATCCAGCTATGTAAAAAGTAACAAAGGAACATAAAATTTAATGCCTGCCAAAGAGGGCTGAAAGCCTGAAATGCATAAGCCAATCCACTTAATTGTGACCAATAAAATAAAATAAAATATATATAGAAAAAAAGAAAAATCAGCAAGGAGACTTCATCCGTGTTAATCTGCTGGATCATATATATATATCAATGACCAGCTCCGCGGTGGCTTGGACCAGCATGGGCTCTGCTGATAATGATCCTCAAAAACGACAACTGAGGAGAAGGCTTTTCTCTAAGAGGTCTCAACCCCTCCACATTCATGGAGTAGGACATGATAATAAACAAAATAATCACAGGAATCATATTCAAGTAGTGAAACAACAAGGGTTTGCAACTCATTTTTGTTTTTTTTTTTCAAATTAGTAAAAGAAAAAAAAGGAAATGGGATTTTTGGGCTGATGGTTGTTCTTGTATACTGTAGGAATTTTCACTGCTTTGGAATTGACTTCCTCACTTACAGGAATAATAAGACCATTCACGCTCAGATAGAATCTACTGTACTAAAAATTGTACAACGTAGTAGTAAATTTTGGGATCTTTGAATTAATTGTGATTTTGTTGGGAGGTCTAGACAATGAAAGAAGGGACTATGAAAATATTTATAGTGAGGATGGGAGGGTGAGATCATTTGGTAGGGTTTGACTTTGAGGGATTGGGTAGGTGGAGATTGGAGAATGTTTGTGGGAAAGTTAGGGGGAAGGGAGAAGTAAAAGGGTTTAATTTCTAACGGTTTGAATATTTGGGAGTTTGAAACGTGGACTAAGAAGAGCCAGGAGGGGAGGAGTGTGAAGCAGCAAAGACGTCTCAAAGAGATGACAGTCAAATGCGTCGGAATGTAGGTAGGATGGTTGGTCAATGGTTAGGTGGTAGTGGTAATACTACTAGTTTGGCATTACTGCAAATCTTGTTTAATGTTTAATAATCGCCAAGTCACACCCTAAACCCTAATACCGTACCCATTGGTCTGTACTTTGTTAGGTGCATCCAATGATCCAAGACAATGGTCTTTCTAAGCCGAAATATGCGAAATGATTGTGGTTTGTCATTAGACAACGAATTACAAATAGTTCAGTTTATCTCACCGAAACCACCCCCAAAAAAAGTCGCTGAAGAAAACCTCAATTATTTCATTTGAGAAATCAATAATGTGTTAATTTTACTCTCCCTTGTCTTGATGGAAGATTTTAAAACTAGTCGTATCATTATTGATAAGAAGTCAAATATTTATAAGATTTTTAAGACTAAGAAAAATAAGAGGGATTGTGAAGCAAGACTCTTCCACTCCTACAAAGATGGCTCGAGAAAGCTTAAAATTGGCTAGACATTGGGGTGTTTGCACTTATAGGCATGAAACTTCAGTCATGAGACAGATAATAAAAAGTTTGATAAAAAAAACTTGAAAATCAAGCAATATTGATGGGTTGAATTTGGATGGATTTATCGGGTGATGGGTTGAATTCGAATGGCTTACTAGGCAAGAAGTTGCGGATGCGATTATCTATTTGAAAAAGCAAACTTGTTAGATGCCATTGACCTGCGATTATTTATTTGAAAAAACAAACTCACTAGGAATCAATTTAGCGCTATTCTTGTAACTTAACAATCTTTTTTTGTTTTCTTAATTGTTAATTTGCCTATTCGTTGTTTCTTTTTATTATGCTTGTTGACATTTATTTAAATCTTACCTATCTTATAATCGGAAAACAAAAGAATACAAAAGCTGAAGAAGTTTCTAGTAAATTATCTAAGATCTATCTTTCAAATCTCGTCCCACCCATTTGACGTTGATCTATGAATGAATTAAATCACCCTCGTAAAGAAATGTAAACAGTAGGCTCTGAGATTCGGAGATCTTCCTCATAAAGGATGCTCATGACGATAAGACAAGCTTATTTGGCAGCTTAAATCCCCACTCTGAATGATAACAGATCTCCAAACAAAGAAAATGGAAAGAAGCACAGGCCAACACCCTGTCATCGTTTGATTTCTATTCAGAAAGTGAACAGAAGGGAAATAACCAACAAGAGCAGCTTCTGCCTTAATGCAAAAAAATAGCTCCTACAAACTGTTTGGATTGTACAAAATTCGCCACTCAACATCCAATGAAACTTCACCACTCATTCCCTGGTGAGGATAATCATGATCGAATTCATAAGCATGAAGGGATTCCCATCTCTGCAAAGACACTTCATCAATGAGCTTCAGCTTGAATCCTCAACACACCTAGTGCAGAAGGAATTTCTACATATGTACGCTTGCTTGTGGTTTATGACGCGATGATTTGGCTGAATCCTCAACACGCCTCCCCAAGCTGCACAAGGAATTCTACTGTTCTACATTTGTATGATTGCTTCTGGTTTATGCTGCACAAAATCCGCTCATTCCCTCCCACCAGTAAATGACAGCAACAAAAGGGGGGAATACAGAAATCCTTGTCCAACTTGCAATATCCGCCAATCCCTGCACATTTCCCATAGGTTTTGTGCAATAGATCAACCAAAACTATCAGAGCCTCAGGTGAAGATACCATCTCAAGGTTTGCCGCTGTATCACAACAATACCAGTGATCGGTCCTCGAGAGGTGAAGTACACAACCTTATATCAAGTAGTCGAAACTGGCAAAAGGGGAAAATTTCATCATCCATGTTACCAGATGTGGTGACAAATAATACTAAAGTTAATTGAGCAAATGCATCCAAAACTAGAGAAATGCATCAAAGTTATTTCAAAGGTCAAAAGACCAGTATATTTGTCACTTACATAAACATCGAAGCATGCGTGACCGAGCATCGTAATAATTAATCTCCACTGAGGACAGGATTGGTTCTGCCCAAGTTCTTACTGCCATTTCACAAGGCTCAAGGAGCTAAGTCTACCAACCATGTGGCTTCCCTCCCCAAATGCAGTTGATCCTACTCAACCACCCACCATTAAATGGTCACAATGTGAGATTACACAGCTGGATTGATGCTCACACTAAAGTCTCATGTTGTAAAGGTTGACCATGCAAGTCGCAACCGGATAGAAATAGACAATGCGATTACTGGACCTTGCTTCCATGTGTCTCCATCTTCCCACTATCCTTCCCATCTTACATCTGTGCTGTGAGGAAAATTTCGTGGTAATCACTGAGTCAATACAGATTCACTCAGGTAGAGATCACGTCATAAATCTCGGTAATGGATTTGACTATGCTTGCCAAGTAAGGTCACCTAGATTTGGATTTCCTTATACCTATGTCAGTGGAATCCATACTTGCTGTTGTTTTTGTTGTTGTTGACGAAAAACACATTCGGCACTTCAAACTAGTAAGTCATGAGACACAATGTTTGCAGTAAACCATTGTCAATTCACGAATTCTATGCAATTGGGCACCAAAAATAATAATCAAGTAAGTCCAATTTCAAGCTACAGAACTTGAAAATTGTGAAAGAAGCTTCAATGCCAAAATCTGAGAGAAAATATTAGATATGTTCAATCTCAAGCTAGACAACTTACAAATTGTGAAGGAAGCATCAATGCCAGAATCTGAGAAAAATCATGGGACACATTCACTATGGTGGAGGCAGATGCAAAAGTCCCCCATAGCTCTCACCAATACAACCCTGTAAGTCGAATTTATATGACAAAAGTGAAGTTAGGAAAAAAATAAAATATAGAAATCATTGTCAGCCCCAAATTAGTGAATAGAAAATTAGAACTAGATACTGTGAAGCATTGTAAAAGCCAACTCAATAGGCAAAACACCCAAACAAACTGAATCCTCTACAGAAGGATACCAGATCCTTAGCTTGACAATGCTTCTTCAACCAATTACTCCCGACGAAAGGTACCAAAAGATGCGCTATATTTGTAGGCTCCAAAAGATCCATTAGATTTGTTCACACACTAAAAATAGAGCATTGACTATCCCATCCAAAATTCCCCGGAAGACAAAAACCAATCCCTCCTCTGCCCATTAGTTCATTGCTGTTTTGTACCATGCATGTTCAAACTCCTGAGTCCTGTCTCCACACCAACATAGGGATTTGTGCAAGAAGCCAAGACCCAGCTTCTATACACAATTCTTTTTATGAAGACTATAGAAGACGAATCATTATACTAACATCATAAATGGGAAGCCAAAGTGGGACATAAAAAAAAAAGAAGCAATCAAGCTTAAATTTTTGTACAACATCAGTATCCCATTAGAATTGAAGGAAAGAGTCTACCATATAGGGTCAGACCAGCCGCACATTGTACAGCAGAGAATGTGGACCAAGTAAGAAGACTCAAACCTAAGGATGACGATAAGTTGTTAAGTGGCAATCTTGAGTCTACCATATAGGTTCAGACCAGCTGCACATTGTACGGCAGAGAATGTGGACCAAGTAAGAAGACTCAAACCTAAGGATAACGATAAGTTGTTAAGTGGCAATAAAGATGAGGATGATCGATGGATATATGATCATATAAGATTGCATATGATAAAGAAATGAGGTCATCATAGCCAAGGTAAGGGTGACACCAATAGAAGATAAGAATCATACGATAAGAGGGCGAGAGTGACAGTATAGAGCTTAAATGCATCAAGAGTTGGGTATAGATGCACCCATGAGGAGGCGTTAGATGATTAACATTCTGGAATATAAGAGAAATAGAGGACCAAAGAAGCAATAGAATGAAATGATTAAACATGACATGGGGCATTTGTAAATCACGGACGAGGTTATAGGAACTAGCCCAGACAGACTGGTTCGACCGGTTCAACCATGAACTGGACCACAAACCGGTCCACACATTGCTATTAACCATTGAACTGGTCAGAATCTGGCTCAACCAGGAAAACTACCCCATTGAATAGCTTAGGGGATTCGGTTCACCCCCTTTCCCAACATTTTTCTTTCTTTTGACAGAAGAAAGCTTGTCCGTCCCACATGCCGGGTCCAACTCAACAAGAACAACTCCTAGGGTGGGTCTTGCTTGCGCCGAGTCTGGGAAGATCTAGATGTAAGCGGTCTCACCTTTGCAAGTAGTATTACCTACATAGAGGCTGATTCCAAATTTCCAATAGACCCACAACATGCCGGGTCCAACTCACAGCCTCCACAAACAGTCAACCTCCACTCCAGCCCCAGCCTGCTTGTGCCAACAGATTATGTTTTTCTTGGCATTGACTTAACCTCTACATATTTCCTTATTTCTAATTCTTTCAAAGGCAAATTTTGACGGCTTATCTAATTTCATATGATCTGGAATTACCCATGCCTTCCAACTTGTGCAAAACACTTCAATTGAACTAGTGCACTACTTGATTTAGTTCCGCTCATGAAAGCCATACACATTTGTTCAGAATTAGTATCTTCTAATGTACCCAAAAAAAAAAAAAAGTCTGACTGACTCATAAAAAATTAAAACAAGCATGGAAATACCAAAATGTGATAGACTAATTAAAATTTCCATATAAAGATTTAGTATTTCCATGCATAAATTTATCAAGAATCCAAAAAACATTGATGTAGCCTGGGAGTAACGGTAAGGTTGTCTCCATGTGACCAAATGGTCACAGGTTCGAGCCTTAGAATCAGCCACTGACAAAGTCAGGATAGGCTGCCTACAATACACTCCTTGGGGTGGGGCCCTTCTCCGACCCCGCGTGAACGCGGGATGCTTGTGCACTGGCTGCCCTTTTTAAACTTTCAATGATATGTCAGTTAGATTCCCTCCATTTTCTGAAATGCTATTGCCACTTAAACAAATGCAAAGCCATAACCAAGTACGGGAAAGAAGTACCTGAAGATGAGGCAAGACAACTTCATACACACGTAAGAAAGCCTTTGATTTCAGTGTAAGCCTGATCCAATCATAATGTTTCAAATAGTAAATACCCCCAGTATTGATGGAGCCACATGAAGGAATAAGAAAGACCATCACAAGATTACGATAGAATAGACCATTTAACAAAGATCCAGAAGTTCTATATCTGCTGTGGGATACCAATACAGCCTTCAAACAAGGTCGCATGAAGTTATGTGAAGAGAGACCACAGTGAAGAATTTGTCCTCGAAAAACAAGTTCAGCAGTTTAAGTACTTGAAAGAGACATGCAGCGGTTCTGCATGGCGCTCCCACCCAATTATTCTACTGCCTAGAGAGTGCCAAATACTCATGAATCCCTCCTTTCCCACCACTTAGGAGGGGAGGGGGGCTCTCAAGCTGTGTCTGGCCTGCCTCTCAGAGAGGATTGGCGCTCTGAATTACTAATTTCCTATCATGTGAAATCCATATTCCTTAATTACAAGAAGTTGTTTCTGTTGGCCCTATATTGAAGGCCTTTTGATTGCTTACCACTCCATAAAAGAAGCACAGGACTGTCTTAAGGCATTCTGCTATGCACTATGGTCTACTATAACCCAAGCCGTAAAAATTGCAACAACACAACTTATTCAGATATGCGAAAACAGGAAAGGTTACAAAGATTGCAGCCTCATTCTGCTGAGCTTATTCTTGGCTTAGCTTGGATACACCCCACTTGATTTTTCATACATCAGATGTGAGAGCACTCCACCATGATGCAATTGAAGCTCACAATAAGTGATTTCACACTTGCCAAAGGTCCTTACCTGCTTGGTTGTTGTATCTATAGAATTCTCAAAGCAGTGCCAGCTCAATCCCACAAAGAAGTCGTATTAACTTTATCCAATGCCCATTAGCAACCAGGTAAGACAATAAAAAAGAAATCTCAAAAGCTAATGTTCTAACAAGATTTCATTTGCAGCAACATAAGGTGCATGCAAACATATTCAGGCCACATAATTGATGATTTATAAATCAGAATTTGTTACACTTGCTAAACTGACTTCCTGCATACCTTTTCAATAGGCGAAAACAGACATAGATTTCTTCAATGTCTACTGCCAACTTTAGCTGGATATACTGCCTCAATAGCTCACATAAGCCATTAGAAGCTTCACTGGCTTCCTCTTCACTTATACCAGAAAATATCTGAAAGCCAGAAAGACAACACTGCAGAACAGAAGACAATGCCCCAGCAGACTCTGACCTCATATATGTTTCTGCCAAGATGTTCAACATCAAACAATTGCTTGATTTGAACTTATGAACCCAGTAGGGGGGATTTCCAACCCAAAGGTTTTTGCCTTCAGCAGCATCTGAGAATCCACTGTGATCCCCAGTACCCCATTCTTCCATGGGAATCCGGCCAGAATCTGGTGAGCAATTAGACCTTCGATGTGCAGGAAGTGCCCCAATTATATCAGTTCTCAGCTCCTCAGGTAACTGTTGTAGTACAGTGGTATCCACTTGGCTCAGAGATGAAGGCATTAGGTCAATATTTCCTGATTCCACGGCAGACCTAACAGCAGTTGCAGTGCTCACACCAAAATTAGGGAGATTCTGTCTTTCCTGATTCCCGCTGAGCCCAGCCTACACACAGTAATAATTCAGTATGAAGCGAAACGAGGGCACAGTTCTTGCTTCGTCAATTGAGAAGCAATCTTGATATATGTTTGGTCCAGCACAGGGCTGTATTCTTTCATCCTAGAAACTATACAATCATTCCATTCTTGGGAGTTGGGACATTAAATTTGATATGGATTCAGAGTTTCAATACAATGATATGGCATCATACAGTTCAGAATGAGCAAGATACAGTATAGTTGTAGTGGAGCCTCCTAAGGCAAATATTTTAGTTCCCACCCAATAATTTTTAAATTAATCTTCCCCAGAGCAGCATAACAATGTCTTTCACCCCTTGACTTCCTTTCCGATGTAGTTTAACCATGAATTTTTTCCCTAAACTACCTAAAACTTTCTAGTGGCTTCGTTGATACCACTGTAATACTATCAAATACCTTTTACATAAGTGACACTTCATGGATCAATCCATCATTCTATGAATTCTCAAAACATTTCAGCAGGACAATGAAGCCATACTTACAATAAGGCATAAAATTATTTCCCTCCACTAATCACGATTTCAACATAAGAATATCTAGAGCTTAGTAAAGGGAGAATTAAGTTAGAAAGCATTATAAAGAACAAGGTTATAATGATGGTTATTACAAGAAAGCCCATAGTAAATATGGGAACAACAAAAAGAAAAAAACAGGAATATGCTACCTTATCCTTTCGCTGAATGTTATCAACTCGTACACCAAGAGATCCATAAGCTTCCAGTTCACTAAGCATTTTACCTAATGACAATAGGGGTTAGACACTCACATGTGCACTTTTGAAAATAGCCAAATGGAAACTGTTACCTTCTACTTTCTCTGCTGATATGGCACTCGAACTCTTATCACTAACCTTGCCATTTTTCTTAGAGATGAGGTCAATCAACTTCCCCCCATATACATCATTAATCTCTGCGAACAACTCTGGGGGTAGGCTCTCAATGACACCCATGTCCAAATCATCCAAAGATGGCATTGTAGCAACTGGGTTCGAGCTGCTCTCACGATGCACTTGATCAGAAATGATAGATGAGGACGTGCTAGGCTCAACTGTTGAGTGACCTGTATCATAAATAACGCATTCTCTGACAATCTACTCCACAGAACTTTTAATTTTCATTTCCTCTTTGGAGACAGATATCTCAACCTAAAATTGAAAACATCTTAGCATGCTGCTCCAAAGACAACCAATCATTTCCATAATTTGTACCCAAACTGATGAACCCACAACAAAATAAAATTGGTGTTTACTTCTACAGCAGCCTGCGCTCTTTTGCATCAGGTGAGTCAATCATATATAACACCAAATCCAACACAGACAGCTCATAAATCTCACTAATATGTATCAGTGTGAACTAGCCTGTTGCTCTATGGGTAAATCTACTAAGAATTGGCATTCTTCCAAAACCTCGTCCGCTGCCTCCCCCTACTAAGAACCAGTGCTCTTCCCAACCCCGTGGTCCATCCTCCCCCCCCCCCCCCCGGCCCCCGCGAAAAAAGAAGAAAAAACAGAAAAAGATGGATGATAAGGGAAGGAAAAAATAAAGGAAAATTGTGCATCAAACAAGCAAATAAGCATGCGAAACCTTGGAACCGATCTGCACCCCGCCCACCCAAAAAAAAAGCCTTGTGGCCTCCCCACCTCTTTTAAAATTGAGGGGGAAAAAACATAGAAGACGACACACACATACACACACACACACACACACACACACACAAGAAGGAAGGGAAAGGTGCCTGAGATTTCAGGCAAACACGCCTACAAATTGCCGGCACTAACGTCTCTTGCCTCCTGTAGTCCAAATCATGGAGCCAGATAATCCACCTTAAGGGGATTGTACAAAGACTGAACAATTTGGGCGTTGTCCAAGGACCATTGTAGGTAGCAGGGCTCTGAATGGGAAGGCATGGGACTTGTCGTTCAATTCATGAATTGCAGCAGATGCAGATGCAAATGCAAATGCAAATCAATTCCCCGAACACCCACCTAGGTGAGGTCCTTTTTCTTTTCTTTTTTTTGGGGTTGGGGGGGGGGGGGGGGGAAGATGCAGCGCAATACCTGAATTGCAGCAGACAGCAAAGGCCCTACATTTAAATCCATTTGACTGCCTACTCCAAAGTCCACCCCCACCCCCCACCCCCCCCCCCAAAAAAAGAGGACAATTTAGAGAGGTATTTAATATTTTACTATCATCCACTATAATCAAAGTTGAAAATCTGGCATAAAAGAGACATTTCCAACTATCAAAATATTGGGGACTGTGAGTCAAAGATAATATTCATTTTGGGGGGGGGGGGGTGAAGAAGTGCCTGAGCTAACTTCCATCAACTATAACTCTTAAGGGATAATACCATAAAGCAGGCAAATTTCATCACGTCACTGAAGGGGCAGCATGCTGGGAGAGCGTCAGTACAAGGGCATGAATGTAATCAAGAGTTTAAGAAACAGCACTTGGCTTCAGACTACACAAAATCAAGCACGATAAGGAAATCAAAACCCCAGAAGCCAAACTGCATCTTCAGCAGTTGTTAACAGAAGGTCTGGCTTGCGATATAGATAGAGAAGAATGAGATTTCCAGGGTCACATCTACGACACTTAAAAGGGTAACCAAGAATGTTGGCATGCTAAAACAAAAATTATTAGGTGAACCATGCATCTTCAATGCCACATTCATTACTTTCATGATGAAAAACCTTAAAAGCATTAAACAGCTCTGCTGGTAGATACTTCATCAGCATACCTCTGCCACGGGAGATGCACTGTTCACTAGCACTTGCTGCACCAGATGCAAGCCATGATCTTATGGTGTTCCTTTCATGGCCTTCATAATAGAATAAAACATAAAACAGAAGAGAACCACACATAATATCAGAAATATTGAAGAAGGAAGTAACAAATCAAATTCATATTACCAGCACCACAAAGATGGGACATGAATTTGACTACATATCAAGAAGATGGTTGCTATTAGCATATCAAATTGCATAATTGGACATGGAGTTCACAAACCTTGCCTAGTGATATCAGCACTCTCCAGCCTTGTTACTTGCAGACCAATCCCTCGAATATCTTTGACATCTACAGTAAAAGGAAGAAAATGAATCATGCAGCATCACATCAGAGATGAATCCAATGCAATTGAATGGCAAGAGTAAAATCCCAATAACTCTGAAATTGCAGAAAAAAGTAAGATAATGCTTCCAGAACCCTTTGAATAACCGGTTAATTACTGAATTTGCCACTGAAGTTACAATAATTAATAGGAAAATAAAAGCATTGCCTATCTCCACCAGTCAAACGTATGAATCTCCTCTAGATTAAAAAATAAAAATAAAAATTTGAAAAAACTTGCAATGCAGCACAGCCAGATGTTACGAAAGAAAGAAATGGCAAAAGAATTCTCTCTTAAATTTATTGATGAACAGTAACAGCCCCAAGTTCTAATCAAGTGGGAAGAAGCGGAAGGAAATCTTTTCCTAGAACTCTATTGAACCTGGAGCAGGAATTAGTTCCACTAATGCTACTCGGCTAGGCAAGCTGTCAATTCATTACTTCACATTCAACTCAAATGGCATCAACTTTAGGAGCAATCATATTGATTTCGAAGCCATTCAAATGCACAACACCGGCATTGTACCTTTAACGGGACAATCCAGCTACCAAAAGCCAAAGAGGCGTAATTGGCTAGAAGTTTTCTTTATCACCCATTAGCTCAACCATATTCCACAAAATACATCACAAGAATGAACAAGCATCTGCTATACAGGTTTCTCTTCACGAGGCAACCTGGCATTGTCTATTGAAGACTTACGGCCCCCTAGTCATTCTATAACTACTAGTATACTAGTGATTGTTTAGAATTTCATGGTTCACATCATAAGCATTCATGATCTGATTATGCATAATGTCCTGCACTGGCAGACTACAGAGGAGATAGAAGCTTTTAGATGCCCCAACTGACTGATTAGTGCAATTCCAAGTATACAATATCATTACCCAACTGCCATTCACAAGGCTGCTGAATATAGAATAAAGGATAATGGGGTCAGATGTAAATAGCCTTACAGTTGCATTCATAGATAGAGGACTGAAAGGCGCTGATGACTACAATACTAGCTATAGAATGTAATGATAACATAATTCCTTGATAACAGCAGTTTCGAAGGGACAAACAACAACAACAACAACAAACTCCCAGTGTGGGTCCCGCTTTCGCGGGGTCTAGGGAGAACAGCAGTTTCGAAGGGAACAAGAAGTAAAAGAGCCAGCAGTTGTACTAACCTATGCGGAATGATCCAAACAGCCGCATGCTTATTCTCTGGAGCACATCCACATCATCAGTAGCAACAGGAACCTATAGTAGAAATAGTAGCTCTCCAGATTATCTCAAAGTGTACAGATGAAAATCATGCACAAATCTAATACATTACCGTTGTAGAGTGGCTCAGATTCTCACAATCTCCACAACCCATGTATTTTGTCGGCTCCTCAGCATTTTTTCTTCTCTTCTTAATCTGTCATTAGCGACAGAGTCAGAGACAGAGACATGGCATACTAAAGCACAAATATATACTGCATCCTTCCCCCAAGGGATTTTTGGGGGGGGGGTGGATGTGTTGGATACCTCCTCAACAGACACAAGAAAACATTAAGAAAATAAATTAACACGACATAGAAAATAAACCCTATCGAACCCTGACAACTAACTTTCACATTCCACAGTAAAGAACAAACACTGGCCTTCAGTGTAAAAGTGCGTCCTTGCACTCCACATCCTTGTAGTCGCAAAGAGACTTCCTTGCAGAGGCTCAAAAGAAAGTGTTGACTCTGCAATGTGTGAAATTAACACGTCACAAAATGCATGCAAGGGAAAAGAGGGGGACAAGTTTTCCAAAAACTAAGAACCAACATCTTTGTTATCCTTGAATCGCACACCCCAGTTTACTTCCGCACCTACTGATTTGCTCTCCTGTACACAATATGTAATCAGGCCACAATTACTGAATTAGAGTGGAGATCAAGCATAACATTATAAGATGAGCTGTAAAAAGCATCGATTGCATTGTTGCCTTCTGCAAAAGTCGAAAGCTCAAAAAGATGTTGAGAAAGTGAAGAACTATGTCACCCCCCCCCCCCCAAAGGAGGGGAAAAAAATCTTAGCACTGACCTGAAGGGCAACAGATAGATAGGATTCAATCAAGGACCCAAATAACAAGAACCTAGCATATCCAAGTGTTATAGTCTTATAGACTCAAAGTTGTTAACACCACGTGGCAATCCAACTAGCCATCTCATGTCCAGAGAAGATATAATCAATAAAGAATTCATCTAAAATCATTCTCCACAAACATAAATCAAAGTTATGCTTGGTAAGCTCAAAGAAGACAAGACTCATAAATGCCAAATTCGATCAACCAGGATATCCTGAGCTCAATCTCTCGCAGGTTTTCAAAAATAATGCATTAGGTTGTAGTTTAAAATGCCTCCTTTCATGTCCGCCAGTGAGCCTTGCCGCATTCATCAAGAATGAGATTCTAGTAAGCCTTCCCATGACTTTTGTCCAGGAAATTTTTACAGCCATTAATGTTCATGAAGCAAGTACCCAGACAGGCATTCCCCCCCCCCCAAAAAAAAAACAAAGAAGACAACAGAAAAATGTAATTCAAATCACCAGGTTTGGGAACATGCAAATGCCTTACCACTCCAGATGATCTAGCAAACTAGATAGCAACCCTCCCTTCAGTAGATATCAATGCTCCATTTATAGGCATTTGCGCCCCAGACAACAGAAGAAATGTACTACAAATTACGCAGTCTGGGAACATGCAAATGGCTGACCTGTCCATATGATCTGTCAAACTAGATAGCAACTCTATCTTCAGCAGCTAAGGATAGCTCCATTAATAGGCCACCCCCCCCCCCCCCAAAAGGCGCGAACATAACGGATGAAATGTACCACAAATTAGCCGGCCAGGGAACATGCAAATGACAGAGCTTTCATCTGTCAAACTCGATAGCTACCCTATCTAAATAGCTATAGATGCTTCATTTGAGCAAGGATTGCATTAAGTTAAAGCTAAAAATAGAAATCCCAGAGTGAGCAGCTAAAACATCACAAAAATCGAAATACATATAAGGGTTCCTGTCAAACCTGAATGACCCCAACTACCCGATTATCCACACCTCTGCAGTGATTCCATAACATTTCACCAGTTTTTAACCCAAAGTCTCTCTGCAGAGACTCCTGGAATTGAAAAGATCAAGATATGTTAAGAAATTAAATCGTGGGCAAAAGAAGTAACTTTTACCGCAAAAATCAGAGAACAATGCACAAAAAGTTGTGCTCAATAATGCTCTGCTCTAAACATTAGACCTTAGACATCATTCGCAGTTGAGCACAGGTCTGAACTCCTTTACTTTTCAACTTCTCCTCCAAAACATACCCAACACCAGGAAGCGCCTTGATAGGTAGTTGTAAAAGATACTCATCCACCTGAAAGCATCATGCTGACAATTAATTTGAAGAGAGAACATCCAGAAACCAGCTTTTTCAATAACTTTATGAAATAGATCCTGCCAGAAGCAGTAAGAAATCAAGGACCTGTAGAGGACTGCTCTATTGACATCCAAGACCGTACTATTGGCGAACAGATTTTTAAAAATCATCTTTTCATCAAAAATGGGTATCTAACAGTGAGAGCAGACGAAAGACAAGTAAAATAATCATTTCCAGAGCATGAATGTTGACAATATTCAGGCTAGCTGACATTCACCAGAAATATGCCCCTGAAGGCAGCTGACTGAACACCCAGTGAGTGGAAAGGTCACTATGAAGTATGAACAAGTGGAACAGAAGTCCACTGTCAGAAAACCAGTGGTATATCATAGCGTGTACGGTGTATCCACACCCAAAGAAAAAAAAAAAAAGGGAGGTGCCCCAAAAGCCAGAGTTTGCTCAAACAAAAACAAGACCGACCAATCCTACAGCAAACACAACTTCCTCTAAACCCAACAGATCAAAAAACTATCTTCAGAGAACTCTATACTCCTCATCTTCCCACAATGCAAGAAGATGGCCAAAAGGTGATCCAGACTTGTGACCCGCGGGTGGGGGGTTCAAGTGCCCCCAAAAACCATAGTATATGCCACCTATGATCCAAATGAAGCTGGACAGAGAAAAAGGCTAAGAACTATAGTAAGATTTTCAAGTACAATGATCTAGATAATGGCAGAATGTGCAGGATTCAAAAATGTACAGGAGAGAGAGAGAGAGAGATCCCCAAATTAAAAGCAGCAAACATACCACTAACATATCATATACAAAAAATTTGATCTCACAAGGTTACAAAATTTTGGCAAATGAACAGCTTACAAACCCTTTGATCTCAAGTCAAGTTGACCCTACAACCCCCCCCCCCCAAAAAAAACCACCCAAAAAAGGGAAACAATAAGGTTTGAGGTAACAAGCTAAGCATTTGAGCAGAGCTGCAGCAGTTTGACCCAACATCTACACTTTTAAATTCTGTCCCTAATAGTTTCAAATTGAGGTAACTACTGATTACAAAGGGGGTGCATATGAGGTTCATATCAAATGTCACTTCAAGCAATCTCGCACTTTGAATCAAATTTTGATTACGAAAGGTTGGCTTGAGTTATGTAAACACCACCCTTCGGGATGAGATTGGCTTTTACAACCTTATCAGCACAATTAATGAATAGCCTAAAAATGATTAAACTCCTAACAGCACCTTCTCAGTAGGAATAAAGCATTGACCATCTGGTTTGGCAGTTCTCGTGGCAAGCCGGGCCATAAGCAGATTTCCAGCAATTCCTGCACTAGCAGTGCACCCTGTAGTCTCAAAGATCTCTCTTCTTATTACTGAAGCTAAAAGCTCTGGATCTTTCTCATCTGAATCAGTGATATCTAAAAATGCTTCATCACAGCTTACAGCCTGAACGGGGCAAAAGCCTCCACTATAAAACAATAGCAACAAAAATACATTATGTTACAGAGGAACTTTTTTAACACATACCTGAACTTTGTTGCAGTGTCGATGCAAGATGTTGTAGAACTGGTCAGCTACCTGCCAAAATGATGCAGTATTGTACTAGCTCCAATGACTTACAGATTAGTAATTCAATTGGCAAATTGCTAATGTGCGTGTTTGGTACCTCCTCATAGGCTTCAAAGTTATAAGGGACGATCACAAGATGAGGACAACGGGCTTTGGCCTCTCTGACAAACATTCCAGCCTTTACTCCTATTCAGAAACGAAAAACAGTTGCGTAAGGGCACAACTATGAGCGTATAACACCATAATTGGCAACAAGGATTACTCAACCAACCATAATCTCGGGCCGGGTAGTTAGCAGAAGAAATTTCTGCAGTTCCTCTAGGACTGTCTGAATGGCATACAGCTACAGGCTTGTCCAGCAAGTCAAGACGGCTTCTTATGACCACGGCCACAAAAAAGCAGTCCTGCAATAGCATAGCCATCTAGAAGATCACATATAAGCTAGAACGGAGGGCTGAGACTTGGGGGGGTGGGGAGGACAAAGTTTGATGGTTCGAATCCTGGGTTCTTTAGAAGATTTGCCAATCTATTGTTTCAGAGTACAACTAATTAACAATACCCGTCATTCCATCTTCCCCATTCCATTACATCGCATTGTTTCTGCTGGATCACAAAAAATGCGAGCCACAAAAATGCAAGCATCTCCATCAAGAGAAAAGGAAATGTCTTAGGAGAAAAATGGAACAAAAGAAGTTCCATTGTTCTTTCAGAAAAGTCCAAATCCTCAATTACCATGTCCACATGGATGACAGTAGCTTTTTGAGAAGCAGCAGCAGCACTAGCATCAGAGCCTGCTTTCGTAATTTTGCTTGACAGACCAGAAAATCTCTTCCGGTAACGATTCCTCCAAGTGCCTATAAAGTGCAATCTCGAGCTCTGAACCACAAAAGAAAAAAAAATTCAAAGGTTGATTAATAATTTAAATAGCACAGTACAGTCAAGGTAATAAAAGTGATTTGGCAGTGAAGCAGTACGAGGAGCAGCAAATCATAGCTATCAAGACTTCTAGTTCTAGGTGGTATCTTATGCCAAAATAAAAGTTGTTTCAAGGGCAATTCATAGAAAGAATGAGAAACACCAATAAAGAGGAAAGCAAAACAGAAAATTCAATTAACATATATTTTAGGCAGATCAAAACAAATAGCTTCAGCAATAAGGTAACAGTACACTGGATGTCAAATACACAATGAAATATAGAGTGTGCTTGATGCACAGCTTGCTAATATGCAGTCACTATTATTGCATGTTAGATTAGAACAAATTAGCAACCAGTATAAATCACAATGCATAACCTCATTCATCTGCACACACAACCAGTCACCTAGAGACAAGAAGGAGAAGGACAGAGGAAAAAAGGATGAAAAAGATGACAACAGCCAAAATTAGATGCCCCACCTTGAAATAATTTTCAACAAAATTAGGATCCTCAGAGGTTGAATGGCGATGGTAGGAAGGCCCTCCACTTGGTGAATCAGATGATTCTCCAGCAGCCTTTGTAACTAGGTCATGATTGCTAGAAGAAATTGAAGGTCTAATAAGAGTAGACCCATTCATATCAGCAACCGAATTCCATATTTCTAATTGGAACAATTCTTTATCTCTAGAAGTTTGTTCCTCAATATCTGCTGTATCAATATGACTACATGCAGCATCTTTCATCTCTTTTTCACTTTGCAGGGTACACTCAGAAAATTCACCCAAAGCTGGAGAGGCATGATCATCCAACATAGCATCCTTCACTTCTGAATCTTCTGCTTTAACTTTCAATAGACAAGTTGAATCAGAGGAAACAGTTTTACTGATTTTACTGATTCTTAAAGCAAAGAAATCAGACAACTTAGGTTGGGTACGTGCATCAGTAGCAAGCTGATCAAGCTGGTAGGGAATCCCTAATCAAAAAACAAATTGCCAAAATCAGCAGTAGGTAAAGCAATAAAATGCCCATATAGTGAACAGTTATTCAGAGGCCAAAGAGGTTAAAGAGAAAAGGGGGCAACATAAAACAAAACCTAGGATTCATCACCAGGAGGTCCAGGACACTTGAGCGATCTACTTGAGCTTTGCAAGAAAGAGATAATATTCATTACCTTTCGTATTAGAAAGCTGAATGAGCTACATTGTCTCTTTTTTTAAAAAACTTCATCCAGTCTGCTTCAAGAACAAAATTGGTACCAAGAGAAAAGGGGTGGCTACTCGCTACAACACCGCCCCCCCCCAAAAAAACAAAAACAACAACAAAAAAATTGGGGTTCATTGAAAGGATGGATACTTCAAGACTTGTGGTTTTCTCCCCTGAAAGAGTTTCTTGAGGGGCAGGGACTTCATGCTTGAGAACCCACAGGTGGAATGATGAATGGAAGTCCTCAAGTGAAACAGTATTTTGAAAAAAGAGTATGATACTTAGCTGCTTTATTTGAATTTTAATTAAAATTGTATGATACTTAGCTGCTTTATTTGAATTTTAAACAAATTAATTATATAACCAAGTAAAGGCAATTGGGTTTAATAAAATAAATTTATAGCCCTATAATGTCCTTTCAAATAAATTCGCATCTTCTTTTTTCTTTTTTCTACTCCTTTTCTTTTTGAGGGCTTTTGGATATAATAGGCATCTAATGAGATTCACATACATATAAACAGCGAATAAGGAAAAGATACCATCCAATAGTAAACAGAATAGATCCTTAGCACAGGAAAATGTAAAACTTAAGATCAGGACTCACAGTTCAACAATCTACTAGCTGCCACACAATCCAAAATCCAAGAGGGTTTGACAACGGGCAGTCCGCCACTAAATGACCTGTACCAGAAGGTCCAGAACACAAGCAGTCAAATAACACTCTGACACACGCACAGCATTGAGTTTCACATCAGAAATGAATAGGGTAAAAGAGAAGACCTCAGATTCCTGATTTTACTATCAGGAAGGTTGCTGCAAATTATATGAGTGACACGATTCCTGGAAAAGTAATTCTCAAAGTGCCCACCATGCTTCAACATAAAGGCCCGTAGTTCCTATAATAAAGTACCAGTGTTAATGATGAGCAATACCTTCCAACGAAACTGAATAGTGAGTACGTTTTCTTAACCTGGCTAGATGGGATGGTGAATCCGTCAACAAATATGGAAACACCCTGAAATAATGGTTTTGTAGAGTCAGAACCATCATAAGAAGTTGAAGCCTCTGCATCAAACTGTTCATGAAGCTTCTTGTTCTTCACAGCCATATAACTGCAAAAGATCAGAATCCATCCATCAATATGAAAATCCAACTTCCCATATGTATGAGCAAAAGAATAAGAAAGATAAAATAATTCAAAATTCTTGTCATGTATATTTTAAAGCTAAAACAAGGCCCATCTTCCAAGAAAGATGATTTCAATTACACCTACATGCTTTCATTTCTCATTAACGATAAATCACAAAGCACATGCCCAACTATTTGGCTATTGAAAATAAACTAAATTTCCCTTTTTTCTCCTTCTCGTTTCTACTGGTGAGCAGTGGACGGTGAACATGCTCACATTATCAAGGGTATTAATCCAATGATCTGCAGCAGTAAGATGAAATTGTAACCAAAATTTCTATACACGACACCACACGACAGGCTAGCACATTCTGGCCCTGTTTGTATTAGCTGTTAGTTGTTAACTTTTAGAATTAACTGTTTGTATTAGCTGTTTGTAGAAAAACTGTTTGGTAAAATTAGCTATTTTTAACAAAGTTGTGTAACAAAAAGCTAATTCCTCAAAAAGCTCTTCCAAAAAACTAATCAAATTAGCTTTTTCATTCCAAAAAGCTATTCTACCAATCACCTAAATTAGCTTTTTGAGTAAGTCAAACAGCTAATTTTTTGGGGGGGGGGGGGGGAAACTCTTTTTAGCCAAAAAGCTGTTTACCAAACACCCCATGTATGTTCAATTATAACAGCGATACAGGACTGGTCAAGAAAATTCTTTTACTGTTGTGTATTATGTTTAGATGAAATAATAGTGACAGTGATTATCACTCTCGATGTCCCCCCCCCCTCCATTCATACGGCCGCAAATAACCAACCACTTGAAGTCAACATATCAATTGGACCGAAAACAACCAACTATGAGAAAACATGGGGCAATAGGATCCAGCTTCCTCTATAACCTACTGATTCTCACACAGATTCCAATTACTATGAAAGTAAGCAATGAGCTTTACATAAAATGCGCCAAAAATTGAGCAACGTACGCATTCCCTTGCAAACTGCAAATATGCGAAAGCATGGGACATAGAAATGGCAGTCAAAATTAAAAACAACTTTCGATTCAGCATCAGAAGAACATCCAATCTTACCTTCCGAAATCGGAGAATGGCGCACTGCGGAAGGAAGAACGAGAAGAGGAGCGCGAATTGGAGCCCCAAGCGGCACCTAGGGTTTTCTGATTCGTCTTCGTCTTCGTCTTCGTTTTCTTATCACTGCTTTTGCTGTTGGTGCTATTCGAGAGCGAATTGAAGCTTCTTTTGGAGTTCGAATTAGAACTCCCAGAACGAGTTGAGTCCATGACCACCTTACAGAGGGGAGAAGAGAGAGATTGCACCGAAAAATGGCGGGAGGAGGCAACGACTTGGAAAGGAAGCTTTGAGCAGTGATTAGAAAACGATAAACTGCTCATACCTTGTTCTTTTCGTAAGTCAATTCAACAATACTAATCTTAATTCAATTCAATTTATTTCAATTTACTTTCACTTATGTCAATTTATTTCAACCCAATTTTACTATTTTAACCAAGTTTAATTTATCACATAAAAAAAAATTAATCCAACTCAACCAACATCAACCTAATTCAATTAACATCAATTTATTTTAACCTTTTACCCACTTCGATTTACCTTCGAAAATAACAAACCCCCTACAAATCATTACATCCCTCCGCCTCCCCAAGCCAAACGGCATCGTTTGTCTGGTTCACCTACCACCCAATCCTACCTCACCACGTGTCATCACAGGTGTCAGCCTCGTTCCACCGTGTAAAGCCGCATTGTTGCTGCTGAATTCCGCTGTGGAGTAAGGTCCGTGGCTATGGTGCATTGGTGCTTGACATTGTCACTGTTCAATTGGGTTTGCTGGGAGTTTGTTGTGAAGTTAGAGGATTGATAAACTTGTGGGCCAAATAAATCTAAAAGGTAAAAATTAAGACTGAATAGAATGAATGATTTGTGATGATCTTGTTCTGTTGGATTTGAATTAATTGGTGCACCAATTTGAGCTAATACAATGCGATGTAAACATGGCTTTGGGTCATTCGAAATTCAAACGTAGAGGGACTACAACATAGATGTGAAATTTTTGGAAGACAAGTTGAATAATGCTCAAGATGATAGAGAAATTTATATGCTAAGCAGTCTCATGAAATTCCTCTGTTATTGTAGGGGAGTTATCTTTCAAACATGGGATAAATAGCAGGAAATCATCAACCAAGCAAATGATGCAAGACGATCACGTACAATAATCCTGCATTGCTTGAATCCCGAGGATTTTTTATGCCCCATTTTGTTCGATTGATGTTGGATCCAATTATAATATCCTAGGGTCTGACCTGTAACGTTTCATCGATCCAAAAACGACTTAGAATATGGTACATACTCTGCCCCTGAAACACGGGACAAATTAACAAGCAGATAATTCATCCCGAACTTAGCCCCCAATAAATTGATTCAACAATTTTGTTCGAACAAAGAGACCTCGGCCTTAAAACCAAGAGGAAGCAACTTATGAAATCAAGTCATTGGTAAAACACAAATGTCTTCAACAAATTAGTCATAATCGATGCAGGCAATGTCCGTCCTCTTTCACATCTTCTTATGACACCTGATCTAAATACCCAATCGAATGTCATTGCAACTCTTTTGAAGCTCCCTAAACATCCCAAGGGACGGAAGGCTATCATAAATGAGAGAAGGTTAATGCCACTCATCCTGTTGCTCCGAGATGGGCTTAGAATGGAGTCAAAGGAGAGTGCTGCATCAATAATCTTTGACCTCTCTTCAGTTGATAGGTATCGCATAATGATTAGTGTAACAGTAGAGGAGATCCTGACTTTCATATACCTAATCAAGCAGGGGACCTTGTGTGGCATAAAGAAGGTTTTAGCGGCCAATTTTTGTCTCATTTTGTATCGTGGCAATCATGAAGTAAAACTTGAAGTCAGTATTATTTCTGTTGGGGTTGATTTCATTGCTTATACTAAAATAACATATTTTCTGGCTAATTTATTGGTTGTTTTAGATTTCTTGATCGAGAAATGGCGATTTTGCAAACTGGTGCTTTGCCTTTGATGATGGAGTTTGTGAAATCATCGATCCCTCGAATTGCAAAGGAAATCATCAATTTTACTCTCCTTGTGCACTAATTGCGGAGCTAAAGTAATGGGGATTCTAGGCAAGGAGTCAACCAATATGGCAACATTTCCTCACTTTTTTTTTTTTTAATGAACCATTTTCTCGCTTGCTGATGCAACTTCACATGCTTGCAAGAAGGCACTCATGTTGAGCAACATGTTGCCAGAGTTCCATTGATCGTGCTCCTCGAGCCTAGCCATGGCTTCTTCTGCACTTCGGAAAGAAAGGATCATTCGAGTTTCTTAGGCTTTGGACCAAACAATGAAGCTCTTCTCCTATGTAAATATCTTGTCACTAGGATTATGATAGCACAATTCGTTGATTGGTGTTACAGTTCGGTTTTTTGAAGAGCTGAATTTTATGTTAGGTAATCGATTTGAAGCAAATTGTATAAAGGTCAAATCTGGATTAGTTTCAATTAAGTGTCATATGAGAAATTAAATATTGTCTTAAGGTGAAGCAATTTTGAATCCATTGCGACAGTTTATGAAAGTTTGAATGAGTGAAGTATAAGACATTTTTATCGATAAGTGAAGTATAAGAAATCCTTCTCATTGCTACATTACTAATTATTTCAAATTATTCTATAAGTACTATTTTATGTAGGGTTGCTCTGTAAATTAAAGGACCCAGAGGTTATATAATGAAAGAGACATGCTACAATATACATTAATGGACTAAATTAAATTTACTACAAATATTATAGCGTTTTTTTTTAAAAAAAAAATTGGGTACACCTCTTTTTGCAAAATAAAATATAATTTTGCTGAGTTTGATTTTGAAAGTGTGGAGTTCATTTAGATTTATTATTGGTCACAGGAGTTGAAGTGATCCATTTCTTTAACAAGAGAGTTACGTATTTTATAACTCAATCACAAAAAGAATGGTGATTTGGTTGATTTTCTTTCTCCCTTTACATAAAACTAATTAATAATAGTTAACATATATATATATATATATATATATATATATATATATGTATATATATAAATATATTTCAGACCAATCGTATTTTAATTAAACAGTAGAAAGGGGGGACACGGTTCGTAGAAAACTAGAAATGTCGGCCCACAACTGTGGCTAAAATCAAACGGTCATCACCTTGGAAAAATTTCTCTTAACGAACTGTTTACCAGCTTTAAAAAAAGAAAGAGAAAAACTGATCATCAGCTAATTAATTATCCAGAAATTTCTGATTAAAATCCCGAGTCGCCTCGTTTCACCCCATCAGCACAAAAATCACAATAGATGTAAACCAACCCCAATTTCTCATCGATTTCCAGGTTAGAGAATTTCTGTTTCCCCAATTACTCTTCGACGCTGCTCAATTTTCTCTGTCATGTCCCTGCTTCCCAAAATTTGGCCTTCATTTAACTCGTCCGAACCCTAGATAGCGCCATTGCTGCAATATCAATTTCAATGCCCCCTGGGAATCGCCCATTTTGCTATGTTGTTCTTCATCTCCGCTTTTCGGACAAGATTTTCGTATTCTTTCGTCAGTTTTAACCCCAAGGTTAGTTCTTAATAGATGAATTGTTATTTGTCTCGAATCTCCCTTTTCCCTTTGCTTGATTACGTGGAATTTCCGAAGGAAAAGCCTGATTATTCGTTTAATTATTTGGTTGAAGTTGCTGCATCACTTAGATTGATGAATTAGAATCTCAATTTGCATTGTTTTTTCCTTTTATTTGTATTGTTTTGCACCCTGTGAAAGAGCCCTTCTGTTGCATGTCGAGTTGAGTTAATATTGTAATGTAGCTCAGCTCCTGCTCATTGTGAAACCGTGCTGGTTATGCTTGAACACATAATCCCCCTCTGTGCTGTAAGCAATGTGATTGGGTAGTTTACAACGTTGCACTAGTTTGGGATCCTATGTTTGGATTAAGTGCTGGACATATAAACAGTTGTGCAAAGAGATTAGCCTTATTTGTGATCCTTAAGTCCATGTTATACTGTTTGACAACCTAGCTAGTAATGACAACTTCCTTGTTTGCAAGATATGAATGCACCAGGTAAAGGGAAGGAAAGGCACTAGGGGTGTTCAAAACTATCCGTAACCAAAAACCCGAACCAAAAAACCGCGAACCGACCCGAAATATTGGGTATCCGAACCGAAATATTTAAAATTTTTGGTTCGGGTACCCGAACCGATAAATTTTTTGGGTTTCGGTTTGGATACGGTTCGGATGTTTCGTAATTTTGGGTACCCGAAAACCCGAAACTTTTTTTTTATTTATATTTTTTTTTGAGATTTTTTTTTTAATTTTCTCTTCCCTAAAAACTTTGTAAGTTACATATCCCCAAGCCCCATGAAGACAAGGACTTTGAGTTTTTGACTTTGTTGCGTTGTTTTGTTTAGATGTCTAGGTCTTCTATAAGACTTTGTTGCATTTGGACAATGTTTTCGGCATGAATACGATGTTATTAAGGTTATGTCTTATAGAGGTGTGAAGGCGTTGAAATGTGAATAATAGTAACGTACTTTGTGGTATTGCCATATTATGTGATAATATCATGTATTAGTCCCCTTTGGGTACCAAAAAAAATTATTAGACAAAATAGGAAAAAAATATTTTTAAAAAATTGGGTTATTGGTTAACCAAAAACCCGAACCGAAATTTTCGGGTACCCGAATTTCGGGTACCCAAATATTTCGGTTCGGATACGGTTCACCATTATGCCGACCCGAAATTTCGGGTACCCGAACCGAAATTCCTTTTGGTTCGGGTACCCGAACCATGAACACCCCTAAAAGGCACATGGGGACGACGAGTTGTTAACTATATCCTGCAAAATCTCGGCTTTTTTCTGAGTTTTGCATTAGGGTTAGAAGGGATTTTGGATATTCTCATCCTCCACCTAATGTGTTTATTTTTCAGGAGAGGGACTGTACATCTGCCTCCTTTCTGTTTATGTCTACTCTCTTGCATCCCTTATCCCTGTAGAAGGGAGTGGTGATGCCAAATGTAATCAGTTTTGGCGAACCAACACAAGCAGAATATATGAGATATTAAGTTCTATGCGCCAAACTAGCTTCATGCCCAAGGCCACTTCTAAGTTGTAACAAAACTTCACTGTTTTGGGTTCTAATAGGAAACAATTGAAAGCCAAATAAGAAGCATGGATATCTTGACCTACGTGTAGTTTCAACCCGAAAAGCCCGAAAGTCGCAGAGGACTCCCTTTTAATTTGTCTTATTTGATGAACCATTGGAACATAGATAGCGGTTAAAACTTGAGAATCCATGGCGGTAGAGTTTGATACACAGGCCTGCAATAGCAGTGTAAATCTCAATCTGGTCAGGGGATGCATTGTATATACCCTTGGTGCTCATGGATGTGTTTCTCGACAATTTTGCACTGTGTTAAATCGAATGGAGCACCTGGAAATGAAATTAATTTTTGCCTAGTCAAAGTGGCCAAATCAACAAGCAGAAGGCATGGTATGATTATGTATCTATTTGTTTACCCGCATCTTTTGGACCACCTACATGGCAACCGCCTGAATGATTGTCGAGTGAGTCCTAAAATTATGTGAACATGGAAGAATGAAGATTAGCGCTGTGTTGTGTGTCCCAAATGGAAAATCAATCTCATAGTTGTATTGTTCCTCCCTCAACTGGGATAGTGTTCAGATGAATCAGCATGCTATTACATGGGGACCTAGTTTACAATTGACAAGACTGCTGATATGAGCTCTTTTATGTGCTTGGTTTGGGCGATACGAAAGTACAGAACCTCTTATCCCACCTCCGCTACAGCCTTAGAAGTGAAAACAATTGGGAAAAAGGAAAAAGTAAACCATATCTTGTGTAGTGGTGTTCCTGAAGAACTTAGCAATTGATTATCTTTATGCCTTGAACCAACAATATCATATGATTCTTAAATATGTATGCCTTATACTCTATGATGCCATTTGCATGACATTCCTACCTTTTTGTATGATCATGTAATGTTGATCCCTTGCTTGAAATCAACAATATTGACATTTTTCATTGGATCATATTGATTTTAATAGGAGATCACATAATATTATGCAAACTAGTTGCAAAAATTGAATAAGGAGTGGCCATACACTCAACCCATCTTACCTTGTGCTCTTTTTGCTGTTCTGTGAACTGGTTGGTGTTTGTGGTATACTGTTCTGAGAATTCTGTGTCTTTTTCTAGCAATTTTTTCAGAAGGCACTCGGAGATGTAGTCGTGGGTTGGCCTTTGTTATTGACAATGGTACAGGATAATCAAGCAGGTTGGCTCATCAAGTACTCTGCGACTGTGGTAGTTGGCGTAGCAGTTGCAACTTTAATATGGAGACGTGCCTGGAAAAGGTACAAGACTCCCCGCAATAGGTCATGTTGTGACATTAAGTTCATGACTGTGCCACTAAACATCCCTTTTTTTCTTTTGTTCTTCACTTATAAACTGGAACTCTTTGTTCATCTCACTTCTTTGCATAGCAATGAGTTTCTTACATAGCATCACCTGAAAGGTTTTAGCTTTCCTTATTCTCTTGCCAAAATATATCAAGCTACTTTGGGCTTGATATTTTCACTGGCCGATTATTTGGGAAAAGTCTTCTCTAGTCAGCTCCTCCTTTTACAGGATTCACTAGTTTTCACATTCTAGAAGACATTTAGTCGTCCTCGAGCGAAGTTTAAGTCTTCTTCTCCGTTCATCCATTTCGGTTGTATTATCTTAAGAAGAGCTAAAATACCATTCTCAGAATTCACAGGTTTGTTTAAAAAAATAATAATTAAAAAATCTAAAGCATATGTGCTTGTTGGGGGTAAGGCAAGGCACGCTTGGATCTTCTGGACCTTCCCTTAGGGGAGGGGGGTTATCACACACTAGTGTCCCCTGAGGCCTGATCAACTGCCCCATCTCTGCCAGTATGCTACAATGACCATTGTGAACAATTTCATATCCTCATATTAATTAGCCCCCATATTTTTAATCCCAAAAAATAAACTATTTTCCATAAAATACCATTCTATTCTTAGTTCATACTTGTAATATGCATCAGAAAACTTCATTTTAATTTGATTTTGTTATTAAATTTTCCTCCCCAAAATCATAGGAAGAGGGATTGTCGCAGGACTCATGATTCTCATGATATGAGGACAACAGAGGAAGCAAGTACCAGTGAAGATTCCGAGTTGAAGTGCTCTTGTGGGCTCCCTGCCAAATTGAGGATATCAAGAACCTTTAGAAACCCCTATAGATTATTCTATAACTGCCCCAAGAATGCATTTCATCATGTTAGTCCTCCATATTTAGCTCATGCAATCACACTTGTTCATTTCTTTTATAAACCTCATGCTTCTGCCAGTAATATTGACTCACTTGCTTCCTGAAACTACTGCAGCAATGTGAATACTTCCATTGGTCTGATGAAATGTCAGCTAATGGAGAAAGGAGTAGAAAGGAAACTTCTTTCCTCCAGAATGAGTGTATTAGGCTACATAAGAAAATTGCATACGTTCAGTCTCAACGACAAAATGATAGAGCTTTATGGGAGCGGGAGAGGGCAGAGCTAAGATCAAAGGTATCATCAGTTCAAGCAGAGTTAGATGATATCAAGAGAAGAGTACAGCACCTGTATGAGTTGGATAATATGCCCCCCTTTGACGACTCATGTTCCACAAACGAGGATGATGATGGGGCAACAATAGTGGAAACTGTCTAGACAGGAAACAGGAAAGAAGGGTTAGCATAATTATGACAGTTAATAGAGCACCAGACTAGTTAGCTCATTTTAATCATCAAATCTGATCCCATTAAATTTGATACTAGGTGGCTGCTTTTGATGATGTGTTCGGTAGAACCCTTGAGACAAGGGTCACCTAACATCTGTTCCCTGGGCTCGCGGGAGCAAAAAACATTATTGTAGCGGCTGATCTGAGAGCGTAGGAAAAAGGTCAATGTGTATGCGAGTGATGAAGGGCGAGTGAGTTCTGTCGGATTGGACAGGTCCGCTTCCCATGTAAATAGTTGATGCAACACCCAGCTGACGCCGGTGATTCTTTTGTGCAGATATAACCGATACGTGAAGGGATTCTAACTTTGGTTTCAATAAAACATTCGAGGTGGTCAATAGCTGCTTATTCATTTCGAAATATAGGTGGGATTTTGTTGGCATTGCACTTCTTGCTGTCATGTCATTGGATTTATTTATTGGTTCATTCATGAATAAAATCCTTTTGCTTTGTCTTCGACTTAATGGTTCCTTGATCTTCTTTTCGTGTATATTCCTTTTCTTTGTTCTGATCATGCATCAATGTCCATTAATTTGGATCATGTTAATGTAGTATTCCATCCCTTTGTCCATGCTTCAGAGGATGGGTTATCAGTTTGTTTAAACTTGCAAGTTGCCAGCAGATTGAACTGACAGTCCAAGTTTGTCTTTTTTTTTTTTTGGGTTTTGTTGTTGTTGTTAATTGTTACTGTCGTCATCTATGTAGTCCAACTTTTTTATAAAAAAATAAATAAAGTTAATAATGGGAAAAATAAATTGAGGTGAGCAGTTGGCACACAATCCAAGGGAGTACAAAGGTCAAAGATTTTGGGGGCCAAAAAAACAAAGTTATAAATATTGTACCGATCATCGTACCGTTTTTTCACTGGAATGAGATATATCGAATTTATGTACCGTTGTATTGGGTTCATGCCGTTTTGAATTTCAAAAAAATTTAAAAATTAAAGTACAAAAATTTTGAAATTTTAATGTACCGGATAGTATTTGATCGAAAATATAGGTACTGCTCGGTATTTGATAGTACAGAGCGGTATTGACTGTTATTTGATCAATACAATACCAGACAATAGCTTATATTGTTTCTTGATCAGTACTATACGTTTCGGCTGATATTAAACAGTACGGTACGGTATTTATAATGCTGCCAAAGACTGAAGGGGGAAAAAAACAAATAGCTGAAGGGAAATGTTTGGGGCTCCACTGGTCGTACAATATGGCGTGTAGTGGCGTGTTGATGCTCATTCGTGTTGAATGCCCTTTAATAGCCGCGTTGTTTCTTCCTTCAACGTCCTTGCTCTTATGTCAGATCATCAATTACTCCAGCTAATCATTTGGTGGAATTGGATGGAATGCCTTTGCAATGAAGGTACAAAAATTTGTCATGGAGCATAAATTTTCTCGACGGCATTTATAATGAGTTTATTCAAGAGATTTAAACTATGCTCAAGCATATTCTTTTTTTCGTTAATCCAAAGGAAAAATAAAAATATTGTTACAGAATAGACCAATTAATTTCGCCCTCTAATTTTCCTAGCAATCATGTATGAAATTTATTATTTTTTATCGTTGAAGTATAGGAGAAACTGGATTACATATTTTGTAATAATCTCAAAATTTGGAAAATTGGATCACACAAATATCAATATTAATCAGTATAGCTGTTTAGGTTTGGTAAGAGGACACGAAATACAACTTTCATTCCAACTGTAAGACATAGACTCAGAAAGGGTAAAACAACAAAGGAAAAGCAAAGAAAACTAGCCAGCAAGGGCAAAGGCAGAATGCTCAATCATTTACTCAACAAACTGCCTCTAACAGGCACCCACCATTAAGAAGAGGGACAGAGTCCCATGTCATGTTTCACTAGGAATATATTTATATGCACATCAAGTATTCAACTGGTTCAAAAAACATTTTGCATTTCACTTTAATGTATAATACTTGACACATCATATAAGATCCTAAAGATTTTATAAAATAACTCACATAATTTATCGTATCATCTATACCTTCTATCAATTAGTTACGCATAGCCCCTTTCATTGTACATTTACACAAATAAATTCTCTAACTCGACACTAAACAGTTAGCTGAAACTCAAAATCATAAATAACACGGATAACCGTAGGCCATGGGAATTATCAGTTCTTAACTGGATATCACGTTACTATATATCACCAACCTTTTAAACATTAAAGAATAGGAGGTGGAAGGCCCATTCCCTATCTCCTTCTAGAGGTATTCATTCATCCATATATAACCAGCTTGTTTATGCCGAAAGAAAGCATAACACAAACCTCTTTTTCCCAGTGCCCATGTACTCTCCAAAGGGTTTTAGGCTAGTAGTAGTTGCTCTTTCTCTATGTATCTACCTCTCTTTCTCTCTCCTCTTCTTCCTGGAGGGAGGTCTTGGGGCCAATGTAAGCCCATCAAAAAGAAGGTTGATGATGATGGAAGAAGATAATAATGGGCCTCTGAAAATCATATTCAATGGGCCAGCTAGGAACTGGACTGATGCTCTTCCCATTGGCAATGGCCGCTTGGGCGCCATGGTCAGGGGTGGGGTCCCCTCTGAGGTTCTTAATCTCAATGGTATGTCATAATTCACTTTACCATTTACATTCATAGCTGTGCTTGTTTGCGTTTATTCCTTTATTCTTTTGTCTGTATGTTCAATAAGTCATGAGTAGCACAACTACTTGTACCCAACGCGCTATTCATATGTGAAATCAATAGGTTTGGAATGTCTTCAATTTCTTTATTCACATATTCTCAACTGTATATTCATAGCCTTTGAATTGTGTTGAAGTTAATACTATAGTCCTGTTCTTTTCGTTGAAAAATATGGGTTGATAAATTGGTGAATTTAGTTGAGATTGGTAGAAGTGGGTGGAAGTAGATTGAAATTAGTTTTTTTTTTTTTATTGAAGTTGGCATTTTTTGTTGAAGTTGGTTAAAGTATGTTCACTAGGTTGAAGTTAGTTAAAGTTAGCTGATTTTTTTTGTTTTTGTATGATGGGTGGAAATTAGTTAAAATAATAAAAAGTCGCTGAAGTTTGTTGAAATTGGTTGAGATTGGTAAATTTGAATTTACCAACGAAAAGAACAGATCCTATATATGTGTATTGAATATAGTTCTTGTCGGTATAGATGAATTGATGTTGGCCACTTTCAAGAAGGGATAATAGTTGTAATGCCAATAGCATTTTCTAAAACTAATCAATAAATTTTCCCAATGGGAACCTATAGTTAGTTTAGTTTAATTATATTAAATGTTTTTACATTAGTATTTGTGGTAATATTAAACAATCATTTCATATATAAACTTAACAAGAAAAGACATATATAACTCCCTATCACCTTTACTCACAAGAAAAGACATATACAACTCGCTATCACCTTTACTCACAAGAAAAGACAAGGAATTTAACTCATATATAGAGTATTTATTATTTAAGCTTCTACCAATTGATTTTGCCCATGATGTATCTACTTTCTAATGGTTGTACATGGAAATTAAAACTTGGTTCAAACGGAGTCATAATAACCATAAACTCTTAGACAATTAGATCACACAAATGTCACCATTAGTTGTAGCCAAGGATGATACGAAATGCAACTTTGTCATTCCAACTGTAAGTTACAAAATAAGAAGTGACCAAGGGGAAAACAAAACACAAAAGAGGAAGCGAAAATAAAAGAAAATGAACAAACAAAGGCAAAGACAAATTGCGCTGTACTCTACTCAAGAATGCCTCTCACAAGTCACAACTCACAAGCATCAACCATATGCATCAACCATGAACAAGGACAAAGCTCTATATGCTGTCTCATTTGGTTCAAGCAGTTTAATAATTATTTCTCTTAAGTAAGGTCTTGCGTTTGAGTCTTGTAAATTGAGAAAATATGTAATGGGAAACCTCTACCTCTTATTAGACTTGATCAACGGGTCGAGGCCTCACCCGATGCTCAAAAATGAGGGTTAGAGTTAGCCTTTTTTTTTCCTTTTTTTTGGTTTCCGACCTGTCCCGACCCTCACTTTTTAAGAAAAAATTTTAAATCAAAACGAGATACTTTGAGTTTTATTTGTTTAAAACTTTTTTGCTTTATACTTTTTCATCTCCTCTTAACCTCCGCCCTTATTCACCTCTCCAAATCTCTCAGACTCATAACCTTTTATCGCTCTATCTTTGATGTCTGGAATAATCTTTTTAGTGAATTAACTGCTTTAATCACTAAATTACACATTAAAATGCTTATAATTGTGATACATTTCATTGGAACATTATATTATCATTTGATCTTTTGATTTTTAGGATGTTTAATATTAAATTTTATAATAAAAAAGAAATTTAGTGAAAAATCTCATTTTATATACAAGGAAGGTTTGAGAGTCGGGTCTGACCAAATGACCCAAGGGTACTCGCAAGGTTAAGGTTAGGATCAAGCAGAGTTGAAAAAAAAATCCTGTCTTCCGACCCTTATGACCCGACCCTTAATCCGGTCCGATATTTAATTTGATGAGGTTAACTTTTATCGGGCCAACAGCAACTCAACTCCAGTGAAATAGAGAATTCAAATTATATAATACAAAACAAGAAAAGAGATGTTTGTGCACATTTCAATTTAGGGTATGCAATAATTGGCTTACCGTATAGTACATTAGGCAAAAAAGGAAAGTAACAATGAATAAATGAGCACACTAACAGATGATTAAGACATATCACATTATCTATAGTTTCGACCAATTATTTGCAGTCTTTTTTGTTATATGATTAAATGAATTCTCTGGCCATGGATGTAACTCGTTAACTCTACATCGCCAACCATTAGGATTTAGGATAGGGGAAGTCGGCCCCTGCTTTGGCTCCTTCTGGATGGAGCTGTCCATACTGAACTGTATAACCAGTTGTATTATGCCAAAGAGAGTACAGCATTCGCAACCACAACCTCCTTTCCCAATGTCCATGTGCTCCACCCCTGTTAGGTGTTTTATCCTGTTTGCTCCCCTATGTCTCTGCCTCCCTTTCTCTTTCCTTTTCTTCCTGGGAGGATTTGGGTCAATATTGAAGGACGTTGAGGATGATGAATGGGCCAATGTGAGCCCATCAAGAAGATGCATGATTATGAGTGAAGAAGAGAAAAATGGGCCTTTAAAGATCATCTTTAATGGGCCGGCCAGGAACTGGACTGATGCTTTTCCCATTGGTAATGGCCGCTTGGGCGCCATGGTCTGGGGTCGGGTCCCCCTAGAGGTTCTCAATCTCAATGGTACGTTATAATTCGCAGTTTCTTCACGACTGTAGTTGCTTTCTTTTTCTTTTTTTTTTCTTTTTTTATAAGATAGTGAGGATTCACTTCGATGTGGAAGTTAACCTGGATCTGTCTATTATTTGTTATAGACGAATATGGGGCTACTAGAGTCATCAGAAAGGTTCACATCTCAAACCCAAATTCCAGAGATGACTAGATGAGTGAGAGGGAGATGGTAGAGAGTATATTTTATCTATAGAATGCTTGTTTTGTATTGTGTGTCTCATCCTTTGATCTAAACCCCTTTTATAGTAGCACAAAGAAGAAACTAAATTTAAAAAAATAGTGATGTCAACATATTAATTAAGAATGTCCCTTTTTGTTTACATATATTGTGATATATATCTAAAACTACATACATAATTATTAAGTTGTATATTTATACTGCAGTTGAATTGAGTTTTCATAATTAATTGTTTTTTTAATACCACAAAAGAACACCACAAACAAATGCAACATTCATCCATATGACTATACTAGTGTGCATCCCATACTTCGCACGAGTATGTGTTGAAGTCTTATAATCTTACCATTTTTTTTTGAAAAGTTTGTGGTATTATCATAATTCTAATTAGAAAATCTAAATTTTTAACTTATTGGTATTGAAAACTATTGATATAAACTATTTTATTTTGGACATATTGTTTGGATTGACAACTATATTTTGAGTTGAAAATTATTTTCAGCATGATAAAAGAACAATTCTTATATTGGATGGTTTTAGGAAGAGAGAGAGAGAGAGAGAGAGAGAGAGAGAGAGAGAGAGAAGGGTGAAGATGTTAATATCAAACGGAGTACATATATGATAGTTGTATATATAACTTTGAAGTATATAAATGCATTTATCATGGCATAGAGAATTCAAAATCGAAGATTTTGTCATCAAAGGATTGCATATAATTTAATATATATGTAATAATGCATTAATTTGTATTTAGTAGTTAAAAAGATATAGGATTATTTTGAAGGTAAGGCAAGATTAGGTTTGAATTCCTGAATGTTACAATTTAGTTCGCAGTCGGTATGGATATATTTGTAAAATAAATCTCACAATTAAATATAAGTGTCCAATGATCCTATCATATTTGTAAAACAAAAATCATTATTTATAGATCCTTTTACTTAAAAAATAAAAATATAAAATATATCAAATCATGTATGATAATTACATTTACATACTTTAAAGTTACGTATACCATCATTGAATATGTTTACCATTAGTCAATAACATATTCACCTTTTTTCCCCTCTTTTTTTAAGTAAAAAAAATCGAATATAAATTTTGTCCTCTCCTAACTCTTTATATTTCATCTTAGCAAGCGAAACATATTTTTTATTCTTGGCATATGTTTAATTATGAAGAGGAGCCTTGGAGCAACGGTAAAGTTGTCTCCGTGTGACTAAAAGGTTACGGGTTCGAGCCTTGGAGTCAGCCATTAACAAAGTCAGGTTAGGCTGCTTACAATTCACCCCGTGGGGTGGGCCCTTCTTTGGACTTTACGTGAACGCGGAATGCTTGTGGGTAAAAAAATTGATGACAATTAAATTGATTAAATAAAGAATACTCATAAAGAACCAATAAGAACTTGACACTTGTCAAAACACCATCAACCCATTCAGCTTTATATTATATACATGATATGATATGATATAAGTATAATGATGTAGATATTAACCATGTCTAAGAAGTCAGAACTGCTATTGAAAATATCCAAGCCAAATGCCATGTCATATAGGCATAAGTGTCTCTGATTTGTAGTTTTTTTTTAAAAAAAAAACACAAAGAATTCTCTTCATAATTTTCGCACTTCAGAATGAACATATGGTCTCCAAAAAGCATGGTTTTGTTTTGATAAAGAATATTTCAATTTGCTTAAAGGAAGCAAATGCTTTGTGTCCTTTGTTTTATGTTTGAGCAGAAGACACGCTTTGGACTGGTGTACCTGGAAACTATACAGATCCTAATGCTTCAAAGGCATTAGTAAATATCAGAAAGCTCATCGATGATGGCAATTATTCCGAAGCTACTGCTATGGCGGATAAGGCGATTTCTGGCAGTCCTTCTAATGTATGTTGTATTCATTTCTCGATTTAATATTTCACTAATAACAGGATTGCATACGATAAAAACAGTCGAGACCCTTGCCTCAAGTACGATTTATATTGATGCCATATTGTAATCATACTGTTTTGACTTTATACATGTTATATGAAGGTTTACCAAGTCCTAGGTGACCTGAAGCTGGAATTTGATGAGTGGCATGCAAATTTTACAGTAGGATCTTATCATAGAGAACTAGACCTGGACACTGCAACTGTAACTGTACGATATACTGTGGGTGATATTGAATTCACCAGAGAACACTTTGCCTCGAATCCTGATCAAGTTATTGTAACCAAGATCTCGGCTAGTAAACCGGCTTCTCTTTCCTTCAATGTCACATTAGACACCCAACTACAATACCATTCCTCCTTTAATGGCAACAACCAGATCATTATGGAAGGAAGTTGCCCTGGGATGAGAAACCAAGCCGATGATCATCAAGGAATCCAATTCTCTGCAGTCCTTGACTTACAGACTGGTGGTGAAGATGGGGTTATACACAATCTAGATGCCCAAAAGTTCAGAATTGAAAATGCAGATTGGGCGGTCATTCGCCTCGTTGCTTCATCTTCATTTGCAGGGGCCTTCACCAAGCCTTCAGATTCTGGAAAGAATACAACTTTGGAAGCTCTCACTATGATCAGCACTATAAATGTTCTCTCATATTCTGCTCTGTATGCCCGCCATTTGGATGACTATCAGAGACTCTTTCGTCGTGTTTCTCTTCATCTGTCAAAAAGCAATGATTCAATCCGCTCCTCAAAACCCACATCTGAGAGGGTCCGGTCATTCCAAACTGACGAAGATCCAGCTATGGTAGAGTTGTTGTTTCAGTATGGTCGCTATTTGTTAATCTCAAGTTCTAGGCCGGGAACTCAGCCTGCAAATTTGCAAGGAATATGGAACAAAGACATCACCCCACCTTGGGATTGTGCACCTCACTTGAACATAAACCTTCAAATGAATTACTGGCCTTCTCTTCCCACCAATCTCCACGAATGTCACGAGCCTTTGCTCGATTACATGTCCTCTCTTGCCGTTAATGGGTTGAAAACTGCAAACGTGAATTATGGCGCAAGTGGGTGGGTTGTGCATCAAGTGTCTGACATATGGGCGAAAACGTCACCTGATGCAGGGCAAGCTCTTTGGGCATTGTGGCCAATGGGCGGGGCTTGGCTTTCGACACATTTATGGGAGCACTACACTTACACAATGGACAAGGGCTTCCTAGAACACAAGGCATACCCTTTACTTCAAGGAGCATCATCATTTTTGTTGGATTGGTTGATTGAAGGAAAAGATGGGTTCCTCGAGACTAACCCTTCAACATCTCCTGAGCATATGTTCATAGCTCCAGATGGAAAACCTGCAAGTGTAAGCTACTCATCAACCATGGACATGGCTATAACTAAAGAAGTCTTCGCTGATATTGTCTCCGCTTCCGAGGTTCTAGGAAGAAGTAGCGATGACCTTATCCAACGGGTTCTAAAGGCTCAGGCCAGGCTACCTCCCTACAGAATTGCTCACGATGGAGCAATCATGGAATGGGCTCAAGCCTTCCAAGACCCTGATCCATTTCATAGACATTTATCACACTTATACGGCGTGTTTCCAGGACATACAATTACACCTTATGAAAAGCCAGAACTATGCAAAGCAGCAAATTATAGCCTTTACAAAAGAGGAGAGGATGGACCTGGATGGTCAACTGTGTGGAAAGCTACTCTATGGGCACACTTGCAAAGTAGTGATCATGCCTATCGAATGATCAAGCATTTGTTTAACTTAGTGGATCCTGATCGCGAGGGTGCATTTGAAGGAGGATTATACAGTAACTTATTCTCCGCGCACCCACCATTTCAGATTGATGCCAACTTTGGGTTCTCTGCTGCTATAGCAGAGATGCTTGTTCAGAGCACCATGAAAGATCTATACCTCTTGCCTGCTCTTCCAATGGACAAATGGCCAAATGGCTGTGTCAAAGGATTGAAGGCTCGAGGAGGCATAACTGTCAACATTTGCTGGGGTGAGGGAGACCTACAAGGAGTTGGCCTTTGGTCACTTAACACAGATACTGTCAAAAGAGTGCATTATAGAGGTACAATGGTCACTGCAAAAATTTCATCTGGTAAAGTCTATGCATTCAATAAGCAATTGAAGTGTGTTAATACATATTCTTTACCTTATTAGGTTTCATTTAACCAAACACATGTGGGTAAATGCCCCTACATAAAGGGCACTCTCTTTGGTTTCCCAGCATTCTTCAATTTAAACCTGGGTTCCTCTTCTTTTGTACTTAATTCCTTTTATACGAAAGGGTTTTTTGTCTCCTGTACTATGCCCCCTTCCCCTCCACCATATACGTCATATAGTAAGAGTTTATGAAGGTTAAGGTGTACACAATCTTATTCTTGATAGAAATTAACATTCAGAAAATTAAATAGTTCATGCTATATTTTTATGTAATCATCCCAACAAATATGTCAATTGATGGCTAAGTGGTGATGAAATATTTTTATGAAGGATCCAATTCAATTAAAAATTAAAACATTATTAGGTAATAAGATGTCAAAACTCTGAGTTTGTAGATCCATGACTATAGCGTAACTAACTTTAGGCTCGTATTCCATATAAACTAGTGTAATGTCTATTTGACAGATTACAATCTTAATATTTTTACATTATTGGCTCATGGTCTCAAAAATAAGGTACTAATAATATATTTATAATCTTAATATTTACAATATAATTTCTATGTATATGGGCTGATTGGGTTCTGAGAAAACATTATATAGAATGCTCCTTTCATTATAAAAAATCAATGTGTAATTCCAAACTTGATGACCATCGGTCAATATGTTCTTGTTAAAAACAAAAAAAAAACTTGTTATTAAAAGAAAAACAAAAAGAAAATGAAAAGAATCTATAATGTTATTGTTACACTATTGATAATGTTATAACTTATATGAAGATCGAGTTGAAGTAATTAAATATTAAATATTGTCCTCCAATTATGAAAAATAAATACCAATTAACTTAGCAACGTGCATTTATGCTTAATTCATGTGTAATAATTTAGACCCATCAAAATATTGGATATCATACATAATTACACACATATATACATATGTAAGGTTTGTAGCTAAAATATTGGATAATCTAGTCACTCCATATCACAATGACCCGTAAATCTTGGGTAATTTGGATCACATGCACACACATCCCTCTAACGATTTATATATATAATAAAAATCTCAACTAGACACTCAATAATAAGTTGAAACCCGTAAATATAAATAACGCACGAGTGATGGATATATTATATATGTATATAAGCCCTTAACTCTTATTTTATGTTTGGTTGAATATAATGTAATATAGTTATCCTTGCAGTGTAATTATGATTATGTAGTTTGTAGTATAATATAGACGTTGGCCTCTTTCAAGAATCATAATTGTTCTTGAAATTGTCCAAGCCAAATGTCATTTTATAGTGTCATAAATGTCCGTCATTAGTAAATTTGTCTTCCGTCAAAATTTTCACTTTTTTCTGTATTAAAAAAAAAGCCTTGTACTTATAGTATGTATGTGTATACATTTACATATATGTGTATATATATATATATGCTCACATCCTGAAAGAAAATCGAGAATGTTGCATAAAGTGAAGTGAAGAAACATTAAAAGCATTTCACATGTCATTTCTCTCCTCGTATTGCATCCTGCGTAAATCATTTTCACCTCCAAGTACCACACATACGTCAATTTCGCCACCATATCAGTCAATTAAGATTAATCCTAATTAAGGACCTGTTCTTGTCGTGAGTTAATTAGGGTGGGTAAAAGGGTGAAGTAGGTTAATGTAGGTTGAAGTGGGTTGAATTTTTTCTATGTGATAAATTGAACTTGATTAAAATAGTGTAAGTGGGTTAAAATGGGTTGAAGTAGGTTGTAGTGGATTGAGATTGATATTTTGAAATTGACCCACTAATACAAACAAACTCTAAATACTATAATTAAATATCCAACACAAAAGACCTTCCATACCGCAGTTGCCGTCGGTGCATCGGAATAGATGGCGAGAGGGGAACTTGAACAGCATGAATTAATCCCTTCCATTGCCATAACCTGAACTCGCTTCTTGTGGGAAGTCATATAACAAACAGTGGGGGATGAGGAGAGGAACTACGAATGGGATGCATAAAAATCGGTAGGTGGGTGCTTGGAAGGAGAGAGAAAATTAATTTGTCTAGCTTCTTGTTCAGGTCACAAGTAACAGCTTTCAATGGCTCATATTTGACTTAAGTATGTCAGCGGCTCAAATTGTTCAATTACAGTAGTTAAAAAAATTTTCAATTATAGTAGAATTTTTTATGAGAAAGAGTGAGGTGAAAAATCAAAGGCAAAGGCTATGATTGTTTTAACAAAATCAACGGCTATTATGATTTTCAATTACTATCGTTAAATAAAATTTCAATTATGATAGTATTATCATTTTGCAATAAACAATTTTCCGCACTAAGGCATATCGTTTCAACATTCAACCCACGATAAAATGCTTCTCACTAAGCCCATTCCCCATTTGCCCACCCACTAGTTTCATTAGATTGTCTTACAATTTAATTTCTATATTATAGTCCATAAGAATGTGTACTCTTATAAGTCATATATATATATATATATATATATATATATATATATATATATATATGACAAATACACGTAAGTAAATACATGATATGTGACTTATAAGAGTATCTAAACCCGGAGCATGTTAGAATTGGATTAATATAAATTGTCATTGACCTATCAAAAGAGGCCAACGAGATGTGATACTTATCCAAAAACAAAGGAATGAGGGCATGTTTATTTCAGCAAATGACCAGCCGCAAGTGCTTTCAATTGTTCTCAATCACTTTTAATCGTCAATCTTAACCATTTTCTAATTACTCTTAACTGCTTCCAACTGCTCTTACCTGCTCGCGATTGCGCCCAGTGTTTTACAAACACTAATCATAGGGACTCATAGTGCTCCAAGCTGCTCCCCAATTGCTCACAACTGATGCCAACTGGTCATAGTCACTCTAAATTGCTAACAACCGCTTCCATCTGCTTCTAACTCCTAACCGCCAATTAGAACCACTTCCAACCGCTCTCAATTGTTGTCAAAAGCTAACCGTTAGTTACAACCGCTAAAACAAACAGACCCTGAATATCTATATATAATTTGATTAATTGCAAAATGATACAAATATGAATCATCCAACAGAGTTTGATCTCCTATTAATTAACAATTAACTCAAACTCGGAATGTCGACAGCTCGTCCCATCATTTCCCCCTTTGTGCCTACTAAGCCCCAATAAGGGTCTGTTCGTTTCAGCGGTTGTAATGAGCAATTAGCAGTTGAGAACAATTACGAGCAATTGTGATTAATTATGAGCATCTAGGAGATAGTTAAATTATTGTTTGTAATATAATGTGAGTTGTTACAAGTAAAAGCAGTTATGAACTGTTGAGATTAGCGATTAGCGATTGAAGCCAGTAAGAAGCAATTGAGAGCAGTTGAAAACAGTTGTAGTTGGACAAATATTGAAACGAAGGCCTAGTTCTTTTTGTGGGTAAATTTTGACTCTCACATTCATCATATTCCTTCCCACTCATTCTCACTCTGTTCTATTACTTTTCACTTGTTAAAGATAAATACTGTTCTTTTTCACTCCATCTCATTCCCTCTCGCTCCATCTCATTCCCTCACACATTTTGAAATCAATACCTTCACATTTCTCCCACGCCATTATATTCCTTATTTCATTTCACTTCTTCATGTTCCTTCATACTCGTACCAAAAAAAAATAAAAAAATCCACTCAATTTCATTCCTTCCCACCATTATATGCATGCTCATCTCTACGACAAAAAGAGTCCCTAAATCATCCTGTCATAGAGGTCCAATGGGTGCGAATGCTTATATCCCCCTCTCTTCCAAAAAAGAAGGAAAAAAAGAAAAGGTCAGTGACAACCAATTCAGCAATAGTAGCTTGGATGCTGGTAGTTGGTCCATTCTCGGGCCCCCCCCCCCCCCAAAAAAAAATCCAAAAAACAAAAAGTAAGGGAGAGCCCAATCAACAATAGTAGCTTGGATGGTTCTCCATTACTAGCAAAGCAAGCATCACAAGTGATTTCCTACAACTTCGAGTGTCTTAGGCCTTCATGACAACGGCATTTCAGTGGCTTATGCCAACAGATTGTATTGGACGTATGAAACAGCAAAACCAACTGAAGGAACGTTCTTTTCAAATTAACATAAATTTTCATTATCAACATCAATAACTTTGAACACAATTCAACAACTATTAGCATAAGTCAAAATTATTCAACATAAATCAACATTATTTAGAATAATTTAGCACCACTCATCACTATTTAGTATTCAGCAACTTTCAATACTGTTGAGTACTTACTGAAAATAACGAATTATATTTTTTTCAACCATTCAGCATATTTCAACATTTTTCACCATAATTCAACAAGTTTCACTACATTTCAGCAAATTAAGCATATTTTAGTAACTTTTAACATATTTTAGCAATAAATACCAATAAATATTTCTCATTAGTCTAAAAAAACATGCTTTCGTTAGCACAGAAATCCTAAGAGCATCTAGGAAAAGAGAAAGATAACTTATAATCAGACAAGTATTCCATTGTACTGAATTAAAAATCCTTGAAAGATACAGTCTACTCCACAGTTACTCCTTGAGGACAAGCTTCGCACCTGGAGGCAATATTTCTCCGAGTCCTAGGGCGCGCGCCTTTGACGCGTCTAGATCCGGGTTGAAAATACGAGAATAATGGGCTATCCTGAAATCAATGACGACTAGTTCAAGCGCCACAGCCTTCCTAATCACATGTGTGGCAAATTCAAGGTCAATACGACGGCCCACAAAGCCACAAAACTCCAATGTTTTCAAGCACCCTAGAGACCCTGCATTGCGGCGCTCTTCCAATGTGCCATCAAGCTCCAAAGGAAAGATATTACGAGTGCTCAACTGCAAAGGGAGGGGGCGGGGGAAAGCCTCATCAACGGAGTCTCAGAAACAAATGCAAACAACAACAAATCCACCACCAAAGGCTTCTCAGTCAATCAGAAAGTTCTATGATATCTCGTTAGAAATCAGGAGAAAATAATGTAACGATCGACAATATGTAAAAATATGTAGTAATCAAAATCAGGATTCTGGATCTAAACTGCAGTCACTAATATATATAATCTGGACTATGGGAACATAAAAGAGATACATGCAGACCGAAGAGAAAAGGCTGTCTCACCTCCAAAGTTAACTTCTGCAATACTGGGCAAGCCTCAATCAAGGTGATCCATCCAAGAAGTGTCTGATAAGGTCTTGCATAAATAGTTAGTTTCAGGTGCTTTAGGTTCATGAAGCTTGAGACACGAGGTACGACCATATTCATAGGCAGATCTGCATCAATAGCAGGTCCTGCCAATTCAGGAGGATAAAATGTCAGCTACCTAGCACATTAACATTCATTCACAAAACATCAACAGCAGGGACTATTGTAACAGAGTTGAGGGTACTAACCTTTCAAATATATTCGTGTCACCACATTAAGATACTTCAACTGTGAAAAATAGTCCGAAAGCGAATCAAAAGCATAGGCTATAGGGTCCTCCCCTCCTCCGCCAATTGACACCTTGGAGAGCAAAGGGGCATTTCGAATATCCAACTGTATACGTTGACCTTCGTATCTAAAGGTCACCAGCTCCGGGGCCATAATCTCAATACGTTGCAAATCGGGACAATCATATAAATCTAGACGTTTTAATGCCAGTGGCGAACCTGAAGCTCTTATGCCTGTTAAACATGTTGACCCATCAATTTGCAAGTTCTCAAGGAATGGGCAGGAGTGCAGAAAGCAGTCAAGGACTCAAGGATACCAGTGGTTACTCTAATGTGTTTAAGAAACAAGGTTTTCAGGGCAGGCTTCCAGCTAGGTAAATTAGAAGGACACTTAAGCAGGTCACAGCACTTAAGAGGCAGGGCATACATCGTGCTGGATATAGATGCAGGTTCGAAGTCTAGCACAAGGCTTTTAGCTCCTTTTGTTAATGCGAAAACCACCCACTTATCAATGTGTGATTGGTAAGTATTCGACAAACCAAAAGAGACCTTGAATTCTTCTACTGCTAAACCACGATGTTGGTTCACAACATGAGTCACCCAGGTCACAAAATTATATGTATCTTGGTCGAAAAATGCCCGATCAGATATGGAGAAGCGTTCTAACCGCGTCTTCGGATCTTCAAAGTTAAAGGTGCCGGGAAAAAATGGCCACAGTTCCCTCCACTTGTGACAAAGAACACTAGTTCTTGCAGCTTCCTTCATCGTCAAACAAGACATGATGGATAATAGAACTTCATCTGGCAACTGATTTAGGCCATCATTGCTTTTGCCACCATGGCTCTGAATTGTCCAAAATCAAATGGAAAATTAAACCACAATACACTCGTATCAATCAAAAGACGAAGGCAAAATACATAATACTAAGTACTAACATCCGAAATCAAAGGGAAAATCACAACACGGCCATATCGATCAAAAGACAAAGGCTAGATAGATATATATACTAACAGTAACACCAAGCTAGAGACTAACAACACAAGTGAAAAACGGAGGAATTGAAATCTGACTCACCTTGCATGATTTAAGGTCAGGCTCATCCCATGCGTCGTTTGCCATTAATTGGGCCGTGAGAACGCAACTGATAGCATGCACATACAGAAATACAAACACCCAAGATAAAGAGATAAAATCAGATGAATTTCCAGGACACCAAGCTTCAACATTTTAGTCCTAAAATCGAATTAGACAAGCACGAAAGTTGAAGACTTGATTAGGGCTTGAGTTCAAACCCACAAGTGCCTAATAATACCAGATCATACCCAAATTCGAGAAGGAAAGCGCAAATTCCAGACCCTAACCCATCAATCAAATACCAGTACTGCTATTTGCAAGTAAAGTTTCCAAAATTGAAGCAGAAGCTCAATCGATACAGATGAATCCAACAACTTCTAACTACAAGCATCTAATCTAATTAATTAAAAGCATAGCATCTGATTGAATTGTATAAAGGGAGAACTTTACCTTACAGGAAAACAGGAGCAACAACGCTTAACCCCAAGAGCGATATTTAACTTTGATAGTAAATCATATTCATGCCTCCCCCCCCCCCCCAAAAAAAAAAAAAATTTATGTCAAGAAGGGTCGCCTAATTTGCCGCCAATGCCGATCGATTAAATAAATGGGTGAAGCATTTAATCAAGGTCCAAGAAGTTTAATTCAAAACATTAGGGGCGTCTCATAAATAGTTTATTAGAGAGTTATTTGGCCAACCAAAAAAATTGGATCCAGTTTAATTATTTGATCAAATTAAAAAGTTAATTTTGGCATTTGATGAATTATTTTGTTAAAAAAAACAATTTGAGTTCAAGAGGTTATTTTGAAAAAGGTTAAATTTTGAACTTCTTTGAATGAGCATTTTGGATTATTTTTTTTACAACTTTATCACAAACGGCTAATTTTGTCACATATATTTTTGTTTGAAATATCTAATAGATAGTAGCTAATACAAATAGGAAACAACTAACAACTGTTTCTCTAATGTCCCAATTGGAGCGCTCAATTATAACATTTTTTTTATTAAGATAATTCGTTAATATTAAGGCTGTTTGGTTCAAAAAGACAAAGCTATGCAAAATCATAAATGAAATTAAAACGCATAAGAATGTTTTTTTAATGAACTTCAACCCTTTGAATTAAAGATCTTGGCTCAAAAGGTGGGTTTACATGAACAAAACCAGGGGCAATGGAAAAAGTGTACACAAATCCATACCTGTAAGTTTAGATGATCACTTAAGAATGTAATTTCAGTTAAAAAAAATGAACAAAAAATCAAATATGGGAAAGAATGATTCTATTCCCATATCAACGTCCCAAAACAAAAGGCAAAAGAAAAAGGATGAATCAAAAGATGTATACAAATATACAACCTTACTCTTGGAAATAGTTCATGTTATATGCTGAGATGTAGTCCTGATATACAGAAGCACATGATGTTAAATTTTTATATATCAGTTGGGTCATTAACAAAAAGTTATGTATATAAGCTCAAATGAGGTTCCAATTGAAAACCATTTGACAATAAGTGGAGTAACTCACAAACTTATTTACGTGCTAAAACCATTTAATTTGATCAATGTGGAACAACAACTATTTTCTTACTCTAACATATCCCCTCACGTGGGGGTTACTAACAAGGTCTAACACGTGCACACAATTTTAATCAAACGGGGATAGTGACAAATTAATATCGAGCAATCTGCTATAATACCATGTTAAATTTCATACATCAATTGAGTCTTAAACAAACGAGTCATTTATATAAGTCAAGTGAAGTTTCAACCCAAAATCAATTGACAATAGATGAAGTAACTTAAAAACTTATATACATGCTCAAACCGACGAACCATTTAATTTGATTAATGTGGGACACCACTTACTTTCATACTCTAACACATAATGTATTTGAGTATATCTATATAACTATATATAAAATTGAATGACTTCTTATATTTTTGACAAGTGTCATAACTCTATTAATTATGACATTAACTACGTTTGGTTTGGTTTGTCTTTCAACATGTATACAACTCTTTTTTGTTTTTCTTCTTCTGGACAACTCATAAGACTTTTCATCTTCTATCTAATCAATTATTTAGAAATGTTATTAATATACGTTTACTAGCATATGAAAATTTGGCACATACATAAAACTAAAAAATACACATATGAATGCAAAAAGTATTTAACTAATAAAATAAATCTTAACAATGAAAACAACATTGTTGACTAAGTATATTGACATGTTGTCTAACTCAACCATTGCATCACAATGGGAATAATTTTAGTTTTACATATTCACGAGATAATCTACCATTCTAGGCCTCCACACAATATATGCGCCAAAGCTTTCGAGGCATCAATCAATTGTAAAAAAAATCAAATGAAAAGGAAGCATAACATGATCATAGCCATGGTCATCATCAGCCTCATCTAGCAGATGTTATTAGTCATCATCATCAAAGTTCCCCCGGAGCCCTCTAGGGATCAAATGTTATCTTTCAACTTCTGATTTTGGAACAATTCTTTAAGGACTTTTCTTAGTAAAAAACATACATATTGTTATAAGAGAAATATGAATTTGTCAATACAGGAGAATAAATCATAAGAAATGAAAAAAGAACATCTTATAACAATGACTTGAAAAAATTGCGATTCATTACATAGAGGAATTGACCTTAATCATTATGCCCAAAGAGGAAGGCAAAATTCACAAAAGGGGGATTTTTTTTAACATAAGTAGTAGAAAATGACTAAACGTTTGACCTAGAAGAAAAGAGACGCGTTAACGTGCCCAAGTCAAACATAAGTAGTTCGAGCGTCATTTGCAGGTCAAGGTTCCAACGTCCAACATTGTGGCAAGCTAGGCGGAAAAAAAAATACGCCCACCGTGGGGCTCGAACCCACGACCACAAGGTTAAGAGCCTTGCGCTCTACCGACTGAGCTAGACGGGCTCACGAGCAAGCCTCGGTGCTTTTACATATAATAATGTTGTCCATCACTCGGCTTAAACCCCAGCGACAGCGTAGAATCTCCACTCTTTCTGAATCTGAAAAGAAGAAAGAGAGACGCAAATGGCTGGGCGCTTCGCTGCATCTTCATTGTCTCGATCACTCAGCTCCTCCGCTAGGGTTAGGGTTTCCGCCCTCCGTTCACCGCCGGCCGTCCCTCGTCTTCGCCCTCCATCGTCCTACGCCCATCGCCGCCGAACATCCTTTGCACCCACCAGGTTCGCCTATCTACTATTTTCATTGTTCTCAAGTTGCGCTATAGCCATGATGTCATTTCTTGTCTCTATTTTCTTCGGCTAAATGTAGACTCTTCATCTCGCATTTGCTATATCTGATGTTCATTTCACTGGTTATTGTTGTTGTTTATGGGATGTTGATTTTTTTTTTTATGTTCAAATTGGGCCTTTTGTAATGTTTGAAGGCTGATTATTCAGTGGTTAGTATAAAGACTGCTTGTTCGGTATGAAATTTTATCCTGTATAAGTGGGTCTTTGAATCAGCATTTGCCATCACTATACAGGGTGTTGATATTCATTTCTGGTTCATAAAATGTGAGGACTGATATATCAAAATTGGGTTTTTTGTTCTTGTTTATTGAAATTGATGCTGTTAAATTCGGGATTTCTTGTAAACGTGTAACTTTCTATATGTTTGATTGTAGGAATTTTGGAGAATTAGGATGCACACAGTCATTTCTACCTTTTAGTGGCGTTGCTGCTATCCCCCCTTTGACGGCGCACCTGTCTGCTCATGCACGGGCTTGTTGTGAGCTCTCCCATGGTACCTTCTGCCGCACTTGTCAGGATCGCTAGTAGTGTCTTTGTGAGTCTGTTTCTGGGTCACATTTGATTATTCTTTGTCAATTCAGTTTTTTATTTCTTCATTATTATACACTATTTACGTATATTTTGGTCTGTCAATTGGAGCAATATTGCATTTCATGTGTTGTTTTTATTAGTCTAGGAATAAGATGATGGTTAGGTTTTGTTTAGCCCCCCCCCCCCCCCCTTTCATTGAGGCTTGGTCATTGAGAAAAAAATTGTGATTGTTATATATAGGGAAGAATGGAAAAGATGGGTGATATGGCTTGGAGTTTTCAATCATCAAAAGGATAGAGGCTCTGGATTTGTAGGTTAATATATTGTTCCTTCTTTCTTTTTACTTTGCACATTATGTGTCCTGCTTCCATTAATTTATTTGACTGCTTGCAGTGATTATCTGTTCAGTATTCATTGATTTGAGCATCAACAAATGTGAGATTGTAAAGGACTAAAAAGAAGAGAAATGCCATGATTATTAATTTCTTGAAGAGTCATAAAAAGCATTTTGTACGTCTGATGGCACAACGGTTAACATTTCTTGTTCCGTCCTGGTCTTTTATAATTCATTTTATTTGTCCATGTATGTCTATTGAAGGCAACTTCCAAAGGAGCGCACCACCTTAGATACAGAAAAATATTAGGAATAATCGTTGCAACATTGTCCTGAGCTCATGTTCAAACAGAAAGCAACAACACTGCCCCCAAATCCAATTGTCTCTGCAGCCATTACTAATTTTGCATCCGATCTTTGTTGATCCATTGATCTTACTTGTTTGCAATTTCCATTATATAGACCAATGTTGAATGCAAGCTCAGTTACATGATAAAGTGGATGGCTATTTTTCCAGTCATTGGGCATTCTATCCCAAATTTCATATCAAATGATTACAATAATTGTTTTACTCCTTATTACAGAAAGTTCTTGGACCAGCATGTTATGTTCGGATGAGGTGGTTAAATATCACACAGAGATGTTTGAGTAATGTACCCACAGGATTGGGCTCGAAAGAAAAAAAATTCGGAATCAGGCTGTCATTCTTTATGATAAAGTCATTTTCCATTCTTTTTGCAGCTTTTTTGTCTTAATATGAGATTTACTTCTCTCATTTCTTGCTTGATATTGTTGTGACTACCACACACCATATAAGAATCTATTAAAATAGATGCCCAATTGGGTCTCACTTCATGTGTTATTGGGTGTGCTGGCAATTTTAGACTATTTGGGCAATCAAGTCATTTTATTTGCAGTTTGTGTGCAGTTTTGAGGTTACTGGAGTGATTGCTTATCTGGTACCTGCCTTTTGTGTTCTGGCATCTATATACTTGCCAAACAGAATGATATATCTTATTTGTGAAACAGCATATATATTGCTATTTGATGTGGTGGTTCCTTTGTCATAGGTAGAATCACCTCTCTTTGGATGTACCTCCATACAAGCAGGAGTCTCGTGAGCATATGCTTTCTTTTTTTATAAAAAATCCCCTTTATTTTGGTTTGCGGGGTTCTTTCCTAGGTGGACTCTTGTATAACTTTTTACGTGACAGTAACTGTCTATTGGTTGAAGTGATCCATCTTCTAAAAGAAGAATGGCATGTCATTGGGTCTAACTGTAGGCTTCAGTATATCCTAGCCACATCCAAGTTCACTTGCTAAACATTGCTAATGTTCAGGTCAGTGGAAGACTCCAATGGGGGACCCACACTAGGTGTAGGTGGTGATGCTGAATAGGTCAATGGAGGAGTCCATGTAGCATAACTGTGCATATATTTCACTTGCAATCCATTTTGCACCCTACTATCTGCAAGATTGGCAGCTAACCTGACATTGGATTTGTTGGAATTTCATGTGTACACTGTTCACCTCTACATTCAAGTTCCTGTCCAGAATTGCCTGGCGAAGGTCCAGGATTCTGTCTGTTAAGATGTTTGATGTTCTTAAACGTCATTTGTTTGATGTGCCGACTTATGTCTTTGATTTACCTATTGGTTTTCAAGGAATATGTTGTGAGCAGTTTGTTGACGAAGGTTCAAGTCCTCGTTTCACCCTTGACATGGATCAAATGTTTATTTTTACTTCAGAAGAAAAACATTACTCTCAATCTTGATATGATCCACCTCATTAAATTTGTAAAGAATATGGATACAAGGGAAGCCTTTTTTTTCTGGTTTTTTTTTTTTGGGGGTGGGGGGGGGGGTGTGATTGTCTAAAATGCCCTTCTTTTTGCCGTGGTCAATTTGGTGAAAATAATTGCAGATGTGGGTTGATTCTCTTGCTATATGGTATTTTGTTTTTTTAATCCCTCTTTCTAGGATGTTTCATGTTGCAGAATGTGGAACTGTAGGTGCTGTTGCCTGTATAGTTCGAAGCAGCTAACTGGGTTTGTAAGCACAACTGATGAAATGTCTCTGATGGTTGCTGTTATATTTGACTGTTTCAGGTAGTTGAAAGGACATGGAGCAGCAGAACTGATCTCTATGGTCTCTCGAAGTTCACAGGGGTGTATTGTATGCACTGTGCCGTACCGATATGCAGGAATCGACAAAATATGGGGAAAACAGATTCGCGTATTACTTTGATGTTTTGAGCATATTATGTGTACTGATTAAATCAACTTGTGACATGATGATGCATTTTGATTGCAGTTAGAGATTTCAAACCATCTCACTGTCTATTTCTTTAGTCCATATAGTTTGTTCTCCTGTTAGACTATTGTGTCTAATCTGCTGAGAGATGTTGTATTCCCTATAAAAAAAAAAAACAAAAAAAAAACAGAGCAGTCCGGTGCACAAGCATAATGCGTTCATGCAGGGTCTGGAGAAGGGCCGCATTCCAAGGAATGAATTGTAGGCAGCCTAACCTGACTTTGTTAGTAGCTGATTCCACGGCTCAAACCCGTGATCTTTTGGTCACACGGAGACAACTTTACCGTTGCTCCAAGGCTCCCCTTCAAATGTTGTATTCCCTCTGTATACATTATCTTCTATTGATTTTAGAAGAAAGAGAAGTTTTTTTTAATACGAATAAGACCAAAGGGAGTCTATTTTCGGACTTTCCTCAATATTTTAGAATGCAGGGAATATCAATATTTTAGAACGCAGGGAATATTTGTTTATTCATCTTGGTTCCATCTTCTTAAGCTTTTTGACATTGATGGCTTCTTTAGATGAGATTAGGGGGGCAATGGATTGGGTTAAGGTTGGCCCAGCTACAAAGTAAATTAGGTTGGATTGTGATTGGCTCATTAACGATTTGCTATCTATCGGACATTTATGTAAAGAAATGGGTCAGTGCAATCCGCTTTTGGTTTATTTTAAAATGGAATAAAATTGCACAAAAATTAAATATAGTAATTTGTTACGTACAAACATTGGTAATAAGTTTAATTAATTATAGTATATAAATTATTGTTGCAAGTAGGTTGAAAAGTAACGAGTTGCTAAATGGGATACTAGCGGACCACCCTAGTATGACTTGTTAATATGTTTTGGGCATGATTGATCCGATTCATTATTAACCTTATTCTTTATTAATTCTATTTTAAATGGGACAACCTACTTAGGCTCTGTTTGGTGAGAAAAAAATGGAATGAAATGGAATCAAGGGATGAAGGGTGGAACTTGAATCCTAAACTCTTGCGTTTGGAGAGAAAAGGAATGGAATTAAATTTCAATCCTTATTATTTGGCTATAGATTATGGAATGGAATCAAATATGTTTTATTTAAAAAAAAATAAGATTAATAATAACAATAATAGTAATATTAATGACAATGATAATAATAAACATTATTATTACTATCAATAATAATAATTGTTAATATTAATAATAATTAATTATTATTATTATTATTATTATTATTAACATCAAAAATAATTATTGTTAATATTATTATTAAGTAATATTAATAATTAATAATAATAATTTGTAATTTATAATAATTATAATTATAATAATAATTATTAATAACAATAATTAATCATAATAATTATCAATATTAATAAAAATTAATAATAATTACAAAAATAATTCTTATTAATACAAATAATAATCATAATAATTATTAATATTAATATTAATATTATTAAATATTATTAATTATAAATGTTAATAATAATAATAATTAATAATAAAAATAATTATTAATATTATCATAATAATTATTAATATTGATATTAATATTAATATTATTAATTATAAATATTATAAATAATATTAATTAATTAAAAAATAATACTTAATAATAATAATTATTATTATTATTATTACTACTAATAATAATTAATAAGAATAGTTATAATTATAATTATTAATTATTATTATTAATTATTATTAATTATAAATAATAAAAATAATTATTATTAATCATAATTATAATTATTAGTAGTAATAATTAATAATAAAAATAATAATCAGTAATCATAATTATAATTATTAATTAATATTAGCAGTAATAATTATTAATTATTACCATAATTGTTGTTGTTATTAATCATAGTAATAATGATTAATATTATCAATAATAATTAGTAATTACAATTATAATTATTAATTAATATTCATAATAATAATTATTATTAATATTAATAATAATAATTATTATTAATATTGATAATAATAATTATTATTAATATTGATAATAATAAATAATAATTACAATAACACTTATTATTAATGTTATTAATAATTATATCATTAATGTTAATAATAATAATAATAATAATAATAATAATAATTATTATTATTATTATTATT
>JACYFF010031955.1:2132835-2152949 GCA_017589665.1 Selenicereus undatus | reverse complement strand
TTGTTCATCACATTTAATCATTCATATACCCACCAAGACCCAAGGAAATTTTAGGTCCTTTTCATCCTTTTGGTTTACTAGAACAGACAGTTGAAGGTGATTTCCTCAACCATTCCTTGGGCTAAGATAACCAAAGAACCTATCAGCTATTGTTGTAAAAGAGTTGATATCTCTTTCCTTGCAGTTCGGAGGATGTTGGTTAGTATGGTCAAAGACATTTCATATTCGTTTAGCATAAGCAACTTTCTGGAACTTCTTGGTTTTAGAGATAACAATAATGATGATAATTAGATGGGTGGACATAGGTTGCAGAACGAAGTGATCAAATATAAACTGGAGTGGCCTGTATTGAAGATAAGATACATGAAACAGGGCTGAAATACATTAGAAAGGACATCTCAACACACCATTGATAAACACAAGACTACCTAAGTCAATTGTACGAGAAGAGGAGGAAGGCCTTAGAAGAACCCAGGAGAAGCCCTCAGACAAGGCTCGTACCAACTCCAACTTACCTAGGATATGGCCTTTGACTGGCATCCATTGAGGTCTAAGATTGTGACTGCAAATCTTAGATGAGAAAATCTCAGCCTCTTAATCAGTCACTAGATTTTAGTCACCTTTTTAAGCCTTGTTCTTAATACTAGTTTGTCAACATAGTTCTTAGCATGAATTCCTATTTACCAGTATTTCATGCGACCACTTTATGTCTCACCTTGACGTGAACCCCTTATCTAACTACAGTATCCAAGTTTATGTGACTCAACATCTTCCATTAGTATTTCATGTCTTTGAACATTACTACCTCTGCAGATCCATAATAATATATTTCTATGTCCTTTCGTTTCTAATACCTTTGCACTTTTTGCAAATTCTTGAATGCATTCCAACCTAATTCCCGAACTTTTTTTTGAAGGACTCTTGGTAAAAATATAAATACTTGGAATGGTAAGGTTGCTTGAATTTGTACCTCCACATCCCTTGCCCAAGTGTGATCCACACTTTGTGTACTTCATTGTTGATTTTGTGGTTGTCATCATTGATTAAGATAACAATGTTGATGACAATGCTGAGATGCATATCCACATTATGCAGAGCCTATGTTTGTGATACCATGATTGCGTTTTCATTTCCTAGGAAGCCATCCATTGCTATAATCCCTCAACCCTTAAAAAGGTGCTGCTCTTAGAAACAAGAGCCCACTTCCTGTGAGAGAAAAGGGGGGCTTTCATTTTTAAGAGGGACACATTGTTCTGCATGGAGGGAGTACCTGGAAATGGCCCACTTGCTTATTCAGGACGAGGGAAGATACATGTCAGCCTAGTCGGACCCTCTTGGCTGATCCACAACAAATGATCGCTATATTCTTCACAGATGCCAAATGGATTGTGGGCCTTTTAGGTGTCCACATGGGTAATTCAAACTGCAATAGACATGCATTAAGTGCATCTTGTCTTCAAGTTAATTACCTCATTGCAAAAATGAAATAGCCATATTGCCCATATATAAGACGAACAAAAGAAATCTATGCATGGTAGAAAGAATTCATTTCAAGCGATATCAAGTTACTCAATGAATATAGTAAGACAATTTGACTTAATGTTTTGAAATTCTGTAAACTTGCATTACCGACAAGCAATGGAAACTAGCTGTTAGAGCCTCACTCAGCGCCATTCAGTTTAAGCTTTTGTGTTTTATGCATGATGATAGGAAGCCTCTGGCTGATGGCACTTGGATCATTATATGCAGCAGCATCAACTTGATAGCCTTTCTGCAATATTGTGACGAAAATGATAAATGCAACGAATCCACCAAATATCACAGAACAACAAGGAGACAGATAGGAAAAAAATTGATAGCTAAAATAAAGTTGCAGTTGCACATGTGTAAACTGCAAGCTCGGCAATAGAAAAGCACGTGCTTCTACTTGCTTACAAAGCCCAGTCACACATATGCAACCCTTTTTTCTTGTTTGTTTTTCTTTTTCTACTGGGGGGTGGGGGAGCTGAGGAAAGCATGGTGGAGAAAGATTTACAGCAGCCAAGGCATTGAATGTACACTCCCTCCAGCAGCTTTCACGGAGAAGAATGGGAAATGCGTGTTCACTGAAAATGCAATGCATACGAGTGTCTCTTAGTCTCATAAGCACGCCATCCACTCTAAGCTGTAGACAAGATTAGATCATAGCAGGGTAAGTATGATGATGAACATAAAAGCCTAACAGGAATATTCTGATTCTGTACAAATAACCCTAAATTTGTTTAAGACTTGCAAGAAAGGAAAAGTGATAAGACAGATCTTATTAGAAGAAAGAAACAGCTAAACTGCATTCCTAGCAAGACCTTGCAAGTTTAAACAGGGGTAAATACAAAACAGTGATAAGCAAACAATATGGATCCTGCCAAAGTAGAGAAATAGGGAGATCCAGATGTACGCTACTATATCCCTAGAAGCTTAGAGACTGTGCCTGAGATTAAACAGGGATAAATTACTCACCCAAAATCTCAAGAGAAGAAACCAGCCACTAGGCATGACTCTCTACAGAACATCACACATTATATCAGTGCTCTCAAGTATCATCAGTTGCCAAAGTACAATAACTATGTAATCTATATTATCATATCAAAACATCAAAAACATCAGAATTACCACTTTAACTGTCAAAAGTGATACCCCGTTGTCCGCTAATTCATCTTCATACAGAACTACCTGCTCAGGTTGAAAAGCAAAAGCCATTTTAGCCAACAAGTATACATATAATCAATAATAAAAGCTGCGGTCAGACTTTAAGCTCAGAAGACAATTTAAAGATTTTGGCAAACCACATGAATCTTGTTTTTCTTGCTCTAGCTCAGGAAAGCTAACAAAACCAATGAATTTTTTTTATTAAAAAAAAACCCTCTTTAGAAATAGATTTCATTCATCAACAGCATCAAGCAAACAGCAATATACACATGATTCAACTGCTACTTTGAGAGCAATCTCTGGTCCGCAGCCAAAAAGATTTTTTTAATGGACACAGGAAAGATTATTAAAAAGCTCCAAAGAAGCCTTAAAACACATATTTTTGTTGGTAATATAATAGAACAATATGAAAATGTTGTTGTACTAGATTAGCTAATGTCAGGACAGAATACTAACATTGAACCCGGAGAAGTAAATGAAAAAGGAAAATAAATAACGAAAAAAATTATGTATCATTCGGTGAAACCCCAGTTAGACTTTTGAGAACTCCTGCTTGAGTAATGCATTAATTGGATGACACTCCATTGAGATATGTATTAGTAAACAAGAGGCATACATTCTCAAACTACTCCAATGACAATATAAATTAAAAGTGGCAAAGTTCCCCAACAGCATACAGCTTGGGAAGCTTAGACATTTTCAAGACTCAAACAACATAAACATTCTTAGAGAAGACCAAGCTGAAAGGGCCTCTTAGCTTCTGTGCACATTTGCGGTAGACTAGGTTAGACACCATTTAGGAAGAGTCATATGAGAATTGAGATAGGTACTCCTGAAAGTTATACATGGTTGAAGACACATGAGAAAGATTTGAGGGCTTCATGGCATGATAACAGTCATTGTTTTAGTCATTCTCAAAAATACCAACCTCATCATAAAAAAGGATAGGCTCTTTTGATGCCAGAGCGACCACATCAATTTTTTCCTCGCAGTCCTCCCAGCGAAGACCATCAATATAGTCCACGGCAACCTGTTCATCATGAGAATTAAATGAATCATATTATTAAATCTTTCGGTGAGAACTAAAAACAAGCAATTAGGGAACACAGAACTGTGAGTGCTATCATACAACTACAAAATCGTTGCCAAGAGACTGTCCACTGTACACATGAAGCTGGGTCGTTTGTTTTATTCTCTTAGAACATTTATGAGATGAACGAAAATTTTATAGCCACCTCTCGCGTAAATCTCATAATTCAATTAAAAAATTCAATATGTAAAAATTTCCATCAGATGGAATCAACATAGCCATTATGTTATATATAACAAATCCAGATATTTAATATTTTATATTTATAATAAGCATGAGAATAACTCATCAATAATAATAATAACAATAATGAGCATAAGAATATATCTTGTCACAAAAATCAGTATGAGGAAGATTTAAGGATATGTTCACCTGTTCATTATTTGTCTCAACCATCTCACTTCCACAATAAGGTGTTGTGAACGTGTAATCATAGTCCAATATCACCTCTTGAAATGGTTTACTGCAAATAAATGAGAAGTCAGACACGACCAAATGAAACTTCTCTTCGCCAATAGTAAAAAGAAATTCCACATGGCACACGTGTCATGCAGGAAAGAACACATGCTGTACAAAAAGAAAAGAAGAGGCTCGGTTGTACAATATCCATCTAAATATTCGTGAGCTCATATGATTGCCTAGCAAAAGTTTAAACAAATTAAAATTTATGTTATCCTCATTTAGCAAGTTATGATAACTTTGGCATAGCAACTTTCATTATGATTTGAAGAAACTAGTAATTAATGCCGTGCTAACATCTAAACTGATGTTGGCACCCGGTTACCCCTATAAGCAAAGAGGTTGTTACTATTGGACCCCCAAAAAGTTTTTTTAGTCAAACCTTGCAAAGAGGTTATAAGCAAATGTGATGATGATAAGAAAAAATATAAATACTCATATTAATCTACTAAATATAGGACAAGGGTGCAATAAATTCAATCAAATCACCTAGACCAATGTGCTCAAGTACTGGAACTGCAAACACCTCAATGAAAGCAACATAATGTACACTAGTAACTAATGCCATACTATAACACATAAAACGAGAAATGGGAATATGACCTAGGTAAGTGGAACAACTGCTTATGTCATCAGGCACATTTTGATATGTACCGGACTGGCAGAGAATGGATAGAGCTTGCTTATCTAAGTTCAATAATTCTGATCTTAAACTGCCACAAGCTCCTATCAACGGCCATGTCCTTACCAAGTCACAAGTGAGCCGCTCTAGTCTAAAAATCCCATCCGTGTCCTTAGATCTTCCTCTCCTTCTCTTACGACATTTAAGAAATTATCGAGTTATAGTTTATACATATACAGGAAGGGGTGCACAACACAAGAATCAGTAGTGTTCTGACCCTGCATCCTAAGTGACATGTTAAGTCATGAATGAGCCCATGAATTTCCATAAATCCAGAAACCTAGTTTTCAAAGTTGCAACAGAATAACAAAGCCTAAGTAGCTGCTAGCAGTAGAAGTATGCACAAAGGTACAAAGGTAGAAGGAACAAAAGAATCAATTGTCGACTACGTCTGTCCCCCCCCCCCCCCAGACAAAAAAACCCCCCCAAAAAAAGGTGTCGAGGGACTTGAATGCTGAAAGCCTAAAACTCACGAATTTTGAAGATGTACGCAATGAATTTTTCATCTGACAAAGCCATGACATTTCCCCACCCTGCCAGGCTACACTTGAGATTACTGGTTCGGTTGCATTCGACTGCCTATAAAGTAGTCAGAGTTGCCTCAGGACTCAGGAGTATGCATAGAAGATATATTGAACTAGAAAACAGACTACTTACAGCTAGACAGTGCACTGGATCATGTCCCCTGCGTTTTGCATTTTCAAAAGAATGCTAAATATTATCGACATAGGGATCATCATATCATTCATATGGATCGATTGACATTTGGAGCATGCTAAATGCAAAATATAACTTCACATATACTGATTTACTAACCTTCTGAACTTCCACTTTGCTGCAGCAGGAACTTCTACAGGAGGCAAAGCTTCACACTTCCAGCCGGTTAAAGCATCAAACGAATTAAAATGAATTTTAACTCCAGTAGCCACATGCTTTAGTATTAAAGAACTGTTCCCAAATATCATCTCTGGCAAGTGAGATGTCTGAAGTTTTTCTTCCCACCTGCGGCATGCAAAACAATCATGGATAATGGTTATGCACAAGGGAAACAATGGAGAAAACAATGTGAAGTATAACCTATTAATTACTATTATCGTTTACAATATGTCAACAAGGCCACATCCAGTGCCACTTGAAATACTTCAACAAAGGCTTCCCCCAGCACAGAACAATGCAATGGGATTTGAATTAACTAAATAAAGGGGACACAAAATCACGCTGAATCGGTGCGGAAAAAAAAAGTACAGCATACTTTGTCCTGATTAAAGATGTAGTAGAGGCCCCAGATTTCTAACTCCAGCACAACAAAAGAAGCAGGTTTGTGCCCTGCGTCAGACGTTATGCTGCAGTTGTAATCACAACCATGAGGCAGAAGTTAACAATCTCCTGACTCCAAGTCCCAACCCATTCCAAGTGCAACCTGAAAACTAATAGAGAACTCTGCAACTTGTAGGGATTCCCATGGAAGTTTCCAGACACCCCCCCCCCCTCCCTTTTCCTCCTCTTTGAAGGCAATGAAACTACATTGAAAAAAGTCACAAGTCAGACAACACAGCCACCAAACCCAGCATATATTAGGACCAAAAGATCAAGAACTGGCCAAAAACATATTCAAACATTTACACAGTGGACAAACACCGCAACGCTTTCTCTTTTCAAACTAGGGTCCTTTCTATATCAACCCGTAGAATCAAACCTTTCTCATTGAAGGTTGTTTTGGAGCACACTTAGTTACCAAAACAAGGAGCACGTATTCTAGGCAAACACCAAGCTAAATCAATTGGAGTGAAATCCTAAGAGTAACAACAACAACAACAATACCGCCCAATGTGAGTCCCGCTTTTGCGAGGTCAGGGAGATCCAGCGGTAGGCAACCCTACCTCTACCGGCATTCCTACCCGTAGAGAGGCTGATTCCAAGAGACCCACAAAAAAGGATTTTGTGAAAATATTTTACAGAAGAAAGTTTTTAAGAAAACATTTAAAGGGAAAAATTAAAGTCACATAGAAATGCAAGACTAAGATAAATTAACAAGACAGGTTGCTGAAGTAATGAAACGCAAGAACAGTATAACAAAAGAACGTAAAATACCTTAACAATCCAATGTAAGCAACGCCGTCTCTTCCCATAAGAAAGTACTACCTGCATACAAACACGACATACGAAAAAACCACTACCAGCACTAAGCCACTGCTACTAAAAGACAACTACGAGGTCGTCTCTCTGCGATCTAAGATATTAATCCTATCCCGCCACAGTCTCCTATCCTGAGTCAGGTCCTCCGTCAAACCTAAAACTTTCAAGTCCTCTCTAATCACCTCGTCGAAACTCTTTTTTGGTCGACCCCTCCCTCTTTTGCCTTCGGGGGAGTTGATCATCTCACATCTCCTCATTGGGGGGTCCACACTCCTCCTTTTCACGTGGCCAAACCATCGGAGTCTTATTTCTCTCATCTTATCTTCGATAGGAGCTACTTTACCTAAGTCCATGATTACTCCATTCCTAATTCTATCCATTCTCGTAAAACCACACATCCACCTAATTATCCTCGTCTTTGTTACCATCAACCTTTGAACTTGCGTTTTTTTTTAAGGGCCAACATTCCGATCAATAGAGAACAGCCGGTCTAACTACCATACAATAGGCTTTGTCTTTCAATCCTATGGGCACCCTCTTATCACACAACACCCCAGAGGTATACTTCCATTTTTGTCAGTCCACTTTTAATCGCTGGTTAATATCTTCGTCAAGATCCCCATCTAACTGAATGATCGAGCCTAAATACTTAAACTTATCGACCTTAGGTATTGACCTCCCATCCAGGGTAACTTTTCCCTCCGCATCTACCCTTCCACTGAAATAACAATGAAGGTATTCCGTTTTCAATCTACTTACTCTAAAACCTCTAACTTCCAGCGTATACCTCCATCGCTCCAACTTATCATTAACTCCTTGTCTGGTCTCATCAATAAGAACACTGTCATCTACAAATAGCATACACCATGGTAACACATCTTGAATCTCTCTTGTAAGTTCATCCATAACTAGAGTTAAAAGAAAATGGCTTAAGGCGGAAACCTGATGCTTGCCCATACCAACAAAGAAGTCCTTGGTGACCCCTCCTGGCGTCCTAACACTCGTTCTACCTCCCTCGTACATATCCTTAATAGCTCGAACATACAAGGATGACACTCCTTTCTTTTCCAAGTATCTCCATAACACTTCACTCGGAACTCTATCATAAGGCTTTTTCAGGTCAATAAATACCATGTGAAGATCCACCTTTCTATCTCTGTACAAGCCCATGAGCCTTCTAAGGAGTTAAATCGCCTCTATGGTCGACCTGTCTGGCATAAAGCCAAATTGATTTTTTGAAATCGAAACATCCTTCCGCAACCTTCTCTCAATCACCCACTCTCATAACTTCATAGTGTGGTTGAGCAACTTTATACCCCTAAAATTATTATACTCTTGAATATCACATTTGTTCTTGTACAGAGGGATGATTGTACTAGACCTCCATTCTCTAGGCATCTTAGCGGTCCTAAAAATAACATTGAAAGGATCCGTTGGCCACTCTAATCCTTCTTCACCCAAATACTTCCACACTTCCACCGGTATCTGATCTGGACCCCCTGCCTTTCCATTGATCATCTTCTTTAAGGTCTCTTTAATCTCGTCCTTAGTGATATGACCACATATTCGCGGATCAAGTCGCCTCTCACTACACTCTCTGTCCCTACTATGGGAATCTTCTATTACTTCACCATTGAGGAGTTTGGAAAAGTACATTTGCCATCTCTCCTTGATTTCTGCATCATCAAACAACACTTTACCATTTTCATCCTTGATGCACCTCACAACACCTAAATCCTTTGTCTTTTTCTCCCCAGCCCTCGCCAGTTTAAAGACTTCCCTCTCCCCTTCCTTGGTCTCCAGTCTATGATATAACCTATCAAAAGTCATGCTCTTAGCTACCGCCACAGCTTTCTTGGCTACCTTCTTAGCTGTCTTATATCTCCCTCTCCTAATCTCTCTCTCTTCATCCTCTCCACTGTTCATGAAATCCACGGAGTAAAGACAACTAAATCAATTTAGCTTATTATGGAGGTCTACATGGAGCCTTCACCATAAAGGGAGCACCAAAGTCCATGCTATTCTCATGGTAACCCTTGCTTACCACAAATGCTCAGAAGGATAATAGTTTCTCCTCACAAGCCATAAGATATTTCTCAAAGAATAACTTTTACATTGGAAGGTGCTGCCTTTAATATCTAACACCTAGTTAAAACTTAAAAACTGTTCTGAAAACTCAGGGCATCTCGGGCAAAATACTGACAACAAACACCAAATGAAAAATATTATTAAAAAAATAATTAGTCCTAACACCAATATCTAGTTGTCTGGAACTTAATATCAACACCACGGATACATAATTATTGGCAGATAAAATGCTCATTTCAACCATGGATGCATACTGTTTCATTAACACCTATATCCAGTTGTCCGGAACTTAATAATAGTTAATATCAAAACTAAGGATATATAATTATTGGCAGATAAAATGCTCAATTCAACCAGGGACACGCAACTTTTGATCACATAAAAACATCATTCATTCTTTGTCATTCACGGGGGGGGGGGGGGGGCCACTTGGGTTTAAGAACAAAACATGTAGAACCACAGAGTCCTAGCTGATAAAATGTAAGTCCTCAACTTAACATGGTTTGCACTGCCTGAATCAACCCTAGAAAGCGGTAAGGACTACTCAAGAGGCAGAGGACAATCCTTGTACAAAGAGAACATACCAATAAAATGAAATAAATCGTGGAGTTGATAAGTTTTATTCAGTAAATTTTCCCTAATTAATAGTAATCACACCTGAAGGCGCGAGATGATTTTGTTCTCCGATATACTTGGTTTCTAAGAATTCCAGTAAAGCACACGTGATGAGCATCAATAGCTAATCAATTATTCAATTCATCCAAACCCTAATTCAAGACAGGGCATCATCATATATCATCATATATAAAAGAGAGGAGAGAGAGAGAGAGAGAGAGAGAGAGAGAGCGTACAGTTGAAGTTCGCGGGAGTTGAGAATGGAACGGTTGGAAGACTCGATCTCCCAGCCGCGAATGCGCAGTCCTCGCCGTCCGTCGGACAAAACCTCCGCACCGGCTGCTTTGAGCTCTTTCTCGTCCACTTCCACCGCCATTGTCGCCGTAATTTCTCCTCCGGCGGGATGCTGATTAACGAGAACAACTGTTTTGACAGCAGAACACCGAGGGCTCAGGCGTAGTCAAAGTTCACTTGTAAATTGTAATGTTCTTCTGGATTTCAGCACTTTTCTTGACCCCCCCCCCCCCCCCCACCCCCCCCCCCCCCCCCCCCCCCCAACTTCCCAAAAAAAAAAGAAAAAATCTCTCTAACAAGAAAAGGGGCAAAAAACCACATTGTTGTCGCTAATTAAAATGTTTTTTTAAAAAAAATGTATTGTGTGATCTCTTTTCGAGAGTGTCAATTGTTTGCAATATTTGAAATTAGTCCTCAACTTAAATTGTCACGCCACTATTTAATAACAAAGACGAATACATATCATCGTAATAAATTGGTCAACAACAGCTCCAATTATAGATTCTGCTTTTGCAAAATTAAAGAAAATTTAAATATAAATAATCTTACATCTTTAGACATCTTTACCCTCATATGGGTCAATTCTATGGTATTTAAATGTTCAACTACTATTTGTGGTATATAGAGGTTTTATGATATACTTGCCAAGTGCCTAGTAACAATGATCCTATAGACTTGTTCTCCAGTGGGCTTGATCTATTCCGCTCTCCTCGTCTTCTCCTTGATTGGTATGCAACTCTTTTTATAGGACCAGTTACCTAATGGCTTGTTCTCCATTCGGTTAGGAGCCTGTAAAATAATAGTAATACTGGCAATGGCAATGGAGAGACAAGGCCCACCATGGCCCAAACCATAGGCCCATGAGATAACTGTCTTCAGTAATAGGAATGTTGGAGTGTAAAGACGAAGAAACAACCAGAAGATCTTCTCCCAGGTTGTTTGGGCGGCAATTCCTCCCTGTTGTTAGTCCTCTAACCTCAGCACCTCAACATTTTGCCGTCACATTACTCCCTGATACTTACGACATCTTAAGTTAATACCAAATTATTAATTCAAAGCTCTTAATTATATTAACTATCATGGATATTTTTCCCCCTTCTGTTCCAAATGTCGTGTCTAATTTATTAAGTTGCAATCTCTAAGATTCAAATTTATCCCAAACATGTCTTAGATTGCACGTTTTCCATCTTGATTTATCAGAACACCGCTAGTACGTACTTTGGGTAGTCGAAAAAAGAAAAATATTATCTTATTGGTACAAGTAAAAAAGTACCATTGATACCAATAATGGCAATTGTCAACTATATAGCATCGAAAACTGTCTTATTGATATATCACAGATGAATAAAACAGTCAATCTTTTGTGGGACCGTCTCACAATGACCTATATCTTATGACGTTTCACACACTCCTTAACTGCCACATAAATTTGAAAGAAAAAAGTCTTGCCACATAAGTAGTCTCACAAGAAATTTCAGTAAGACCATGTTATATAAGAATGTGTCTGAATAAAAAGTATCACATAAATAGTTTAAGGAGAAAAACGATTCAATAAAAAAAGAAGAAACACGAGAGAGAGAGAGAGAGAGAGAGAGAGAGTGATATAACATACAAGCCTGGTAACCCATTCCTTCATGACGGCTAATAATTGATGAAAACTCACAATTTGGACTTACTTGTCATCCATTCCAGTATTAATAAATACCTTATGGATGATACCACCATCCCTAGCTATAGGAATGAGTTCCAGTGGTGAGGCCCAGCATTCTCCAAAAAATGAAACTCAACGCTTGCAGCCACATAAACACGCGAGGACGCACGTGAGGCGGAATAGGATAGCATTACTTCCCTCATTCCATTTTTTTTGTCCTTTTGTGTATTTTTGTTGTTTTTTTTTTCTTTTTCTTTTTTCTAAAAAATATTATTTAATTGATTAAAAAAACAGACTGTGTATGAGGTGGACTCCATGATAAATATTGAATTTAATTATCTAAGAATGAGTTTTGTTGGCTGGAAATATGATGGAATATAAGCTCCAGAAAAGTAAACTGTTGCTAATGTGATAAACTTGAATTCTAATTTTTACAACTGAGACTGAAAATGCTCTTATAATATGAGTGTCAGTTAATTCAATTAGTAAGGTCTATACAATTACTACTGAAAGATTTTTGAATGATTCAAACTTAATAATTAGGTATAGTTCGATCTTATAAACTGACATACACAATTATACTCTAATGCATTTTGTAACTCACTCACTAATAATTTTGTGGTTCAAGTGAGAACATTGACTGGGATGTAGTACGTTACTGTGAATTTTCCAAAGCACGTGAGCAAAGGAGGAGGATGGTTCCTAGGAGGGTGCCAAAGCGCGCATTATCCTCCGACTTTTTTTACTTGACCAATATTACTAGATATTTTCCACGTGCATGTCCCGTCACCCGTCGCCGTACGAATTTTCTTCTTTGCTTTCCTGTTGCATGAATAATGATGAATGCTTTAGACTTGAACATCAAGACTTTGACCAGGGGAAAAAGGAACACCACTTTCCAACGATCAACAATATCAATTATTTTTTTCAATACATATATCTCTATTTTATCAAAGTCGAATTATTATTAAATAAAAAATAAATAAAATTATATTATAATTTTTTTCGATTCACTAAACTCAAATTCAAAATTCTTAAATGGCAAACTATTTTAATAAACCTGTTTGATCTTAATGAGACTAATTATTAAGATGTGATGAACTAGAGGAATTAATTACACTTCTTAAAAATTAATTATGTTTTAGGCTCTAATTAGATTAATTAATTGTGTCGGTAATTTCCTCACTGTTTCTTAATTCCCCCTATTGCCAAACACGTTTGATCCACTTGAGGGAATCTGTTGTTTTTCTGCTTTCCTTTTTGAAATTTTTTTGGGAATCAAACGTGGACGAATGAGAAGAGGATGAATGACCATGCTTTTTGAAAGTGGCTACGACTTGGACTTTTCTGCCCGTAAAAATGTGTGGTATTTTGTGGGGATTGAGATGGGGAGAAAAAGAGTGATTGGGATTTGTTTGGAGACCAAGATTATTCTTCCCTTCCATCGTCATGTCCTTGGAATTTCAGGGCCTAAGGTCCTATGGTAATTGTGAGATTGAGATTGTAGCTTAGCTCATGTACAGAACATCATATCTCATACTACACACACCTCCACCTACACATACATATATAAGAAAAATAATAAGTGTGTTGCCACAAGATACTTTTGAAATGTCATGTCTTTACTTAGAAATCATATTAACATATTTTTAGATTGAAAAATACAATTTGTGAGGATGAGCGACTCAAGAGAGAGAGAGAGTGAGAGAGGAAGTCATTACGGAGGTAATTAAGAAAGCAAACTGCATGAAAACACTAGCGGCACGGTTGATGAGGGTACTACCTAACGATGCAATTAAATTGACAACGATTTCCTGTGCCATGCAGGAGTAATCAAATGTCATGTTCAATTCAAGCACCTCAAATCGGACAAAAACATCAACCAAACAAAGGTCTGTACAATCTTATACAAGGTCAAAATCCAAATAAATAGCCCATTTAATTATCACGCAATGCTGAAAAAACAAACCCCAAAAAGATAATGGGGGTGTTTGTAACAATAGCTTTTTGAGAAAAAATAGTTGTTTGAGAGGTTTTTGACTATTTTGATCAAGTTAAACAGCTAAAGGGTGTTTGGTAAAGAGCTGTTTGCAATAGTTGTTTGGCTCCAAAAAGTTCTTTTTGAAAAAGCTATTCTCATTAGCTTTTTGAGAAGAGCTTTTTGTAGAAATGACATAATTATCCATAAGTTTGAAAAAATTACACACATCTCATTAAAAACTAATTCATAAATAAGGGTATAAATGAAATTTTACCAACATATTGTTTAGAAACAGCTAATTTTTACCAAACACTTTTTCTAAAAACAGCTAATATGAACAGCTAATTCAAACAGCTAACAACTAACAGCTAATACAAACAGTTAACGGCTAACAGCTAACAGCTGTTTACCAAACATGGCCAATATAAAACATGATATTTCCCAAAATATTACGCGTATAGTGTATCGGTACTGTGCATGTCATGTAATTAACCATCATGAATTTAAGCCGTACCGGGCGTATATGTCATAATCGAAAGTTGGTAATTAATTATATCATAATATGCAGAGACGAGTACCTTACAAAACTTGGGCACACGTGCGCCAATTAGGTCAAGGAATTAGATGCGGTATGCTTAACTAAGTATACTATTATATGAGCATTATTTTAGCTGCACAAGCACAATTTCAACTTTTCGAAAATCACTTATGTTATGTGATCTTTTGGCATTGTCAACAAAATGTGCAAAAATCGTATATCTACTGACAAGAAGTATGCTAAAGGTAAATCGACATGTTACAATTTTTCATCTTATTTTTCATTGTTGAATTCCTCTATTTTCAAAGTGATATTTATAATCCTTATCATAACATGCATCTCCTCTGTGTTTCAGAGGCAATTTGAACAATATACTCAAAATTGGTCTCTGTAATTGCAAACAATGCTGCCCATGTACCTAAATAATATGAGGATCTATTGAAATAAGATGTGTACGTACATATTGATCGTGGTTGTTGTAACCCTAACGACCTTATCCTTATTGCTGGAGTGCCAGAGTGTGATCCATACATGGGCCATCATTAAGTGCACAAAAGGTTGTAGGCGTGAATGCGTGATTTTATGTATCTACTCAAGTGATCCGTTGTAACTTGTAATAAAGTCCCATTTGGTTTAGTTTTGGAATATATTAAATAAAAAATATCATATATTAAATCTAGTCTCTTTCCAATAGCAGTCAGAACCTGTTTTTTTCGTTGGTGAATGCATATTTACTAACTTTTACTAACTTTTATAAATCTTTATCAATTCTTACTAATCCTTGTACAAAAATTTCAATTGTTTTCATTTCTTACGTACCAATCTTTCTCAATACTTATCAACTTTTTCTAACTCTTACCAAACCCATTCAAAAGTTTCATAATTTGTAAATTAAGTATCATGTGGAACATAATTATTTTTTCAGCCACAAAAATACCCTTTGGTTATTTTTTGAGATTGGTGTATTAGAACCAAATAACTATAATTTATACACAAGTATGAATTAAATATTGACAAAAAATAAACTAAGCAAATATTTCCATTCCTTTACATTTTTTGTCAATATATTATAAATCTCACAAACTTCTTCAAATTTTTCCCAACCTTAACCAATTATTGCCAATCATTCCAAAAAATATTAACTCTTTTTGACTATTATCAAATTTTATCAATTTCACCAATTTATCAATGAAAAGAACGGATCCTTAACATGTGGCTGAATGTAATGGTCCCAACCTGGCTATAATTTTCCCTCTTAGACTCAACATAAGAATATAGAAGAGTTCGTTGCATGCTTCCTCTTTTCTTGTTATAGAGTTTGTTGTTGAGTAGTCTCATCTTTTAATCCAATTAAAGCAATTTTTCCCCTAAAACCCCAAACAACGAAAAAGGTACAAGGAAATATGACACTCACACAGGTTTGCTTTCCTTCCGGTCCAGCATTTGTCGATTCCCCCCCCCCCCCCATGCTAATTTGATCACTTCTTACTTATTTTAATGTATGATTTATTGATGCCCTAATATATATATATATATATATATATATATATATATATATATATATATAGTTACATAATCAATGAATTGAATATGATTTTGCAACTTAAAGTCACACCTAAAAACTTCAAATTGGATACCCATGCATTGAATCCTATGCCTATTGGCTAGAGTGTTTATCTAGCATTCCTTTTACCCTCGAATCCCTCAAAATAATTGTTCAACAACCATCTCAACTAAAAGCTCAATTTGACATTGAAAGTTCGAAAATTGGTTTTATATCTAACACGCTGCCTCACGCAATGTCTTTTGCGCTTGAAGCTTGGGCGCAATGAAGGTCTGTCCATACCTTGTGCAATAAATAAATATGAGAGTTGTTGAGATTCGAATTCGATACATTTTGCTCAGAAAGACTCTAATACCGTGTTTGTTTTGTTATTACAAACTGTTCTTTTTCTGTTCTCTTTATGAAAAAGTTATATCATGGAATTCCAATACTTCATAATAATATTTCATGCTGATTAACAACCCAAAAGATAATTAAGGTACGTAATTTATATTGACAACTCATCAATATTGGTGATCTAGGGTAGACTAGCTGGGAAGTTTTAAAGTTGAGACTAGCATGAAGACAAGTAGTAGGTATACTTCGACATCATTGACTGAATGACACCAACATTATACGATGGATTTCCTATTCACCCTAAACAATCTTTGATGAACTCAATTCATGCTTTCTATTATTTTTGCTTTTGTTCTTAAAACAGCAAAGCACAACCACATGAACCACTCCAAATCCCTACTTGAAGAAAGTGAGTTAAACTCAGATCTTGCTACTTTCCTTGATGTGGGGATACATTGCCATCTTTGGCCAATCATGAGAAAAGACTAGACATATCCCAAAATATGCAAAATTAAAAAGCAAAAGGCAGTCCAAGAGGCCCTATCTGAAAACTAACTTACGTCTGCCCTACCTAGATTTACACATAGATAGATAGACAGATAGATCAGAGATAGAACTAGAGAAGAGATGATATATACCAAATCATGTATATGTGCTGTTGTAGATAGCTAACTAGGTTGCCCATTAAAATGCACCAATAATATTGATGAGGTGATAGATTGGCATACGTTCAAGTTATCGATGCCATAAGAAAGGCAATGGAGAGCGAGCCCAAATGGTCACCTATGGAGGAAGCAAGGAGGACCCTTTTATCGATCTACATCTCCCCTTTTTGCTTTTGGTGTATGATTGGAGAATTAAATCCAATGCTTCTCCCATCTACCAAAAAGCTACAAACAAAATGACTTTTCCACATCTTACAGTCTGGCTAGGTTTACATCGAGATATTAATGTTGTTCCATGATATGCCTTTTAGTGCCTCTCTTTCAATAGGCACGCACCGATACTTGATTATAACGATTTTGATATTACATGACTATGCATTATTAACTATCGCGTGTCGTTCCTCTCAAGGGTCCTACCTAGAGAAAGCAGGGGACAAAGATGAGTGGTGTTACCCCTGCGAATAGAAAAGCCAGCTGTTTCGTAACTAGATCGATCTAGATTGAATTGAAAAATTATTGGCTTGCATATTAATTAGCATTCGTGAAATCGTTTGTTGTTTTCGTTTGATGATAGCATGTAGGACATTAATTGATGTCACTTAACATATTATGATGAATGATAATTTTATGATTTGTCATATCATTTCGTCTGTAGCTATTGCTTTCATTATAGTAGTAAAAGAAAAGGTGAATTGATGGGTGCAACAAATTGAAATTTCCCATTGCTGTGGTCCAATTAACAATAAATCCGACAACTTTGTGGTTTATTCATAATTAGTTCAAGTTGATGAAATTATAGAGTTATTTATGCACATTATTCTTCACCTGCCCAGTCCTTAATAACAAATGCTCATTAAAACAAGCCCGATAATGATATGTATACATAAACAAGTGAATAGTATGATGCATGAGAACTGAGAAGGTGGCTAAATGGAAATTGTACAGAAAGAACCTCCATCACAATTAACTGAAAAGACAAATTGAATTAATTAATATCTTATTAGATTAATTAAGTACGAATATTATTGGTTAATGCCGTGGTCCTTGCATATAATTGCGTATATTTATGCGAGTTTAGAGATTAGTTAAGCTATGATGGTGACAGTTATTAAAGTACATACGCCAATCATAGTGAGGGAGTTGTTACTTAAAAAACTGAAGATACTAGATTAATATTATTAATTAATTAATTAATTAATATTACGATCTTAGAGCATACTAGACGGCCAAAATCGTGTCGTATAAAATTGGACGACCCTTAGACGAAGGGCGAGGGGAGTGCCATTTGGGAGACAACTCATTTAAATCTTCTTAGATTACATTCCAAAACTGACTGACGGTTTTGAACCTTTAAAAATTTTAAAAAAGAGGAAGTAATTGGTACGTAGATTTAAATGTCATTTAGCGGATACATAGAATAAATTGGCCAAATGTACAAGTTACGTATATTACAGGTTTCTTTAATGGTGAGAGTTAGGTTTCTCTTTTTCCTGTGACAGTTAGAATTTATCTCCTTTTTGTAAGAGTTAGGTTTCTTTTATGTAGCTATCCGTGCGCATTTTTTAACAAGATCGTTTACTCAGTTAGAAATTATATATTTTCTGATTTATCGGTTTGTTTCATTGGACTTGATTAAGATGATTCAGCAATAGAAGCTCATATGAGTCGATCAAGATGATATTTCTTTCAAGTTAGATCTAGTATATTACACAGATACTCTTGCTCTACAAAGTTATACGATATTTCGCAAATGTTTGAAGAAGATAAACCGAACCCAAAGAATGCGTTTTGGGGCTAGAATGATGTTACCAATTGGAAGTATACTTACAATTAATTTTGCTTAAATATAAATTTGTTTTGATATTTTAGATTTATTCTTGTTAGAATATTATTATCGTAGATGCCATGTAATTTTTATTAATGAACTTTATTTTTTGATGAAAAAACTATGAAAATTTAGCTATGTGGAAGAATTTAACATTGACCAAAAAGCATTTGAAGTTGATATCTTCATTTGCAAAATTCTGTTTTTTTTAAACACTAATTTCAGTTCGCATGAGCTAATAATAGATTCATATAAATCTAACATGCATGCAAAAAATATGACGCGCGCGACTATATACATGTGCGACCCTTCTATAAAGGGCATGTATAAGAGCTTAAGATATATGAAAATTGACATAACAGTATATAGACTTTAAATGATGATTACGTATTAATAAGATTGCAAGTGATTCTTATTCAGAATTGAATTTAAGAATCAAAGTTTTTTTATGTTATAAATTACATAAACAACTGTTTTATAATCGGACAATTTTGCGTTGTTGGGGACGGTGTCTCAAGCAATCCTTTGCCAAATTTTTTTTAAAAAAAAACTACATAAAATTTGTCAAAAATTTATAAAATTGGTGGAAAGCGATAAAAATCACTTGACACTAATAAAATCCAAGAACACTCAAAAATGAACTACATTCAACAAAATTTATTCTAGTAATTATTTTTGTATGTGTTCAACCTCCACAAATACGTACATGCCAAAAAAAAAAAAAAAACTATTACGATGATATTTTCCTATAAGAAATCAAGCAGGAGAATAAACACAAAAAATATCTAATGATGAAATTGCAAAATTCTATCATAATTGAATTTTCTTTCAATTACCATAATTGTTAATTCTGAGCCTTTGATTTTACAAGAAGTAATTCTAACTATTGATTTAGTAACCTACCATCTAAACGTCCGGTTACATTTAGAGGTATTCAAGTTAGACAAACTGCTTTATCTCTCCTCGATTTTCATGGATTCATCTCTGTAATTTAGAAATTTTGAACCTCTCCTTTTATTGACCTTTTCTCCCAAAATCAATATGGAATGAGGTTAGCTTCCGAACGTAAGCTAAACCTTTGGGAGTCCAAGCTAACCGAGTTAGAATTTGATTGGGAGACCTTTGATAGAACTGCACCGGAAGAAAAGGGAATTGAACAAGAATTGGAAAAAAAAAAACAAAAATAAAAAAGGAGGTAACCGGTTGTTGGTCACTCCAAAACAAAAGAACGGCTAAGAATTGATATTGCTTTTTCAAACATCAACGGTTTATATAGCACTTAACTATGATAGTTAAAATAAAAATCAATTATGATTGAATCTTCCTGTACAACTGAACAATTGACCCCTTTTCCTAATAATAAATGTGTCAAAAAGTAAACAGAACAATCGCGAATAATTCATATCACACACAATAAGCAACAAAGCATAATCTGCGCGCCTACAAATGTGTATTTTTGTCTCTAGCCTTCCCTATTTTGTTGAATACTTATATATATACATATA
>JACYFF010031955.1:2119162-2132735 GCA_017589665.1 Selenicereus undatus | reverse complement strand
GAAAAATAACGCTAGTCCGGTTAACAACTGATAAAGAGGCCGAGAGAGACAGACAGCCAATATTTGAGCAGCTCTCAGTCTAAAATTATATTTTTTATTTTTTGGGCTAATTATTAATATTTTTCACGAATTTGGATGAGATGATAAATTTATTAAACAAGAAACATAGGGAAGAAAATAAAAGAGAAAAAAAAAAACGAAACGTAACAAGTTTTTGTTTTGTCCCGTGTGGCTGTGGCAATCCAACATAAAGTCGGTCTAACACACCTAACTTTTAATTAACAAGTATTACTTAGTTTAATTTATTTTCATGGATGATTAAGGATAATTTAGAAAAAAACCGCATCACATATGATATCATTAGAAAAGCTTGTTTGTCACAACAAATCGACAAAGTTAACTTAGTTTAAATGTAATTGTTGGAGTTCCACATGCCATCCACTTCGTACACAAATTACTAACAGTAATTTAAAATTTTTAAATGTCAATTAATTAATTAATTAATTAATTAATGAACTTTATTTTGATTATGTAATCATAAGTACACCTTGTTAGTGAACGATCAAGTTATTACATAAAGAACAAAATCTAGCTTTGGCAGTTTTTGAAAAATTGTATATTATTAATTATCCTTGTGAATTGTTCTCGAAATTACTCATGAAAATTTGTTAAATTATACGACTTTTTGTTTCTTTTATTAGAGGGTGGAGGAGGGGCGATGTTTTAGTTTACATAATTATGTAAATTGCGTATAATTACTCAAGGTATATCTTAAATAAATCCTTATTTATATGCAACTCTAGACAAGAAAAAAAGTATCACAATTGATAAAAATATTAGATTAGTATACCGAGAGAAAATACAATATGTATCTATGTAGTTCTAATTCCTTTGCTAAATTATGATCTCCGATATTTGAATTTTTTTTAACATATATATAAATATGGAGACAGAGAGAATTAATTACTCTATTCAATTATACTTCTTGAGAATCACAAGTGTGCATTTTTTCTCATGAGCATGTCACACTAACCAGAAACACTTAGGACCATTTAATTAAAATAGTTATTATATACATTAGTTAATTACATGACCCAAATTACTATACTTACCAATTTAAAAGTTGTTTACTCTTATCTTATGCATGTGCTCACCCACTAACACTGGTCATTAGTCAAAATGCCTCCTACAGTACTAAACAGATGCCTAACCCTAACAAATAAAAGTCCGAAAGTCAAAAGGCTCCTACATGAAATTATGTACTTAAAAGCAGCCAAGAGGGAAAGTTGAGCCATCTTACCAAAAGTAATTAAGCTAATCGATGTTACCCTTTAAAAAATAGGTTAAATAATAGTATCTCACTTAATAAAAGTGAGGCGCCACCGGGGCCACCACTTCTTCTTTGTCTTATACTCTTATTCTTTCTCTCTCTATCTCTCCTGCTGTGTCGCACGTGAGGGCGAAGCCCAAGCCTCGAACTGCCGAGTCCGGCGGCTCGCCGTCGCTGTCCCCGCCCCTTTTTCCCCCAAAACCAGCGCCGTGCGCTTCACTTCCGGGTCAGCTTTCTTAAAACAAAAAAAATTGAAATAAAAATCGGAATTAACAGGCTCTCATAATTTATAAGGTAATCATACAGTGTAAGATAATCATATATTTTAAGATAATTAATCAGAAAAGCACAAAATTAATGTAAAGTAAATTTTGGAAAACAAACTCGAGTTTTATGTGTCATATTTGTCATTTATCTTCTACTTATTTCCATGATTTCTTTTCAAAAACACTAAGGAGTGCTTGGTAATAATAGTGTTTTAGAAAAAAATGGTTGTTTGGAAAGAATTTAACTATTTTGACAAAGTCAAACAGATAAATGATGTTTGATAAAGAACTGTTTATAATAACTGTTGGACTCAAAGAAATTTTTTTTTTGAAAAAGCTATTCCCATTAGTATTTTGGGCAGAACTTTTTTTTGAAAATGATATACTTTTTCACAAGTTTGAAAAAATTACACTAAATGTTATCAAAAACTCGAGTTACCTCTATCAAAAAATAGTTTCAGCTTATTTGACACTGTTTTGTCCTCTTCGTATGCTTTGCAAGCGCTTGCCTCTATTAAACTTTTTCTCAAAACCTTTTATCAAAACCTTTTCGTGGGTCTTCTGGAATCAACCTCTCTATGGGTAGGAATACCGGTAGAGGTAAGGTTGCCTACAGTTGGATCTCCCCAGACCCCGCGAAAGCGGGACCCACACTGGGAGGTGTTGTTGTTGTTGTGATCAAAAAGTAATTTACAAATAAGGACATAATGAAAATTTATCAACATATTTTGTTCGAAATAACTAATTTTTATCAAATATTTTATTCTAAAAATAACTAATTCAAATAGGTAATAGCTCATAATTAATTAAAATAACTAACAACTAATATAATAGTTAACAACTATTTTTCAAACGGAGTCTGAATTTTCTTTCTCAAAGTATCGCATATTATCGAATTTATAAATTTGAGTTTTTAAATGTGAAGGGTTGAGGGTTGTGGTATATGCTGACATGGTAGTAAGCGAACCCCACATGTTCACATAGCCTAGGCCATGTCCACCTGTACTGGCCCCACCTTGTCTCCGTCTCCTCCCTACACTGTCGCTTTCCTCGACCCCTCTGTTGCCTCTCCCACCTTCTATCTCAGTTCTCACCTTCCTCTGTCCTCTCTTTCTCTCTCCTATTGTCTTCTGACGTGGCTCTTCCCTCTTCCCCTATATATCCCCCCGCTCCCTCACTTCACAACCCAACTCAAACCCCTTCTCTCTCTGTTTCTTCTTCCACTCTCATACACTAATCATCTCTCTCTCTCTCTCTCTTACTCTCACACATTTCACTTTCTCTCTCTAATTAGACAAAATTAATTAATTAAGCTAATTATATAATCATCAATGGCGGTTGACTCGGTTATGTCATCACCACTGGGGCCGCCGGCATGCGAGAAGGACGCAAAGGCGCTCCAGTTCATAGAGGAGATGACCCGAAACGCCGATGCAGTTCAGGAGCGAGTCTTGGCTGAGATTCTGATCCGGAATGCCGAGACCGAATACCTTCGCCGGTTCAACCTCAATGCGGCCACGGACCGGGAGACCTTCAAGTCCAAGGTCCCCATGGTCACCTACGAGGACCTCCAGCCTGAAATCCAGCGCATCGCCAATGGCGACCGCTCCCCCATCCTCTCCGCCCACCCCATCTCCGAGTTCCTCACTAGGTAATAATCAACATAAATTTTTATGTAAGACCGTCTCAATCAGAATAAGTATAGAAATTAATCAAACGTAATTTAATGTTAATTTGCATGATAAAAGTGTACCTGATGAGATGGGTTAATATTGGTTGTGCAGTTCAGGGACCTCAGCAGGAGAGAGAAAACTGATGCCCACAATCCAAGAAGAATTGGATCGTCGTCAGCTGCTGTACAGCCTCCTCATGCCTGTCATGAATCTGTAAGTTTTTCATTCGTTTCTCTTCTTTCTTTCTTTTTTGGTGAAAACTAAAAAAGGAAAGGTCAGGCCTTGGTGTTAGCGCCTAATATTTTTCTGTTGGCATTGGGATTGGCAAAGGACTGACCACCAATTATTGTCACGTGACAGGTACGTGCCGGGACTTGACAAAGGAAAGGGCCTGTACTTCCTGTTTGTGAAGTCCGAGACCAAGACTCCGGGTGGGCTCTTGGCCCGACCCGTTCTCACCAGCTACTACAAGAGCGACCACTTCAAGACCCGACCCTACGACCCGTACATGGTGTACACTAGCCCGAACGAGGCCATTCTCTGCCCGGATTCTTACCAGAGCATGTACACCCAGATGCTCTGCGGGCTTTACGAGAGAGAGCAGGTGCTCCGTTTGGGAGCGGTTTTTGCTTCGGGCCTCCTCCGAGCCATCCGGTTCCTCCAGCTCAACTGGAAGCAGTTGACCCAGGATATCTGGTCTGGGACCCTCAACCCGACGCTGATCACTGACCCAGCCATCCGGTCCTGCATGGACCGGGTCATGAGGCCCGACCCGGAATTGGCGGACTGCGTAATCCGGGAGTGCTCAAAGGACAATTGGGAGGGGATTATAACCCGGATTTGGCCCAAGACAAAATATCTTGACGTCATAGTTACAGGGGCCATGGCGCAGTACATTCCAACATTGGATTTTTACAGCGGGGGTTTACCCTTGGCTTGCACAATGTACGCCTCCTCCGAATGCTACTTCGGGTTAAACTTGAACCCGATGTGCAAACCCTCCGAAGTCTCCTACACCATCATGCCAAACATGGCCTACTTCGAGTTCCTCCCCCTCGACTCCGCTTCAACTCGTGACTTGCCCCCGAGACTCGTTGACCTGGTGGACGTCGAGGTGGGTAAGGAGTACGAGCTCGTCATCACCACCTACGCCGGGTTGTACCGGTACCGAGTCGGTGACATCCTCCGAGTCACCGGGTTCCACAACTCGGCCCCAGAATTCCACTTTGTACGGCGGAAGAACGTCCTACTCAGCATTGACTCGGACAAAACGGACGAGTCCGAGTTGCAAAAAGCGGTCGAAAACGCCTCAAAACTACTAAAAAAATACAAGACAAGTGTCGTCGAGTATACAAGTTACGCGGATACGAAGACAATCCCGGGTCACTACGTCATATACTGGGAGTTGTTGGTGAAGAACGAGTCAGGGAACCCGCCACCGAGTCAGGTGTTGGATCGGTGTTGCCTCGACATGGAGGAATCGCTGAACTCGGTGTACCGGCAGGGTCGGGTCGCGGATAGCTCAATCGGGCCGCTGGAAATCCGGGTCGTTAAAAATGGTACCTTCGAGGAATTGATGGACTATGCCATCTCACGTGGGGCGTCCATCAATCAGTACAAGGTGCCGAGATGTGTGAATTTCACGCCAATCATGGAGTTGCTTGACTCGCGAGTTGTCTCGGTGCATTTTAGCCCTAGTCTGCCTCGCTGGACTCCAGAGCGCCGTAGGTAAATAGTGTGCACCCCCTCAAGAGAAAAACAAAAAATGAAAATCAAGCAGGGACAGGGTGGTAGATCTTCTAGGAGCAGTTTTCTTTTTCTTTTTCTTTTTTTGGGGGGGGGGGGGGGGGGTGTTTGTTTAACCCTTTTTTTCGCAAGGCCCAGAAGTGCCCAATGCTTCTTTTTCTTGGACAGTTTCTTTTTTTCCCCCTTCTCTTTTTCTTTTTTAAGAAAAAAAAAAGTTAGCCTGTTGGAATGACCGGACAAAAAGGAGTTAATTTGGTTTAGGCAGGTCTGGAATGTTTAACTTGTAGTGCAAAATGTAATGCAAGGTTTGATGAATTAGTCCCTCTTTGTCTGTGAAAAGTGATGTTGGCCTTGTAAAAAAAGAAGGCTTTTGTAATCTAAAACATCATCATGTTTTTCTTTTCTAAATTCATCTTTTGCATAAATTAGTGTCTTTTGTCTTTAACCTTGTTCATTGAATTTGATACTAATTTTACTATTTAACGGAATCTATTAATTGTTCACATTCATCTCTTATGTTAAGATGGTCACATTTCAATCTTATTCGTCTTTACAAACACAAAAAAGTAAATTAAAATGTTGATATAATATCAATTAATTTAAGTGTGCAAGTCATCTTCTTTATATGAGATGTGGTATTACATTGTGCACCTATGGATCAATGTTACAAACTTTTTTTTATGCATATTAGCAACTAAGAAGTGTCTGTATCTAAACGGGTCTTTTGTCACTAGGAAATTAGTTATTTTTTACAAATTTTGGGTGTTCTTTTCGGCTTATTTTTGAACAAATAAATTTAAATAAGTTCAGTTTAGTATAAGTTCAGAACAAGTTCAACAAATAAGTTTAGAAAAAAAGTTCATAATAACTTCACTTCAAAACAAGTTCAACAAATAATTAGTTCGGAAAATAAATTTAGAAATTTGTTCTTAATCAGTTCAAAATAAGTTTGGTTTAGAATAAGTTCAGCAAATAAGTTCATAACAAGTTCAATAAATAAGCTCAAAATAAGACCCTATTCTATTCGACTTGTTTTTTGAAGATTAAGTTTAGATAAGTTTTGTTCATAATATGTTTAGAATAACTTCGATAAATAAGTGCAGAATAAAGACAAAATAAGTTCAGCAAAAAAAATAAGAATAAGTTTAGCAAATGAATTTAGATAAGCCCAATTTAGAGTAATTTTATATAAAATAAGTCGAAGATAATAGAACCTCAATAAATAAGTTTAAAATAAATTTAGCAAATAAGTTCATAATAAATTCAATTTAAAATATATTCAATCAAAATTAAGTCTAAAGGTCCTAAAAGAAATTAGGATCAAGTGACATAGACAGAAAGAGAGAGAACGTAACACAATAATCAAAATATCACATCATAAGAGGTATATAATTATTATATTAGAGATGGCCTAATTAGTTAGTGGGTCAATCAAATGGCATAAGCAATTTATATACAGACACGTTTCGGCATAAGAGGGGCGGATCTTCATTTGGTCACGATGCCCCTTCTCAACTTTGTTTGGCTCTTTCACATAAGTTCTGTCTACAGTACACATAGGGTTTACATTACAATGGTGACAAAACTATATCTAACTTAACAAACAGATTAGAGGTTCAAATGTTGATGCTGTTGTTTTGGGGGGCAAGTTCTGCCACCGGACAAAATGTATTGGTAAATTTTACCTTCCAACAGGCTAATACAACTTTGTTATATCGCTTCGTACCTGATCTACGTAAGTCTTTTACATTAGGATATTACTTTGTTTAAATCGACATTGAAACAAGATTGTTTAACTCAAAAACAATAGTTTCAGAAAGTTATAATTATGGGTAAGAAATGGTGAGCATTGAAAGCATAAAAACAATTGCACTTCACCACACAGTAAAATCCATTAATTAGTGAGCAAAGCTAAGGCAAACTTTATAGAAGGCATAATTAGAAAGGTGTTGTGTGGAGAAGAAATGCCTCACTTTAGGAGGGCAGATAGCACACAAGGGGGAGTGAATATGGATCATCTATGTCTTCCCAATTCCCTGTTTTGTTTAAATGGATGACCAGCTGCAATAACTCTTCCTTTAATTGGGTCATTTCATGCCTTATTTGCTTTGTTCTTCGGACCTTTTCGAGTAAACAATCCGTGTGCGCTTAATTATTGGCTAGCTATCATTTTCCACCATGCCAAAAACGTGGGGGATTGACTCAACATCATAGCGAGCTCGCTCTATCTACAGTGAGTGTCAGTGATGAATAATGATATGTCCTTTTTTTAAGAGTCTTGTACTGATCAAAATTAATATATATGTAAAGATATATCATACATGTAGTTGCTTCTAGTATGGGGGTTGTAGTGGACTGGATTCGGTTTCCCTCTTTCTTGGTCAACCTACTACTTGTTTAGTGAACTCAGGCTCACTTAAGGGCTACTGTTGATATATATATATATATATATATATTAAATTATAACTATAGATATGTACAAAGATAGATCACATTTTATGTTGCGTAATATTGTATTATTTTATGGTGTGAGATTTTGAGACCTTATTCAAAGTCAATTTAAGAATGTCCTGTTTGTGGTGAGTTTGAGATTAGCGATGAGAAAAGACAAAGTCTTCCCATCTTGTTCATAACTACAAGATTAATCATAATAAAGCTATTTTTAATAATTTAGCCATGTGAGGTGCTGCCGATATATAAAAGACCTTCGGATTTATCGCGTTGCTTGATTTGCACTTAGACGGGACTCGACTACACCATCAACATGTCATTGCCACTAGGAAGTGACAATGTTCGGGATCTTATGCTTCAACCTTCTATCAATGAAACAGCTATACATTGGAAAGAGACTACAAAAAAGGTGCTGACTTGTCAAACTTCTTTAATATGGTGACAATTGTGACAAATGTTGTTTTTTTATAAATATTTATCATTGATATTAAAGGTGTCGTCATCTTTAGCTTTTTCTTTAAAATATTTCTACAAAAAAAAATTTGTGGGTCTTTTGAAATTAGTCTATCTACGGGCAGCTGAGATGTCTGTAGGAAGTAAGGTTGCCTACATTTGTATCTCTACAAATCTCACAGAAGCGGGACTCACACTTGAAGGTGTTGTTGTATTTAAAGTTGTTATACTTTTTTAGACATTCACATATAAAAAAAAAGGCACTAAGGTGTATGTTGCCCAGGAACACTTTTCAATCATACTAGGGTAGGGTGATTGGTGAATCCCGTGCTTCACACGAGTTTTTATTGATATTTATTTTAATAACATGAAATTAAAATAATTTATTATTGCTGACATCGAAGATGTATTATAATACCCAACAATTTATAGGTACAAATTAAATTTAAAAATAAATATAAATAACATTATAATAATTAATGAAATTATAATAGCTTATCATTTTTGACATCATATTTTTAATATTCTTGATTCCTGATTTCAATATTAGATTTTGCATAAATACTAAGAAAATTATTAACACAAAAATGAACATATAATCTATATATAGTTGTGTTAAATATAAAAGGAAATTTATGACTTTTATCTTGGTCATGTGACTCGTGTATGTGTACTACCTAAAAATTAATGATAATAATTTATTAATACTTTTAAGGTTTTATATCATTTTGTAATAAAGATATTTTTTACTTCTCAAACTATTAGTTGTAAACAAAATTTAATAGTAAGACTATTTTTTACTTTTAAAATTTATTATTAAAAGAGCGAATTAAGTCCTTATTACTGTGATGCTTGGGATTAAAGATTTTTTTTTAAGAAAAAAGATAGCCAATGATCATGTCAATCTACCATTAATTTGTTCATACTGTTCTTTTATATTATATATGTGATATATGTGATGTGATATATATATATATATATATATATATATATATATATATATATATATATATGATATGATATGATATGATATATAATATAATATACAATATCGCCATTTTTTTTTCATTTCAATATCAAGACACTTAAATTTCAGCAATAAATATATGTTTAAAAATGAAGCTTATCATAAGTGCCGGTATTTAGAATGATCGGAAGTTAAATTTTTGATAATATATATACACAAGAGATATCTTGGTGGGACAAACAGTTCGGAAGACTATTTAAATAAAACGGTACAAGAGCACGCAAAAGGTTAGACCAAAACCCCTTGTGAGCCCAATACGTTGGGACAATGGCCAATAAACCATTTAATCGTATGTCTGGCCCTTTTTTATTAGCAACTTATAAATGGGTAATGCTGATGCATATTCTGCATTGCCCGCTACATAAAAGAACCGCAAAAGAGTGGAATACACATCTTCCCTACATGTCTCTCAAGCCTTGAATTCACAGCCTAGCTGTTTTATTTAGCTAATAATAACATGGACAAATGGACAGCCACCACCAACACCATTTATGTATACCATTTATGCAATAGCTGCCCTAAATAGCTAGTGAAGGAGGAGACCATGAAGTGCCGCTATATTTGATAGGTACAATGCGGTGCATAATAGAAGGGGAGCCTTGGAGCAACGGTAAGGTTGTCTCTATGTGACCAAAAGGTCACGGGTTCGAGCCGTGGAATCAGCCACTGATAAAGTCAGGTTAGGCTGCATACAATTCACCATTTGGGGTGCGGCCATTCTCTAAACCCTACGTGAACGCGGGATGCTTGTGCATCGGGTTACCTCCCAATGTGATACATAATAATTAATTGAAAAAATTGGTAATGTTTCTTATACTAATTGATTGACGATATTAACATTTGAGTTACAAAACTATCTAAAGAATTTGATGTGACTTTTTATCATAGATCGACAGTTAGTTTTACGTTTTTTACATGTATATCTGTGTATTGCTTAGAAAAATGAGGCTATTATCTTCAAATGTTCATGTTGCACCCACCCCAAAAAAAGATCCATATTTTTATTGATAGAATTGTGAAAAGCAACAAGGTTATGTGTATTGAGTTGATTCTCTGAATTAACAACTCGCAGGATCTTGTAGGGTTATTGCTATCTTAGTTATTGAATAATATAATTAACATATTTCTTATTCTTCACCTAATTACCGAAACACGTGTTTCATTTTTATAAATTTCTTTCTGTCTATGTTTGTTCTCTCAAAGAAAAGATTGCTACATATTTATACATATATATATATACATATATATATATATTTGAAATAAAAAAAGTGGGTAAAATTGACTTTAATATATCGTGTTCCAATAATTATTCTCACCGAACAAATTAGCATTACATGGGATCGAATATTTTTAAAGAATTGATGGTGAGCCACCTCCAAAAGTAGGTGAGAAGAAGATAAACAGGAAATGCGATGGAATATGGATATGGATTTCGTTTCATTTCCCTCATTGGGCTTAGATGGGTTCAAGCATTAGTTGGGCCCAGATGAAAACGAAAACAATTGGGCCGAAGCCCAAACCCGGACCCAGTTGTTGCTTCCACCAAACGGACCGGAGCCAGAGACAGAGGGACAGAGTCCGACTTTCTGAGTCGCAACTCGCAAGGCGTGGAATCGTCCACGTGATAAATTTTGTCTTGTTTAGGGATGGCAATGGGGTGGGTTGGGGACGGAGAGTATATTCCCCATCCCTGTCCCCGCTGGGATCCCCGCTCCCCGTCTCCGCCCCGTTCCCCGCTTCGGGGGAAAAATTCTCCCCCGTCCTCATCCCCGACGGGGATTTAATCCCTGTCGGGTACCTGTTGTTTTTCCCACCTTCTAAACTTTGCACGGCTATGAGTACTAAATCCGATATATATCTAGGGTTTTTACATAGAAAATTACAAATATAACCTCAGTTGGCTCATTTAAAAAATTTTAAAATAAGGCTCTTTTCGTAATTTTAATTAAAATTGGGAACGAGTGTGGGGATTTTTCCCTAATCAGGGAATCGGGGACGGGGATGGGAACGGGGACGGGTTGAACTATGTCCCCATCCCCGAGCGGGGACTAATTTTTCTCCCCGTCCCCGTCCACTTCCCCGTTGGGGATGGAGATTTTTCCCCACTTCGGAGCGGGGCCCTAACAGAAACGGGTATTCCTCAACTTTTTGCCTTCCCTAGTCTTGTTTGTTTTTGGTCGAATTCAATGGTTGGGGCTCATGTTTAACAGCTACGCGGGCGGAGAAAGAGCGAGAGAGTTGGCTGCGGCGGCGCTGAGTTCGGTCTGATGGCAACCATCGCCACCACGTCCGCCACCTCCTCCTCCGCCTCCTTCTCTCTCGTACCGCCGCGGCAGCAGACTCTTCTTCCTCGTCCCTCTGTTTCTTTCTCTTTCATCACTGCTTCCAGAAAACCTAGACGTTTAATCATCGCTGCTTCCTCCAATTCGTCTTCTTCTGCGTCGTCTTCCTCGTTCGATGATCTCAATTTCGGAGATGCTTCTCGCTTCAAGGTCACTTATGAGCTCTTTGTTAGATCGGTTTATTTGAATTGTTGGCGTTGTGTTCATTCTGCTGCTTTTTCTGTCAAATTTTACATGTTTTTGTTTGCGCTTGAAATTTGTGGTATTCATAGAGTTTCTAGCCTAATTGTGTTCTGGAAATGGTGTTTGATGAAAAGATTGGCTCCCTGAGTTCTGTGATGGACTTGTTTAATTTGCAACAATATGAAGCAATCTAATTTTCAGATAACTGTAATTGAATGCATGAATTGAAGATCCTGTTTGCAAATTAGAAGAATTGACTTGTTATCTGAAAGTTCGTGTTGAGGATCCAACCTTGAGCTGCCAAATATGTACCGTCATTTTTTGACATGAGGAGTGCCAATTCAGTGAATTTTCGCAGAATTTTTTGATTCTTATTTTAACAGTATGAGAAGTCTTGCTCCATTCATCAAGCCGTGCAAAACTCAAAGTACAAAGCTTTGTGCGTCATAATTCATGTTCTGTTCGTGAGATTCGAGGAATAGGCATTTCAGATATTGTTATACTTTCGAATTGGGACACAATCAATCTTGAACTTCCTGTCTCTGCTATGTTCACTGGGAAATGCGATACTTTAACTAGAAGAGGGCGCGGGTGGTTTATTATTGTAGGAAATAAATACAGGACTAACCTGAATGCGGAAGTATACTGTTGGTGATAGTCCACAATAAGAATACCAGTTCTTCAGTAATAATAGAAATTCCAGCGGCTACTAGAGTCGCCTTATAACGTCCACGTCCTAAACCCGAATACCGACAAGGATGGTAGGGTAACCGTGAGGAGGGAGAGAGGAGTGTTCTATTCATCACCCTCGAGGCTAACCCCCTGAAATCCCTTTATATAGGTTAGAGGGTAGCTAGGGTTGTCGCCCTAGGCGACTTAAGTGGCCGTCGGGCCTAATCTAATTAGGCCCGTCCAACAATTAGAATAAGAAAATTGAATAGTGCAGATGCTCATCAAAACAAGTGCATAGTCAGACGGTCATGCTCAAAAATCTCTTGTTTCGTAGCCCGCGTCATCAAAAATGCTCATCAACAATTAGAATCACTCCCACTAACCCCTTGGGACGTGGGTTCCTGAAAATGAGGACTCTCAATCTCTGGTTGAGTGTCCTGAACAGGCAGGTCTCCCTGCGTAGGAACAGTGGGTATACTCCCACAATCTCTAATATCAGGGAGATGCATATCCTCGGTGGTTTGGCTAGTATACAAATCCTCCCCCTCACCGAGAGATATGTTCTGTTGTAACTCATACAATGATAACGCCTTTTGATATGCTTAGCCTTCCTATGGAATTTAGGATCCTTAGCATACTGGATAGCGGCAGTATTGTCGCACCACATTTTCACAGGATCATCAACTCTCGGAGTGAGATTGAGATCCTGAAGAAAACTCCTGAGCCAAATCGTCTCCTGAGCGGCGAGACAACAAGCGACATACTCTGCTTCCATAGTTGATAAAGCTATGCATTCCTGCTTCTTGCTGCACCAAGACACGGCTCCCCCACCAAGAGTGAAGACATATCCCGAGGTAGACTTAAACTCATCTAAATCACCACCCCAGTCAGCATCAGTGTAACCTCTTAGTTTTAAGTCCACTCCTTGGTAGCAAAGTACCAAGTCGGTAGTCCCCCGAAGATAACGCATTATCCTCTTGACGGCTTGCCAATGAGCGATTCCGGGGTTGCTTTGGTAACGACTTACCAAACCAACCGCGAAGCAAATGTCAGGCCGTGTACATAACATGGCATACATTAGGCTTACTATAGCACTAGCGTATGGGACATTGCTCATCTTCTGTTTTTCAACTTCTGTTTTCGGGCATTGTTCTAGACTTAAAGTTAAACCCTTGTCTACTGGAGTATCAACGGGCTTGGAGTAATGCATCCGAAAACGTTCTAGGGCTTTCTCGATATATGCCTTTTGGCCTGGGGATTGAAGAAGTCTTGGCCTGGGGCTCGAGACAATCTCGGGCATAGTGGCCCTTCTTCCTGCGGTTATAGCACGTCACACGTGCCATATTTTTCTCCACTTTACCCTTAGGTTTCCATTGCTTCTTAGCAATCCCACCTTTAGGGCCAAGCTTCTTTGAGGGATGAAAATTTTT
>JACYFF010031955.1:2049506-2106931 GCA_017589665.1 Selenicereus undatus | reverse complement strand
TGTGGAGGCAAGGGGGGTCAATTGACCCCCCAGCTTTTTAGGAAAAAAAAAATTAAATGTGGGATATTTTTGCGGATAAGAAAAATAGATATATATTAGTTAGTTCATAAGTACACATTATAAGAGTGCATAGCAGGGTGGTGGTTGCCCCTTGCTTTGGGTGGGAGGTCCCTGGTTCAACTCTTTGTTCTGCCTTCTCTGTTTTTTTTTTTTGGAAGTGCCCTTTAATTTTCCCAATCTCGCCCCCCCTTGCTTAGAATCTTGGCTCCACTACTGGGCTTATGTATACGAAATTTAACCTAGTTGAGCTAACCAAGATCACATAAGAAAGTACGTATTCAATCACTATAATGCCTTTTTTTCCCCCCTAATCTCTGAATGCAGTATTCAGCATATACACTAACTAGTGTAGAACTAGAAGAAAAAAAAAGTGGCATTATTTACCCCCTTGGGGTGTGGGTTGGTGAGTATGGGGACTACCCTCATTTCCGTTAACGGGAGATTGAGGGTCTTCCTCGTTCTCAAGTCGGGTGTCCTGAGCAGGCAGGTTCCCTTCGGGAGGAATAATGGGTACACTCCCACTATCTCCAGCATCAGGGATAAATTCCCTATCCTCGATGATACAGTTAGTGTACATATCCTCCCCTTCACCGAGAGATAGGTTTGGTTGTAACTCATACAACTGTAAGTCCTGTTTGACTTCATCAATAGTTGGGAACTCATCCTCAAGAAAGTCGACATTTCGGGAATCAATTTCCTTCATACCGCTACTAGGATGTTCTCCGTACATCACATAACCTTTTGAATGTTCAGGGTATCTAATAAAGACCATCTTAGTGGCTCTTGGACGAAGTTTGCCATATGTATGAGTCGGGTTATGCACATAGCCTGACGACCCCCATGGTCGTAAATGGTCCAAAAGAGGTTTCCGACTGTTCCATAACTCATATGGGGTAGTTGAAACGCTCTTACTGGGTACTCTGTTTAAGATGTAAGTTGCTGAGAGCAACGCATCACCCCAGAAGCTAATTGGGAGATTAGCTTGAGCCATCATTGACCTGACCATGTCAAGTAATGTACGATTCCTACGCTCGGCAACACCATTTTGTTGTGGAGTGTAAGGAATCGTAAGATGTCTAACTATACCCTTTTCCTCACAAAAACTCTTGAACATATCAGAGAGGTACTCCCGACCACGGTCGGTTCGAAGAGTCTTAACTCTTCGATCCAACTTCGTCTCTACCTCTAATACGAAGCGTTTGAACACATCTAAAGCTTCATGACGATGTGATAACAGATAAACATATCCGTATCTAGAGTAATCGTCAATTAGAGTGAGGAAATAATTGGCACCATTACGTGCCTTTACATTCATAGGTCCGCAAATGTCGAAGTGAATGAGATCTAAGGCACCAAGCGCCCTCGAAGCCTTACCAAAAGGTTTCTTGGTTGCTTTTCCAGCTAAACAAGGTTCACATTTAGGTAGCCTAACTTTAGTAAGCGATCCTAATAAACCTTCTTTAGCTAATCTAGTCATTCTTTCTTAACCAATATGGCCTAGTCTAGCATGCAACAGAATCATGGTCTGAATCAACAGATGACACAAAAACAGAAGACGTATTATTACTATAATACTCATCATCCAAGTCCAAAACAAGGAAATCATCTACCAAAGATGCGTGGCCAAACAAATTGCCACTATAAAAAATATCTAAACCGTCAATACAAGAAACAAACTGAAAACCTAATTTCATTAAAGAGACATAAGACACTAAGGAACATCGGACTCCAGGCGTGTAGAGAGTGTCGTGAAGAAGTAACGAATTCCCTCCACGTAACTTAAGCCGATACGTTCCGACTCCTAGAACGTCCTCTGCAATGCCATTTCCAAGAGTCACAGTTTGTAACCCCACCGGACAAGGGTGAAAGTCTACAAACCCAACTCGATCTCGAACTACGTGCTTGCTTGCTCCCGAATCTACAATCCAATTAGGAAAGAATTTAGCAACGAATGCATGGGAACATACAAGTAGTTCAACAGTAGGAAATGAAGAAGGTACCTGAGCAGGCTCGGGACACTCCCGAGCAAAATGGCCCTTCTTCCTGCAGTTATAGCACGTCACTCGTGCCATTTTATCCGTCACCTTGCCTTTGGCCTTTGATTGCTTCTTAGCAATACCGCCTCTAGGGCCAAGTTTCTTGGAGGGATGAAGACTCTTCTTCTTCCCTCGTCTGAACTGGTTGCCCTTAGGCCTGTCTACCCTGGCCACTAAAGCTACAGGGGGAGGAGTACAGGCCTTCAAGCGCTCATCTTCCAGCTCAAGATGCTTGGTGATGTCGGCGAAAGTTTTGATGCTCTCGTTGTGAGTCATCATGGTGATGAACGGTTTCCATTTTTCGTCTCCAACGGGAAGTGCACGAAGCACATTCGTTCGCTGTTCGCGTTCGAAAATATCCACACCAACAACTTTTAGGTCCCGCAGCATGGCCTGTAAAGTTCGCACATGCTCGGTTATACTTCGGTTCGAGTCTATCGTGTACGTCATCCACTTAAGATGCAACGCACGAAGCCTCGTTTCCGAAGTTTGACCATACCTGAAGTGAATGTTATCATACATTTCCTTAGCAGTGGGATAATTTTCAAACTCACCGATAAGGTCGTTATGCATGCAGAAAAGCATAGTATAACATGCCTTACGGTCCTTTTTACACCAATCTTGGTACGCAACCAAGCTGGTTTTATACTCATCAGTATGAGTAATATCCTTGTCGTCCTTGTCTCTAGTCAGGGGTGCTGACATTGTGGTTGTGAGGTGTTCTAACACCTCACACTCTTCCAGAAGAAACTGAATTTTCGGGCGCCACATGTCATAGTTGGACTCATCCAACCTTTCATTGGTGGTCAACTCACCAATCATAGAAGTCTTAGAAGCCATATCTACAAGTTTTTTTTAAAAAAAAGACATTAGGCACATCTTGTACGTAACTAAAGAAAACTCAAAATTAAAATTCATGTTATATGTTCGAAAATTTCGCTAAGCTCATAATCATCACATATTCCATGAATCCAAAAAAAATGAGATACTTTGATTACTAATATTTCACAAAAAACACATTCTTATGAATACAATGTTTAAACACATTAACATTCCATAATCTATCATCACATAGACGTTTTTAGAACATAATATAAAACATATTTATTTACGTTTAAAGAACTAATCTCTTATATATAAATCGAACACATAGCGACATATATGTATAAATACGTATCATTTTTTCATGCCATAAACTCACATAACAAATATGAAACTCATTCATGGGTTAAAATATTTAACCAGGCATGTTTTGAATTATACAGTTAGACAAACAAAATAGCTTAGGAAAAATAAAATTAAAATAAACACATTATTATAATTTTTCGACGCTAGGCATGATTTTAAATTTTAAGAACAAATTTTAAAATGAAAACCATATAACAAAAAAAAGGAGACCCCCCATTTTTTTAAAAAAAAAACGAGAACCCCTGCCCCTTTTTTTAATTTTTTTTTAATACTCAAAAAACATGCCGGTCCACCTTTTTTTGTTTTAAGGAGAATACGGTGAGGGGAAGAGGGGGGTGGGGCATTTTGTGGCACCTTTTGCTTTTCATTATCTCTCACCTCTCCAATCTGCTTCTTCCCTCTCGAGGCTTCTCCTTCTTCCTCCTTAGACACTCACCAGTGCCACGGTTGGTCACCAGGAAAACCGAGCACCTAACCCTCATGGTCCATGTTTCGGTTCTGTCCCTTTCTACCCTCGACTTTCGGTTCTTGCCGGAAATAGGCCTGGGAAGGCCCGGCCGCCATGGAAACCGGCACCAAGCCCGGTGTTCGTCGGCCTGCCGGTCTTCCCGGTCAATTTCCGGAACCCAAAACCCAAAAAAAAGCCAAATGAGGAACAACCCGCCGCCCCCCAAGTCCCCTCGATCTCTCTTTCTGGCCGCCTACCTCGCAAACTACCGCCACCATCACATAGATCAGCTAACGACGGTCACGTGGGTGGGTGGCACGGGCGCAACGCGCCACTCAGGCGGTGGCGCGTGCTACCCACGCGCCGTCATAGGTGGGCGGTTTGTTCGTTTTGCTCGCTACAGGTGACAGATCGGGGTTCGTAGAGGGCAAAGTGAAGAGGAAAGAGAGAAAACGCATCTCTCTTGGCGGCGCGTGCAACCCACGCGCCACCCCTTTGGGGCGGTTCTTGGCGGCGTTTCTGATGGTATGACTATCACCACCCTATTCCCCCTTTCTTGGGTTTTTTTTGTGTTATATTTTCTAAACAAAACAGTCGAGGGTCGGGGGGTGGCCGAAACTAGGTGTCTAAACTACGGCAGGAGGAAGAAAAAAAAATGCATGAATTTAACATATAAATTATGCATGCATTTCCTAATAACCGAGAGCAAAAAAAACATCAATTCCATGGCTCTGATACCACTGTTGAAAGAATTAGGGTTTAGGACGTACCTAAACTGGCGGAAACGAACGGATCCTTTTGATGCCCTTTTGCTCCACGATCTGAATCCGACGGCTACTAGAGTCCCGGTAGTGTGACCACGACCCAAACCCGAGACACGATGGAATTAGGAGAAATGGGAGTTTAGGAATTTGCAGAAATGACTGAATCAATACTGTGTTGTTTTTTTGTTTATGTCAATAAGCTAGATTTATATAGATGACACATTTACTAAAAATAGTCAGTGCCACTTACTAAAAATGGCAACTAATTCATCTCAACTTTCCCCTTTTTTCTGCTTGGTGACCGTTGCCACCAACAATTTGGAACATACCATTGGCGTCATCGAAAGTGGGTTTGCTGAGTTTTGGAGGATGGAAGAGATCCTCTACCATTGTTACTTTCCTAGCTTCTGTGCGACAGAGGGTCACCCATTTTTCAGCAGTGCTTCCATAGATATAGCCCACCCAAATCGTCGCACTCATTGCTTGGTCAATTGATCCAATTAATTATGCGAAGCTGGCCCAATTTTGTGGTCAATGTAGCAGGGATCGGGGTGGGCAATGGACCAGGTCGGTCGGATTAAGATTGGTTCATTTACAAAATGGATTAGGTTGGGTCATGATTGATCCGTTAATTATTTTGAGTTGGGTCGGGTATTTTGTGTAAACAAACTTGTTGGGTTGGGTTGGGTCGGCTCATGGCCGATTGGATTTTGTCCCGTTTTAAAATGGAACAAACTTGTGTAAAAACTGTGTCTAATAATTATTGTTATGTACAAAGCGTTAGTAATAAACTTGACAAATTGTAAGAAATTGTAACATGGCCCGCTATTGATTTTTTCAATTATTGATTCAACCCTTTATTGATCATATTTTAAACGGGTCGATCTGCTTGATTCAATGGGTACTCGACCCATTGCCTCCCCTAATTACAAATTATAGAGGTACCCATATTGTATTACATTAGGAGACATGTTGTAAAGTGTTTTGAGAGGTGTTGGATTGTGTAGAGGTCGATGGCTAAAGAAGGACACTACATGCATATCTTTATTGTCTCCTTAGTTTTGATTTTTTATGGCATCATAGTAGTATTCAAATTATTGTTTCCTCATAAGTAATACAAATATGAGTGACGTAAAAGAAGCCTGTTAGCTTTGAGCTGGAAAAAAACTTTGTGCAAATTAAAATTAGAATAGGATTACAATACATGAATATTGAATATGTGGAATAGTGTATGGCTTTTCACACCTCAACACATTGACATATGCAGTTGAGTTGGCCGCTGCCCGGTGGTGTTGATAAGTACAGTATTGGAAGCATATGCTACTAGGAGCATACAGTAACAATGCACATATTCACGCCAATGCTTTACAAATGGATTTGAAGTGATGTTTGCCTAATTTGATTAGTTTAGACATCTTTGAGAAGGAATATGACATTGATTTTCACTTCAACGATCACAACTTCGTTAACTTTGAAACCCTTAGAGGGATTATCTAGTTCAGTCAATGGAAGAAGGTCGTCTGCGCCCCAAGCGCTTCTTCCCTTTGAAAACCAACCGTGCACTGCATTAATATATATGGTCAAAAAGAAGCCACACAAGTTAATTGTTGTCACATTAAAAGAAAATCAGTCTATATATGGGCAATTTAATTCTCAATTAATGAACTAGTCACCAATTTTCTTGCGGTCGTGGCCTTTGAGTTGATTCTTTATGCAGAGCTCAAACTCTGCGTATAATGTCCTTCCAGCAATGAGATCCGAGACATCATTTAGGGTTAAGTATAAAGACATGCTTCTCCCTTTCTCACTTCCACATCCCCTTAACCATAGCCACAATTGCCTGCATCATATATATACCAACAATGTGATGTTTAGTTTTTTGTTAAATGTGATGTACACAATCGATCTTATAATGCAGTCATGTTACATACATATGACATTGCTTGTCAGTTATAACATCTTGTAAATAAATCGCAATTCGGAGGTATTAGTGCAGTAGTACTAATATAGTTTAGGTTTGTTTGCATATAATTGTCATGCGTAACTTGAATTTTAGGTTAGGAAAGCTTTGTACTAGCTAACTGATGCCCATACCATTGACGGCCCTCAATAGCGAAGGAAGGAGACGCTATTGACTCCTTGAATTCTGCGACCCTCCAAGTAAATTTACGAATGGTTTGAGGTTTCACCATGAAGAAACTTGCAGCCTTGTTATCACCCCTCAAAACGAAGACCTCGGCGCCCAATATGCACCAATCGTTAAGTAGGAATCCCTTTGAATTGTCGTGGAATGTCGATAGGCCAATCGCTTTCGGGATGCCCCATTCCGTCTTCATAGGATGAAAGCGTCTTTCTTTTAAATCTGCACAGTTACCTCTTTTTTTAGACTAACAGTGTGTTTGGATATTAGAGTGGGAGGGGAGGTTAATGAAGGGGAGGGAAATGGCGGGGAAGGGAGGGGAGGGGAGAGAAAATGTATTTATCTTGTTCGAATTTGAAGTATAGGGAAAGGGAAGTTAATTATATGTATTATGTTTGGATTAGAAAAGGGAGGGGAGGGGAAAGGGAACAAAAATTGGATTATGGAAGTTAATGGAGGTAAACTTTTTTCCCGTTATTTTTTTCTCGTTATTTTTTTCCCAAATAAGGGGAAGAGGGGTTAATTAACCTCCCTTTCCCATCCTTTCCATCATCTAACCCCAATACAAACACAGTGTAAAACTTGATAGGGATGAGGCTACGTTTGAATGTTTTTTTTTTAGCTTGCATGTCTGTATCAGAGAAAACGGTCGATATTGACAGTAATTTTCAAAAATTTTACTAATTGTATCAATTAACTCTCAAATCAAATTGCATTATAATAGTTTAGCCCGCTTCTAAACTTTTATTAGTTTGGTTCAAAATGCAGCATTTGGTGCCTTGGTGTTTAATTACTATGATACATCGATCTGTGTATTTATTCAGTCAAGAAAATTATTTGTTAAAGATGTGTTTCTAATTAATTAGTCTCCTAATAGAAATGACACCGTGGTCAGTTTGTAACATGACTTGGGTAGGAACGAATAGGGCCTGATTATGGGCTTATCCGATCCTTTAGGCCCAATTGAGTGATTTATTGGGCAAAATCAATTGATCTGTATCTAACAGGTTTAGGTTCGCTCTGATTCTCTTCTTCACTTGCATTAAGCACAACTTAATTAGTTGGCCCAACAAGATTTCTAATTTCTAATGGGGATTCAAAAAAGAAAAATTACACTATGATGTTTTAATGACATAAAATTACTGCCCTTTGGACCCCCAAGGGGGAAAAAAAAAGAAGAGAGAGACATGAAATGAAATTGGCGCCTTACCTTGAATCACCAGATAATTATCTTGGATTTGATCATATATTAAAAATCTGAACATGACATTGATGAAGCTCCCAGCACTTAGCTTGTCAACAACTCGTATGTAGAGAGAGAGATGACACTCTCCATTTTCTTTATCGTTGCCTTTTGGGTATACTGAGAAAACCCTTAGACATGCAAATTAATCCATTGTCACTTATATTATTCTCAACATTTTCCTCAAAAAAAAAAAAAAAAGTTTACCATAATTAACTAATTACCATGTGTAACCCCCTGCTCCAAATTCAATGGATTCAAAGCTGTCATTCTTCGTTCTAGCTAGTGTCTCTTCGAGCTTTGAGAATGGTTCGATCTTTAAAGTGCAATGTGCAGGCGGCAATTGTCTCACTATTCGTACAATGTCTTTGAAATTTTTCAGTGGTTTATTTATTAATTAGTAACACAACATCAACAAGAACAATAGCGACAATATGAATCCATCTGAACTTGAATATGCGTAACTGAAATTAATATAATACTTACCTGATGTCCCGTCCAGATGAAGTTTGGAGCACTGTGTAGACAAGGGCGTCAAGTCTGCCATTGATCAAATCTTTTGGCCCCCTTGATGACCTTTGTTTCAATTACTGGCTTAATTAATGATCTCCCTGCCTACTTATATAGAGAGCTAGAGGGATCAGATTATCGTAATTTGTATATTTCCTCTCCATATATTGTTCTGTGGGTAACTTAGCTTATCCCCATTTGCTTCATTGCGAATATTGCCCAGTCGTAGCCAAGCAATTCTTTCTTGCTCTGTAGTTGAAGTAATTCCAACCCGAATTCCTTCGTCGAATCTTTAACTGTTCTTACGTAGGACAAGCTGGTGGAGGCCCAACTTTTTTTTTTTGTTTCTTTTTTTGGTGCAATCGAGAGTACTATCACCTCTAAATATTATGAAAGTCCGCTATCTTTAACGTATAGGTATAACACAATGTAGAAAATTATCTTTTGAGATTTTAGTTTCCTTTTCTTATTTCCTATTTTTCAAAGATATACGTATGAAACAAAAATATACTGGTATAAAAGATGTAGGAAACTGAAGTTTGGTTGGTCTTTAATGGTATAAAATAAATCTTCACAATCAAATCTGATTATTAGTATTTTTTTTCTGTTAATAAAGGGAGATGGAAATATTAATATAACTATATAAGCATGGTTCTAAATTCCAAATTTTTTATAATAATTTTTTAAAAACTTTAAATCATCACATGTTTAGTTGACAACTTGACATGGCCTATAGCAAATTAATTTCGTTTTTGCAACAGAATACGTACATTTAGCTGGTGTTGTTTACAGAATATATGTAGTCAATTGAGAACGAATATCTTTTTATCTTTTTGTGGTGCAATCAATTGACGAGATCTTTTGAAAAGAAAAGGAAAAGAGCCACTGTAACAGTCTTCATTGCAGGTTAAAAAAAAGTTGATATTGCTCAGCCGAAAAAAAAAAAAGGGTATTACAAAAACATATTATTTTAAAATAAAAACATGTTTGCTGTCGTGTAGAAAACTAGGAGAGAAAAAATTCCAAAAAAGTAAAAACTAAGTTGAAAGTTGAAACCTAGAGTTTGTTTTCTTCCCAAACTCTGAATCCCTTCTGAAATTCGAAAAAAAGAAAAAATAAATAAAGTTAACGATTTTTTCGGGGTATTATTAAAACCCTACACGCTCCAATCTAAGCAGTCCCAGTCGAGTAGCCCTCCGTCTTTGCACCTCTCTCTCTCTCTCTCTTCCTCCTCTTTCTCGTCCTTGGCTATGGAACGAGACCGAGAAAATCATCAATGGTTTACCATGAGCACCGTCATCCCCTCTCCCTCTTCTCCTCCTCATCCACCAACCCACAACCTCAATTCAATTCTCCACCTGACATCCCAATTCAACGACCTCTCCTTATTCTCTGCCGCCGCCGCCGCTCATCCGGGGTACACCACCCCCTCCGCCGTGAGCCCCACCCTACCCCTATCCAATTCTTGGATTCCCGCCTCCGGTGAATTGGCCCTCCTCCCCCGCGAAGTCGCCGCCCCCACCAATTGCCCTCCCTTTGACTTGCACAGACTCAGAGTCTGTTCCGCTGACCCCTCCTCATCCGGGTCTTCCGGTCTTGGTTCGGGCTCGTTCCCGACCCGCATCGACTACATGGATTCCTATGATCATCTGTGCGCCGAAGCCCTGATGATCAAACTATCAATGTTAGCCAACGGCGACGTTTACAGTGGGAGTACTCCCAACAACTTGACAAGGCAGTTGCTGGTCAACCAGGTTCCCACTTTCAACCCGGCGGATCTTCTGGACCGGAGTTTACCGTACAATCGGAGTTCTAATTCAAACAAGAACCTCAACTCCAACACAAGAAGATCAAGAAACAATCATCATAATAATAGTCATCACCACCACCAGAATCACAGTGATTTCAACAGCAACAACAATGGCGGAATGATGAATAATCTGCAGTCAAACACGGACATGAAACTGCCCAGTTGGGAGGAACTAAGAGAGAGAATAGCTTCTCTCTCCATGGATCAACAGGGGTGCACTATTTTGCAATGCATGTTGCCTAAAACTGATCTTCCTATGCACGGTGGGCTCGAAATCCCAGTTTCTGAGGTGAAATCTCATATTTCTGAGATTATCACCAACGAATTTGGGATCGAATTCTTTAAGAAATTGCTGGAGTTTTGTGACGATCGTCATGTTTATGAGATTCTTTGTGCTCTTATGGTCAATAACGACCACTTCTTGGAAATCTGCCTCCACTCTCGAGGGTGTGACTAATTAATTAGTTAAATTTTATTTGATTCTTAGTTTGAATTAGGGCTTGTATGTTTTTAGGGCTGACGTTAGCATGATGTATGCAGGACATATGCGGTGCAAAGATTGTTGAATAAGGTGAACAAGAACGACCCGACTCAAAGAGGTGTTGTAGCGTCGGCGATGGTGCCGAACGCATTGACGTTGAGCAAAGATAATAATGGGAATTATGTTATGATTGCCTGTTTGAAAGCCTTTGAAGGATTCAATGATGTCATTGCGGTAAATTCTGACCTCTCTTTCTATTTATTTTTTTTGTGGCAATTTTAAAATTTAATTTTGTGTGTTCTAGTATACCATAGTAGTATATATAATTCAACAATTCATGGGATTTTGTGTTATAATTGCATGCTATATGTTTGGGTTTCATTAGACAAATAGTTCACTAAAATATACGCTTGTAGTTATATTAAGTTTCATAGGAGAAGCCAATATTTGTGCAGAGTGAAAATTAGACTTTGGAATCACTGGTTTTTTCATATACGCAGTTGTCTGTATTATGATTTTATAGTATTGTATAGTCGTGTTGTCTTGGAAATATATAGTTTACTTTCTGTTTTCAAGATCTATATGGTTGCCTATATATCATTGAAATCTACCAGCCTTGTTTTTAAGTTTTGTTGTGTATTTTTCCATACTCATATGTTCTACTTAATTTTGTAGTGGAATAAATGAGAAATTAAAATATAAGAGAGATTTATCTTTTAGTTAGGGTTGTCAATAATATCTTTTTGTTGTAATTCTCAATATTATCCTTTGGGTTTTTTTTTTTAAGAAATATTATCTTTTAGTTAGGATTGCCAATCTATATTATCTTTTTCATATAATTAATATTTTAAACTCCTATGTTCCACCAAAATTTACGCTAGAATAGATACAAAAATTGAGATAATGTGACTTTGTTGATCTTAATCTTTCTGTTAAGATTGCCAACATTATCTTAATTTTTTTAAAAAGGAAAATTATATTATTGTGTGAACTGTATAAGATAAAAAACATTGATTAATCAATTGACTAATTGAAAACATAATACAAAATATTATTTACATTCATATTATGGCAACAAAATTATACATAATGTAAGAGTAAGTTATTTTTCCTCCCCCCTCAATTTACAAAAATAAATCCATCTTTTGAAATTAATAAAGAAAATTAGCAACTATATTATTATGCACTAACATTTATGATAAAATCCAAGCTTGAAATAATAACTTTTTAATTTTGCTTGTAAACATTCACCTACAGCCTATTCTGGAGGAAATTGGAAATCATTGCCTGGAAATTGCTCAGGATAAGAGTGGATGTTGTGTCCTGCAACAATGCTTGGCTCAACCAGAAGGACAAGTTGGGCGCCAAAGACTTCTGAGTCTAATCATCTCCAATGCATATCTACTCTCTGAGCATGAATACGGGTAATTTGTTCTCTTCTATATATTTTCCTTTTCTTTATTTTATATTTTTTTGTTTTGGGGGTGGTGATTTCTTATGGTTAGTTGAATTAATATCGTCATGCAGGAACTATGTTGTGCAGTATGTGATTGGCATGAGAAGTGATCTGACTAATTCACAAGTGATTAGAAAGTTGCAAGGATCATTTGCGCCGCTGTCTAGGAGCAAGTATGGTAGTCATGTTGTTGAGAAATGCTTGAAGGATGCAAGGGATGAAAAAGTCAAGCTTATTATCAAGGAACTCACTGAAGATCCCAACTTTGTCCAACTCCTCCAAGATCCTATGGGAAACTATGTTGTTCAAACTGCTCTTCATAGGTCCAAGGTACGTAACGTAACTCATTTCTTCGTCCTATCATTGTTTGATTATTATCTGATTCGTCGATTCGATGACGGTTTTGCATATTGCATGTGTACTACAGGCAATGTCATCAGGATATGGCCACATAAGGTCGTCACTCCATCAAATGCTGCTGTGCCGCATTCAGAGTCACTATGCATTTCTGAACAGCCATCCCTTTGGGAAGAAGGTTATCTCCCACATCAAGTGCAAGTGCAAGCTCCAAGATTTCGGCTTTAATGTCGATTTCTTCCCTAAGTCATTGTATTAATTCTTCGTGCTGGCCGAGGAGCTCTTTGGCATCGTTGATTCATCGATCAATACTCCCTGGCTATGAGAAGAGAATTATATATCTTATATGTTGTGGTTTTATCCCTTAGGTTAATTTTGTTAGCTACTTAGGAATTTTGTCACGTAATATTGGTCTCTCACTGTCGAGAATTAATAGGTGTACGTACCATGTACGTTTGTTTAGTTTCTGTTGAGGTGTTGCTTCTTGTCGTATGTTGTGAATTCAAGTATTGTTGGCCGTTGTTATAATAATCAATAATAATAGTAATAGTACGTATGAGTCTATATTGTGCTTTTACAGTCTTCATTTTTAATGAGATACAATGATTAGTGATGTTATTACTTTTGTTTTATTATTTCAAGAATAGAAGATAAACAGATGTTCTAAATTGACGATACATTGAGTGCCTTATATAATCAAAGTGACACTCAATTTGATCTTCAAATCAATTATAAATGGCAGTCTTATTAGTTAGTTAGTTTGTTTTAATTAATGAATTGAAACTCAATCCATATTGGAGAGTTAGTCTAATTTTAACTTAATTAGCTTCAAATAATTAATACACTTTAAAATTGATATTATACCTGAAGCCCTAAACCCAATTTAATATGAATATCATCACGTCAACGTTTTATATCTTTGGATGATATATGAATCCTACGTTTGACTTGGTTGATAATAAACCTTGCTTGAAATAGGTTCATGGATGTGCACTGAAATGGACTGAGGAATGTGGTATAAATGTAGTTAGACATCAAATTGTTAGAGAGGGAAAAATTGGAAAATTATGGGATTGACTATTGAGGCATGTAATACTCAATTGTAAATTGGATTTTTTTTATTTTTTTTTTGGGGTTATGTCTCTCGTAGATCAATGTCTATTACTAAATAAAGATTTTGCAAAAAGATGTATTTTAAAAAGGCACATAGAAATCTGAAATATATAAGATCTATTTCGAAATCGAGAACACATGTAGAAATATAAAATGCATATACGTTAGGATGGTTTTTGGATATGCCCTTATTATTTTCATAATAAAAATTCAAAATCTAAAAGCAAACAAAATGGAGAACTCGTCACGAACCTAGTGTTGCCTGAAACCAAAAATCAAGAGTAATTTGATTGCTTTGCTTTACATTCTGTTTGGATTGAGGGGAAGAGAAGGGGAGGGAAATGAATGTTAATGAACACTTATTCCTCTTATTTAAAAATATTTGGAAGGAAGGGGAACTGAAGATAACATTTCACAAAAATTCTATGGTATATACCCACGCACCTAACTATCTACACATTTATATAAAAGGGTGTGTACCATACTAGAATACATACTTTTGTATCTAAAAATTTTTGGAACACAGTATACACCATCTTATATAGGTGTGTATATAGTTAGGTACATGGGTATGTACCATAGAATTACTTAACATTTCACAAAAATTCCCTTCCATTCCCCTCATTTTTATTCACCCCCAAAATGAGAGGGAAAGAAGGGAAGAAAAGATTTTTAAGAGTATTTGCAATGATGATCCATAATTTTGGATCATAAGTGAAGTCCCACAACCTCTACATCATTTCACAAGCTAACTTTTTTTCTCTTCTCTACATCCTATGGATCACCAACTTGGATCATCAAATAAAATAATATTTTATAGACCCCACTACTAGTATATTATTGAGTTTTAGACTTTTAAAGGCTTAGTTGCAAAAAAAAAAGAGAGAATGTGTGGGGGGCGGATCCCGGCCATGAGCTGGACCGTGGGACGAGCGAAGCGGATCACTAATGCATGGTATTGCTTGGACCGTAAATCAGATGTTTGGCTCACAAGCCTTGCATTGCAGATGCTCTAATAGTTCTCCCCCCTTACCCTCCATTTCCTCTTATGATATATCCAAATAAAGTGAGTACAAATCATATTTCTTTCATCCCCCCATTAGCTTCCCCTCCCTTCCCGCTCTCTATTTCAATCCAAACAATGCGTTAATTAAAAATAAAGACAAAATAAAAAAACTCCTTGGTTGTTCAGGCATAACAATGATTTTGCATTACACTTTTGCAACAGCCGCCCCCTCGTACGCAGAGTAATCGGCGCTCCCCAAATCGATTGAAGATGGAGAACCCTAATGTTAAACAGGTACTCAAAAATGTCCTATTTTTCACCATATCCTCATACAGATTCATGAATTTCAATTACATTCATGAATCTCCACGACTCAATTGGCTGATTTGAATTTTGTTGATGCAGATTTTGGAGAATCAAGTTCTGACGGTAGCGAAAGCCGTGGAGGACAAACTAGATGATGAAATCGCAGCCCTAGAACGGATGGATGTCGACGATCTGGAGGCTCTGAGAGAGAGAAGGCTTCAACAGATGAAGAAAATGGCGGAGAAGCGCAGCCGTTGGATCTCCCTTGGCCATGGCGAGTACTCCGAGATCCCCTCAGAGAAGGACTTCTTCTCCATTGTTAAAGCCAGTGAACGCGTCGTCTGCCATTTTTATCGCGAGAATTGGCCTTGCAAGGTCCGTAATTTAAACTTTTGTTTCTCTGCTTTGATAAATTTCTCAGGTTCTTGTGCTTAATGTTGGTTGTAAATGCCATTTTCTGATTGCAATGTCCTTAATTTCCTCATATTTTTAGAAGAAAGAAGATTTGAATCCATAGATTTAGGGTTTTGTAGTTCGAGTTTAATGCCTATGGAAGTTTGGAACCACAGTTTACAAGCACTCTCCGCCCTGTTTAGGGCAGGGTTGTGGTGGGGGCATTTGGATTTCAAACAATCTCCCTTCAATAGATCATTGTAGAAACTGAATGCTCAGTTTTCCAGGTTGATTGTCGAATGCAATCATGCGTAACTCACACTAGGCGAAGTTTACCGATCTCCATCCATCAAGCAAGAATATTTCAATTCAAAACATGTACAAAGTAACCAACTTCGATAAATCAAGGCGTTTATGACGTATGAGTATGGATGAATTTGAGGTCCTTTTTTGGGGGGGGGGGGTTTAAAAACTCTCTCCATCCAATTTTGGTAGTTGCTTTTAGTATCTGTAGAACTGTGAGATTAGGGCTTATTATTTCTGCTTCATGTTACAGGTGATGGACAAGCACCTGAGTATTCTGGCAAAACAGCATATCGAGACGCGCTTTGTGAAAATCCATGCTGAGAAAAGCCCGTTCTTGGCTGAGAAGCTGAAGATTGTTGTTCTCCCTACACTTGCTCTTATAAGGAATTCCAAAGTGGAAAACTATTTGGTATGCTGAATATGAATGCCTTCTTCATTTCCCAACACTGTGCCCCTTCTAACCCCCACAAAAAGTAGAACTCTATCTCTGAAAAAGTAGAATTCCAGGGTCTGATATACTAGCCTTGCCCCTGAATTGCAAAAATTTACAGAGAGAGACTGGTTCTATTGGACTGTAGATTTAAAGGTTGTAGACGGCTTACAACTCTATCTCTGAATGTGATGTTTATAATTTTTTAGGTTGGTTTTGATGAGCTTGGTGGGCGAGATGACTTCAGCACAGAGGAGCTGGAGGAGAGATTGGCTAAATACCAGGTTATCATATGTGAGGGTGAATCCTCTCTAAATCCTTCCAAATCCAAGGGGCGAACCAGAAGTGTCCGACAAAGCGAGAACCCTGACTCATCGGATTCAGATTAGGTGTGCATGAGCTCCCTGTCCTCTCTATGTGGATTTACTCGGCTTATAATGTTGCTGTGCGAGGGTTTAATACTGGAGCATAGATTTAGTCTTTGGACTAGTCGACTCTCTTTTTTCACCATTTTTTTGGGAAGTGTACTTTTTTTTTGTTTTGGGGGGAAGGGGTTGTCACTTGTTATTGTAATCATGGCAACGGTTGCTTAAGAGTTGCTTATGGAATCGCGCTGCATGAGCTGTGTATCAATATAATATGACTCAAACAGCTGCATACTTGTGGTGAATCTTGGGAATATCTTTTTCCCAACTAGAGTTGAGAAATGTTATTGCTGTTTGGCGACTGAGTAACATTCCTGCAAGATATGTGTGACTCCTGATGAAAGCTTACTGATTTCAAGTTGCTAAGAGTCATGGATATTGAAAACATCAGGGCATCGAAATTACCAAAAGAAGTTGGATTCCTGATCCACTTGAGGTACTTGAGCCTGAAAGGTAGTTGGGTGTTCAAGTTGCCATCAACGGTCAAGTATCTGAGGTGCTTGCAGACTTTTGATTTACGGGTTCTTTCATTTGTCCGTCTGAGGATACCAAATGTTCTGTATAGGCTGAGTACACATATCAATCTATATTTACCTCCTAACTCATTCCTTGCCGGCCAAAACAAAGAGAAGCTACGACTCAAAGGCTTCCACAACTAAGAGACACTCTCAAACTCCAGCTGCATATGCCAGGCAGCAGATCTTCAGTGGCTCGCTCATTTCATGTGATTTCATGGCTTAAACAAAGTGTCTCAGACACATGCTTGAATCTCTAAGCTTTAATTCGGGCCACTTGGAGCATACAGTACTCAGGCCTGATGCGCAAATTCTGAAAGAACAGGGGGATACACTGGCAAATTGCAGACACCTCCATAAGCTCTGGGTGAAGGGAGAGAGGGCAAGGCCGATCAAATATATGTTCTTCCAGCTGACAATCTAATCCTGTTAACATTTCATGGTTCCAAGTTTCTCGACAACCCAATGCCAGTCCTAGGAAAGCTGCCAAAGTTGCAGAGGCTAAGCTTAGAGCACGCTTCTTACAAGGGGTCTAAAATGCGCTGCTTCAAATGAGGGTCCACACAGCTTATGTTTCTGACTCTGCAAGGCTTGGAAGGCTCGGACAAGTGGGAAGTGGAGCAAGGGGCAATGCCAAAGTTGCGGTGGTTGGAGATTAATCGATGCTTGAAACCGAAGATGATTCCAGAAGGTTTGAGCTCTGTTGTGAGTCTCCAGGAATTGGAAATTTCATACATGCCTTCATCATTCTACCAAGGTTGGGTTAGTGATCCTGAAAAACAGCCGGGAGAAGTGGCCTGATTTCTGGAAAGTGAGGCATGTCCCCTGTGTCAAGATCTCTTATGTCATGGCTTCACTACTAACTTCGAAATTGCATTGTCTTGATGAGGCTTAAACTTCAAATACCATTTCAAATACTATTACTTGCTTCCAAGATCTCATTTGGGCTCATGTATAGGGATAATATTGTTTACATTTGGATCTCTTTAGATTTTATAACATGAGATCCACATTAGGGGTTGCATTTTTTCTGTTCTTTGTTTTTAGTGTGTGTTGGTTTTTTTTTGGGGGGGGGGGGGTAGCAGCTTTAGATCTTGCAAAATAAAGAGAAGAAATATTTTGTGTGTTCATAATTATTCATGTGTCATATATCGATATGCAATGACTATAATTAATTGATTGAACCATAATCCTAGCATGTGGAGTAGTTGGAGTGGGAGCACTTTAATGTACCGTAGTCGTCTATATTTTATTTTGGAAAGGGCAGGTATATAGATTCTAATTTTTTTACTGTTACTTTTTTCTCATTTTTCAGATCTCGCGAAAGCGGGATCCATATTGGGATGAGTTGTTATTGTATTTTTTTCTCATTTTATGATAAATAGAAGAATTTCTATTTAAAAAATCATGAAAGTAGATATTAGAGATACCATGGAGTAATACTTTCTTCTTGCACCAAACAGCAAAAAGTCTGACATGATAATTTTTTAAAAAAAAATTCTTGAACGATAATATTTTGAAAAAATCTATTTTCCTACATATCAAACACTACATTAAAAAAAAAAAAAGAGAGAAGGAAAGAAAGAAAGAGCGAAGGAATTGGCGCCATCAACCCAATTCTAAGCATTATTTATTAATCAATCAGTTAACTAACAGAAGAATGAGGATCATGAATTAACGGTCTCGGGCCTCTCATAGGATAGTGTTATAGAGTCATGCCACATTTGGCACGCTAACGTCCGAAGAACGTTGCAAGTTGCTACCGTCAATTCTCACTCAGTTGCTCCATCGAAGGCCACAGCTTCCTCTACTTCATCATCTTCTTCGTTATCATCTGCTCTGATTCTCTCTCTCTCTGTCTCTCATTCATTCATTCTCTGATGGTCGATGGATGCAATCTACTCTCCATCAACTCAAGCCTTTGCCCTAATCCCCCGATTCTCCTCGTCATCTTCTCCATCATCATCATCATCTCTTCGTCTTTCTCTCTCCAGAATTCAATCAATTCGCGATGATTTTTTCCGCTGTGGTAGCAAATTGAGGCATCGAGCTCGTAGAAAATGCAAATGGAAGAATGATTTTGATGAGGTTAGTTGAATTCTCTCTCTCTCTCTCTCTCTCTATTTTGAACTGCCTTCCACGACAATTTCCCAAGCTAGAATTAACAATGGAACTATTAACTAAGAACAAGAGATTTTTTTATTTTTTATTTTTTATTTTTTTTGGACAAGGAGAATTTTCGAAAAGAGTTTGCGATAACATTTTCGTAAATCTGCAAAAGGGATTAGGTTTTGCCGACCTATATCTTGGTGTACTGAATTCTAGCTGCCAAGCTCAAGCAGCATTTATTGTTCTTTGATTGTTTGAGAAAACTGATCAGGAGAAGCCGGTGCATGAAGGAGGAAGTGCTTTACGTAGGGATGATAAGAAGAATATACAGGTCGCAGAACTGCCTCTACTTCTGGAATCTCTTTGTTGATCATTCATCAATTGAGAAAACATTGAAGTATAAAAGAAAATGAAAAATTTGTGAAGAAAAATATGACGTCTTTTTTCGTAATTGGGAAGTGTTTACTACCTTGTAAAGTATGTGACATTACGAGAATGGAATTTGTGAGAGTCATGTCTTCTAAGCTTTGATTTTGCTGTTCTGGAAGTTTTTGTAATGAATATCTGGTGACTTGAATGAGCCAATTAATTATAGGTAAATTCGCTAATTGGACAGCATGTAGTAATTAGTAAGCATTCTGTCCCATATAATCCACCTGCTTTGGCGGAACCCACTGTCGGATTGTTGTCATTGCTGCTTCCCATATAACACACGAGTCATGCCCAACCTGTTGTTTGAATCTATGCTTTGAACTTCAGTGGTGTTGCGAGGTTTCACATTGTATTTAGACGCAGGATACAACTAGAAGTCTATTTAACTTTCAAGGTGTTTCTTGTGAAGTTTATGCTGGTTGTTCCCTGAATGGATCTCACTTCTAACTTTTCATGTCTGAGCTGCTGAGCAGACTGAGCTCAATCTTCACCTGATTAGGCCTTTTTAATCCCTGTTATCATTTTGTAGACATCTGGTCTGCCAGCTTCTGAACATGATCAGGAAGGTAAAGTTACTAATAAACAGGGCTTTTGTACTCCAATGGAGGGTGAACATCTTCATATAGACACTCTGGAGAGCAATAATTTAATACTGGAGGAGACGGATAGCACCCAAGAGGATAAGGATAGTGGAGTCAAACTATTATATCAGGAGCATTCTTCATCACCTGAAGATGCACCAAATCCAGAGCAACGAGATCTGCCTGATTCTAACCTCAGTGATCTAGGCGCTTTTGCTTCAGCACTTTCTGAAAAGAGTGAAAAAGTAGGCATTGCTCTGCCCGATGAATCTTCTGAATTGACTTCTGTGCAATCACTTGAGATTTGCACAGAAGCTTCAGAGTTTGCTGATTATGGCAGGGATACTGATTTGGATATCCTACCACCTGCTCCTATGATTGAGATAAATGGTGCCGTGTCTGGAGCTGTGGAAGCAGCCCATATTAAGGAGAATGATTATGAAGAATCAAACCATCAGCATGATAAGTGTCACATTCAGGCTTCTATCTGTAATGAAAGGACAAAGTCTGGCAGGGAAGAGCTCCACTTGTTCTATGAGGATACATCCATATCAGACCACCCAGAAGATTTGCCTGTAATATCTGCATTCACTACTGAAACTTCTCTAGGTGTCCCTATTTCTACAAGGGATTCTGCATCTAAGATTTTGCCAAGGAATCATTCCTCATCTGCAGGTTATGCTGATCAAATATGTGGAATTTGATTTATTTTCATCTTTCAGCTGTGTGTTATAACTTTGTCGTTGCTTACACATTGGAGTTCCATAATTATAGATATACAGTCTGACTTGCCTTACTTTCTGTTTTTAACAGGAACTGGAGGAGACATTTCTGTTGCATCCCACACAGGAGGCTTTCTCCATGAAAGAAAAGACTCATTGAAAGGGAGAGGAAGTCCAAGGAGTGATACCAGGGGCCTTTCTTTTAAAAAAATCCACCAAAAGTTCGATGTCTCTGATACATATAAGATGAAACACAGTGCAGCCAGCAACATGAGCTCTTACAATAGCTTGTTAAGAAGTGGCAGGTAGATATTTACTGAATTTGTTGCAGTAACTTTTCAGATCCTATTTTGCGTTTGATGTTTTAGTTGAGCACTTCATATAACTTCTAAATTATAGAATATATTTAAACTTGGGCATAGCAATATAGTATTTTAGGAGTGTTGGCAGATGAAGATACAAAGCTGTGGAAGAAAGGGAAAGAAGATTGACAGAACTTCCCTTATCTGGGTTTTTTTCTCTTCTTTTCCTCTCTTTATAGTTTTGTGTTAGCTTGCTGCTGTACTTTGGATTTGTATTTTTGTGGTCCTGCCATGCCTTTTTTTATTACGCATGTTGTATCTCTCCTTGTTATGTATGCCTCCATGATTCCATCTCTTTTGGATGTCTAGCTTACCTTCAGGTTCTCTCTGTACTGGTTTTCTCCGGTTTCTCTTTACTTTAAATTGCCTTTTCAAGAATTCAAAACGCTCTTCATGGGTCATGCTGGAACAAGTTTTCTACCTGCAAGGAATGAGTTGTGTCTAGATCTCCACAGAGCCCGCTTCAACGTTGATTAAAAGTGGAATTGTTGTGTTATTTTTTCCCCCTACCAATAGTGATATATGCAGATATTCTAGTGAATCGTTCACATTGGTACTTCACCGTCATTGGTTTGTTGTGAAGTTCATTTGCTTTATTTGTCAAACATCACGCCCCTCTCTACTTCCTTCCTTTGCTTTTTCCTATCTAATATATGCTGGTTACTAGGTTAAGTGAATGCATAGAATTGCTTGAAGACATGAATAAGAAAGACATGTTAGATATGAATAAGGTAAGGCCGAATGTTTACTCTTTCTCTCTCTTTTGTCTTAATGCTTTAAGAGTACAACTTTTACGTTTCTACTTAGCCTGAGTTTGACTTGTTATACCAATGTGCTTACTTTGTGATGGTTTGACCCTTTGACAGATTTACCATGCTAAATTCTTTGATCTCTGCCGACGCCAAAAGGCGGTCAAAGAAGCCTTCCGTTTTGCCAAGCTGATTCTAAATCCTACCCTTAGTACATTCAATATGCTTATGTCTGTATGTTCTTCTGCTCAAGATTCAGACGGTAAAATTTTAGCTTCATATTGCCTTTTCAATATGGGTGTCTGCTGTATTGTTTGTTTCGTCCCCTTCCCCCAGATTTGATTCTGTCTTGGCTCCCTAGCAGCAACAACAACAACAACAACAACAACAACAACTCCTCCTAGTGTGGGTCCCGCTTTCGCGGGGTCTGGGGAGATCCAAATGTAGACAACTTTACTTCTACCTGCAATCCTACCCGTAGAGAGGCTAATTCCAAGAGACCTACAAAAATAAGATTTTGTGAAAACTTTTTATAGAAGAAGGATTTTGTGAAAACATTTTATGGAGAAAAACTAAGGATAAGTCGCAGGGGATAAATTAAGAAATACGAAAAAAAATCAGGTGGCAGTAACTATGTAAAGATAAGTGCAACAAGGCAGAGGAAGATACTGTACCTTAACAAATAGAGGTAGGCAAACAATGTCTCTTCCTAGACGCATGAACTACCTGTATGCAAACATGACATACAAAAAAAAATCACAACCCAACCTACTCTGCTGTGACCGAGTGACCAACTACGATGCTAACTCTCTCCGATCTAAGATCTTAATCCTATCCCGCCATAGTCTCATAACCTGAGCCATGTCCTCTGTTAACCCTACGACTTTCAAGTCCTCTCTAATCACCTCGTCCAAACTCTTTTTTGGTCGTCCCTTCCCTCTTTTACCTTTGGGGATGTTAATTATCTCACATCTCCTCACTAGAGCGTCCGCACTACTTCTTTTCACATGGCTAAACCATCTGAGTCTTGTTTCTCTCAACTTATCTTCGATGAGGACCACTTTAATTAAGTCTCTTATCACTCTATTACTAATTCTATCTATTCTTGTATAACCATGCATCCATCTAATCATCCTCATCTCTGCTACCATTAACCTTTAAACCTGAGTCTTCTTTATAGGCCAACACTCTGATGCATATAACACAGCAACTACATTCTATTAAACTCTTTTTTGTTTTTATGATTTAAATATTTGAACTAACTGTGCCTGTGTATGTGTTTAGGAGCTTTTGAAGTTTGGCAACTAGCTCAAGTGGCTGGATTTAAGGCTGACTGCAAACTTTACACTACTTTGATATCTACTTGTGCTAAAAGCGGAAAAGTTGATACTATGTTTGAAGTACGTTTTCTGCTTTGTTGGCTTTTTTACCAGAGCTTTTTTCTACCTTTGAGATGTTCGTCATCATTTATTTGCTTGTTTGCCATAATTATTGTTCGTTAAATGTTTTCATTGTCTTTGCTGTAATATGTGAAGATTCTGAGAACCCCCCCCCCCCGGCGGCTATCTCTCTTAAATGCCTAGTTCTGGTTTTAAGATTTGGTCTCCATTGGTTTCCTGCACTATGAAATGTCTTTTTAAAGCCAGAAAACGTTTCTAAGGTTGCTACATTTGGATCTTCTAACCGGCCAAGACCCTACTTGAGTACAATGCCTATGGGGCTTGTTTTGTTGTCTTAAGTGAGTATTCTATCTTCCTTTTCACTTTTGATAATTTTTTCTACCACTTGCGAGGCATAGTTGCTTGCCCAAAAATTGTTGCTTCCTTGCTTGCTCAAAAATCGTTGCTTCCTTCTTGTCTGCTCTGTGCTCTATAATTTATTATTTTCTGATATTGATGACCAGAATTGTGACAAGTTGGAATTTTTTCATCAGGTTTTTCATGACATGGTGAACCGTGGGATAGAACCAAATGTCCATACATATGGGGCTCTTATTGATGGTTGTGCAAGAGCTGGTCAGGTTGCTAAAGCTTTTGGTGCATATGGGATTTTAAGATCTAAGGTATGTAGTAATTGAACATGAGATACCACCAGGCCTGAATTTGCTGAATGCCTATAATTATTTTGACTTCACTACATTTACAATGTAAACATGCTGTTTATTGATAGCATGCCTAATATGCAGTAGAATGTGAAGCCAGATCGTGTTGTATTCAATGCACTTATCACTGCATGTGGCCATTCTGGAGCAGTTGAGCGTGCTTTTGATGTGCTAGCAGAAATGACATCTGAAGCACACCCTGTAGACCCTGACCATGTTACAATTGGTGCTCTAATAACAGCTTGCATGAGTGCTGGCCAGGTGAGTAGTCTCCCGTACTGTTTTTACATACGACGGCATGACTATTTTGCCTTTTGTTGATTCATTTCTATGTGAGTCAATCTTGTTAGCTTATTACAGGTTGATCGGGTGAAAGGAGTATATGAAATGATAGATACGTATAATATCAAAGGCTCTCCAGAGCTTTACACGATTGCTGTTAATAGTTGCAGTCACAGTGGTGATTGGGAGTTTGCATGCAAAATTTATGATGACATGAAAAAGAAGGGTGTTGTCCCTGATGAGGTATGTTCAGGAGCCGAACTTTAATATTGCATGTTGCCTGGTGTTTCATTGTCTATTGCTTGCTAGTTACTACCTGCTCTACTCATCCTCAAATTCATCGAGTTTTCGGTCATATAATAAATTGAATCTGGGCAAGGTTTTTAGCATCAGTCTTTTCAATAGTTACGGTCGCTTGGTTCTCACTTTTTTGTACTCTCTGTGGTTTTCATGTGCTGACTGATATATCCTACTAGTTGGGGAGGGAAATAATAGAACTTAGGGAAACTAAATGTAGAGAGTAGAGACCATGAGGCTGCAACAAGGCTTTGACTCTTTCCACATGAGTTTAGAATGTCAATTTCTCCTCATTTGCTATGACTTTCTACATGATCCCACAAAGCATGTCCCATTTCCCCATTTGAGGATGATCCTGCAGAAAAGAGGGTGGAGATGCTAATATTTATTTTATTGAATTGGACAATAGGAGGAATAACTGACCTTTACAATTGTATCTAGATGTAACTTCTAAGTTAAGGACTTAATCAATGTTAAAAAAAAAAAAAAAAACTCAAGAGGCAAATATGACAAGATATGTTCATTTGCGCCTAATAAAGTGCAATTCTTCTAATTTTCTAAAGCTGTTTGATTTTCTGACTTTTATTGTTCGTGGGATACATCTGCAGATTCCCAAGTTTTAATTTGTGTCATATATTCCTTGTGGTATTGTTCATTCAAGCTTCTCATTTTCTGTGCAGATGTTCTTCAGTGCACTGATAGATGTCGCTGGCCATGCTGGTAACCTAGATGCTGCCTTTGAGGTTCTACGAGAAGCACGTACTCAAGGGATGAATCCAGGAATCGTTTCCTATAGTTCGTTGATGGGAGCTTGTAGCAAGGTATGTCCACACACACGATCTTCAGAAACCTAGTGCACTAGCAATAAGGGTTCAACCATCCAAGTTCCACGTACATGATCTTAAGACTTAAACCTAGAGCATTAGCAACAAGGGTTCGACCATTCAAGTTCCAAGGCATCGTTCCATGCACAACATATGCGAAAAAAACAACCCAAGTGGACATACTCACCCCCACACCATTGTTAGCTGGCTAGAGTTGGCTAATTCGGCTTCAATATGTACTGGATTATGTCTTTGTGCTTATAATTTGCAATTATGTACTCTGATTACTAAATACTTGTTTGATGCTATGTCTAGTTACAAGTGTTAAGCAGAGATGCGAACTTGAAAAGAAAGAAGATTCATCCCAGCAGATTTAATGTTGGGTTTTAACTAAATTTCTCTAAGACTATGCTTGTTGGCTGTTGCCTTTGTTTGAGTCAGTCCTATTTGCTATCAAAAATTTGTAAACTGGATATTCTAGTCACACATCTGCTGGAATTTTCAAATGAGTTATTTATATATAGGCAGCTTATAATCTCTGGTTCAGTTACTCAATCTAATATATTGCCACTACTCGTCTACCGCACATGAATCTGGGATAATGGCTAAACCGAGATTGTTGAATTGTGAGTGATTATCAATTTAGGAGTTGTAAACGTGATAAATTTGGTTTTCCAAATTCTTTTATTTGTATCTATAGATCTAAGGGAATAACGTGCAGAACCTGCCATGGGAATGATCATATGTCCACTCTGGTTTCAGACCCAAAATTGGGAGAAGGCGCTGGAGCTATTTGAGCAAATCAAAGCCTTGGGAGTAAATCTTACAGTTTCAACTGTAAATGCGTTAATCACTGCGTTGTGTAAGTTGCTGCAATTTGATTTCTTTTACACTTACTTTTCTATGCTGTAATTGAAGCTTTACAGCCCTGCATTTAAGATCATTCTGACCCCTGTTTATCTTTTATTTAGCTATCCATGTATGACTTACTGTTGATCCCCCCCCCCCCAAAAAAACACTCTTAGAAAGACGCCAGGGGGGGGGGGAGGAGATGAGAACACTGATGGTTTAGTACTTAATTATGAAGATCCTCGATCACTAGGATGGACAGATTGCCTGAATGATGGATAATAGTGTTTGAGCGTTCCAATTCATATGGTTGAAACAGAGAAGATGCATGCATTTGTCCTCACGATATCTCCTGTTTAGTTTCCAAGTACTGTATGTATTTTTAATAATTAATTTTGAGGCTGTCATCATGTTTTCTGCAACATTAAACAACCAGCTTATGGCCATACTTTCTTGACTTATAACTGGCACAAATCTAGCTGTTACAAATGGACATGACCATGGTTCATGTTATGGGATAGGGTATCTACAGGTCTTAGGTCAGACTTCACTTCTCTGTCAAAGATATTTTCAAGAAGTTGATCTAGCAGCACAAAACCCCAAATACCCAACTCAACAATAGGGTAAACTTGAGATTGACTCCCTGAACCCTTGCTGTAGGCGATGCTGACCAAATGCAGAAGGCTCTGGATGTTTTGTCACAAATGAAGAAACTGGGCCTTTGCCCCAATGGTGTCACTTACTCCATTCTTTTAGTGGCAAGTGAAAAGTAATTTTTCTGTTTTTTAAAAATTTTTGGGTTCATGTTCATAGGTTTCATTTGTGAGTCTTATTTAAACCTTTCTTTTTTACTTTTGGAACTTTTTGTTAAAAAAATTTAAACATCTTATCAATTGTCTGTCTTAAGCCACCGACCGTCACCTGACTACCTGAAAGGAGGATTTATGCCTCCTATTCTTTGCAGAAATGATGATTTAGTTGGCCTCACTCTTTTTTCTCAAGCCAAAGCAGACGGTGTTCCTTTCAGCTTCATTATGTATAAATGTCTTATACGTAAGTTCAAAACTGTTGTATCTTTTATGTTCCATTTATCAACACGCCATGTGTATCAGCATACCCGTTCTTTTAGGATTATGCATTATTTTCTAGTTTAAACATTTAGTTTCAGAGCATGGTCTTCTGTTAGTTTGTATCAGCCTTGGAAATGATCTGTTTTTCAGGAATGTGCTCACGGAAATTTGAGAATGCTTCTAAAATTGGTGAGCCTGTTTTCTCCTTTAAATCTGGAAAGCCGCAGATAGATAGCAAATGGTATTCCACCTTTCCTGTAGATGTGCTACTGGATTTTTAGGCTGCATATTATCTTTTCCATCTTGATTCACTACAAAATATAAACATAAAAAGTAAACATACAAATAGTTAATATTATACGAATTAGTGATACTGGTTCCTTGTCCGAAACTTTTCTTCAGTTTAAGCAGGGTTTTTTTTGGGGGGGGGGGGAATCCTTAAAATTATTGGAGACTCACTTCTCTTTTGCTCGTGTTTTCACAGGGCATCCTTGGCTTTAATGGTTTATCGTGAAGTTATTGGATCTGGTTTGACCCCTTCTGTGGAAATGCTGGCTCAAGTTTTAAGATGCTTGCAGCTCCCTCAAGATGTAGTCTTGAAGAACAGGCTGACTGAGACTTTGGGAATCAACACGGAAAAATCAAGAAGCGCAAACCTGCTATCGCTAATAGATGGTTTTGGAGAATACGACCCCCGTGCTTTTTCTTTGTTTGAGGTCAGTTCTGCTGCTTTTGCCTGCTTGCACTTATATGCTACATAGGGTGTTGTTGACACTGTTGGTTGTGATTATCGTGAATCTTTCAAAGTTACAAGACTTACTTTTTCAAAATTATGTTTATCATTTGACTTCAGCAACAGAGAAAAAAAGAGATAACATGCAAGAAGGGTGATTGCTTGTGATCTTTCATGTGATAAGTCATGCTATTGCAGTTGTTTGATTCTAGAATTAAATATGAAAATATTTTTTTGTATGATATGTCTACCTGAAATGTTTTTATGCTGACCTTACACCTACAGTGCTGGTAACTAAAACCATGATATTTTTCTGTTTGTAAAATCTGCGGAACTAGTACACTGACTATTACTGACTTGAGCTATACAGCCTATACCTGATGCGACCTGAATCTTTTCTGCAGTTGTTGCTTTGTTTTGTTCTATGGGGAGGTTTCTTAGTTTCTTCTATATCTTATCTTAAGGAATTTTCTGGACGATTCTCATTTCAGGAAGCTGCTTCACTTGGCATTGCACCTTGTGTATCTTTTAAAGAAAGCCCCATCTTCATTGATGCAAGAAGTTTGGGTACTCACATAGCTGAGGTAAGTGCATTTTCCAGACAATGCTGAGTTTCAGCAGATAGTTGGTGCTGTTAACTTCCCTGAGGCCTCTGCGTAAGTTCATCAACATTATGAGTACTTCATTAACTGAGTAAATTTATCCAAGCAGAACATGATATTTTGATATTGATGGCATAATAGATAATACAAGGTCCATCACCACTGTGGTCATTTGTCTTTGAAATCTAGTTCATCTTGTGGTTCTTTGTTCTTGTCTATTCCAGTAATGAACTGCTGGAAAAGGCATCGTGATTGATACTTGCTCGTAAATTCAAGAATTGAGTTTCAAGCAACAAAATTCTTGGGCCTGTCATTCTTTTTTTGAAGCCTGCTTCGTGTTCCCAGTTTTATGAATTTGGGAATAATTCAGAGGACGTGGGCGGGAAAAGGCAGGGTGGGATGGGAGTGCTTGAAAAAATTCCACATGAAATTACTAATTACTTGTGCAATGCAGTGCATCTCTTGAAACTAATTGGCTCTTTTCCTCCAATCCTTAGGTATATATCCTAACTGTTCTAAAAGGACTCAAGCATCGGCTTGCTGCTGGTATGTTGACATGCATTTCTTGTCTTTTTAAGTTGCATTTCTGGTTGTATTTTTTCCCTTCTTTTCAACGAAAAGGTTTTCCATCCTATTCTTTTATGCATTAATTATGCTTCAGAAGTCAAGCAAACCCCCCATGTGGTTTCTGTTTATTTTTAGACCTTAGGGAGTTGCTGTTAGTGTTCATTAGACTCGTAGACCAAGTCTCTGAAAGTGTTCTTTCCTGTGATTTCATTTTTGTACAAGCTTCTCCCTTGTTTTGTTCTTCTGATGAAGCTGTTTTCTGTAAGCTTCTCGTCGTGATTTTTGTACAAGCTTCTCTCTTATTTTTAGCCTTTTAGGAATGCTTCGAACATAAGTTTATCTTTGACCAATTTGGTGTCTTATTTTTCTCCCAGATTTACCGAACATCACACTGCTATTTCTTTCTTAAAAATGCATAATTGCATTCTTCATGTAGTTTTTTCTAAGTTTCATTTGAACCAGCAAAGATTGACTGTATGATCCAAACTGACTAAACTAATAAATAAACAGAGAAGATTGAATGCACTTACTTTCTCACTTATGCAGGTGCGAGGTTGCCCGGCATAACTATTTTATTGCCTGTGGAGATGGCAGAAATTTCGTGTCCTAAAGGTGACAGAACAATTAATATATCAGGAAGGTGAGATATGCATCATAGAATTCCAGCAAAGTATATGTGACTAGGTTTTCTTTCATGGTCCATTATTTGTGATTGCTTTGGGGTATCATCATGTGAATGACATACTATTAATCGCCAACTTGATGTCTGTGAAGAAACAAAAACCATAGGATTACTTCAGTAGGGAAGAAATTAATTCCTATGTACCTGTATTTTCAGGGTTAATCAGGCAGTAGGAGCATTACTTCGTCGCTTACGACTGCCTTATCAGGGCGGTGAATCACATGGAAAAATTAGAATCAGTGGACTTGTTGTTAGAAGGTGGCTTCAGCCAAAACTTGTTGCTTCAATCAATGGGAAACAAGCACAGTTGGGGTTATCTCAATTAGGATTAGCAAGTGGAATAACTTGTCAACAGCGCAACATTCGCACGGGGAATCTGTCCTTGTATTAACAGGAACAATCTGTGAGTTGAAAGACCCAAACATTATTACCTGTATCGGTTGTTTTTTTTTTTCATTTACTTTACAAAATAGTGAGTTTCCGTTCACAGGTTGTCTTGTAAATCACCTTACATATCTGTATAGCAAAATGCTGGAAATTTTCTATTTTTATGTCTGTATTTGGCCTCTTCTCTTCAGAGTCCTCTCGAATCCGTTACGCACATTCTGTGCAATTTTTGTTGTAATATAGCCTCAAGAAAGAATCAAGCGCGCATTGAGAAGGTTGCACTAAATCAGTTCCCCATCTTGAGCCACTGGCTCAGTTGCAGTGAATTGTGTAATCGTCGAGTCTTGGATTAGTTGTGCCTACAGCATGCGCAAAAATAAGGGTGTAGCTCACTAAATGTAGAGGGGCGATTTTGTGGCGATAGAAATCGTGTGATTCTCTCACTGTCTCGCAACAAATGCAAAACATGATACAAGGTGGTGGTATAGAACATCAAAAAACTTGGTAGGATTGAGTAATAAAACAGTGTTCTTATTTACATATGGTTTGAAAATATCTTTTTATCTATAATTTTTTTTTATCGCTATATAATTTCACATATGATAAATAATACTACTTTGATACAATTAAAGCTTCATTTTATTCGTCACATATGCAGTCATTGTTTAAGATTCACGACTAATAGTTACTGATTGTTAGCAGAAATTGCATAAGGACTAACCTCTTGAAGCGTGTGAATTCCCAATTGCCTTTGAACCACAAACAGATGAAATCCGGCGGCTACTAGAGTCCCGGTGAAACCACGTCACAAACCCGAAATACTCAGACGGTAATGCGTTTTAGAAAACTGAGAGAGTGTGAGAGCTTGAAAAAAATGCCGCTTAGGTTTTTTGTATATCTCTGATACAGGTGTAATCACTGAGATTAGGTTATTTTACCCCAAGCTGCCACCCCCCATTTTTAGGCCACACATCCCTAAAAATGGGGGAAGTGGCCGTTTGACCAATTTGCTAAAAATAGCCTTCAGCTCCCACTCGGCCACTTAAGCCGTAACATCGTCTCTTAACAATGTTTCCTCTCAAAAACGCGTCATACCAGGAATGAGACGTGCGACCATAAGTAACAGGTAGCGCTTTGTTAAGATACCGTCAATCTAACAAAGACACTTTCAACATTGGCGATGTTACCCCGAATCATCCTCTCATTGCTAACGACATACAACGTCCCTTTATGTCTGATATATCATATGGTTATAACCTCAGTATAACCGCCCGGGCTGATATAGCAATGGTGGATCGATTCTTCCTTAGACACCTATAATGCTTCATTTTAGCACGATAGCTTTCCTAATGTGTTCCGCTGGACTATCTATTTTATAGCCCTTGGAGTTCACGTCAAAGTAGCTGCAGCATACCTCAAATCCACATTACAGTTCTAGGTCAAAGGGTGTCATCTAAATAGACCACGAAGTCTATAGGGATCACATAGTGACAAGGAAGGGATTCAATTGTCACTCACCAGGTCGACTTAAGCACACACAGTATGAATGTGTGTCATGGTATAACTCCCACTGAGGTGAGTTGTCACTTTGTATACCATACGAATTACAAGTCCAGTTTTCCCTAAAAAACTGACCCGAGTTACTTGGTTACTGTACAAAACATAACCTAGATACTCAAAATTCGGCTTTAGGCTTCGATATAAGGTTGTATTATATCCGATTTACTTAAAATCTCATCTTAGACTAACTAAGGCGACTATTCATTATCCGCATCATTAAAATCGCGGTAATAATCAATATTGCACACCTAGTGCCAATATGATCAAATCTTATCCTACTCGCCACTTAGACGTCAGGATTGATCATCCATGTGATAAGATAATCAGAAGCCTAGTGACATTTAGATATGCCTAATCAAACAACCAAAAAACCGTAATGAACATTTCAGGAAAAAGAAACATCAATCTTTATTCATAAGAAACATTCATTACATATGTCCAAAACAAAACATCCCCAATAACTAAAACCTACGAAGACCAAAACTCATCAAATGAGTTTTGAACGTATCTCTAGGAGTAGGTTTAGTTAAGGGATCAACAACCATCTTACTAGTAGGTAAATACTTTACAATGACTTCTTTTAACTTTATGGCGTTTCTTACAAAATGATAACGCCTTTCAATATGTTTGGCCTTCCTATGGAATTTAGGATCCTTAGCATATTGGATAGCGGCAGTATTGTCGCACCACATTTCCACAGGATCATCAACTCTCGGAGTGAGATCGAGATCCTGAAGAAAACTCCTGAGCCAGATCGCTTCCTGAGCGGCGAGGCAGCAAGCAACATACTCCGCTTCCATGGTTGATAAAGCTATGCACTCCTGCTTCTTGCTGGACCAAGATATGGCTCCCCCACCAAGAGTGAAGACATATCCCGAGGTGGACTTAGACTCATCCAAGTCACCACCCCAGTCAGCATCAGAGTAACCTCTCAATTTCAAGTCCACTCCTTGGTAGCAAAGTACCAAGTCGGCAGTCCCCCGAAGATAACGCATTATCCTCTTGACGGCTTGCCAATGAGCGACTCCCGGGTTACTTTGGTAACGACTTACCAAACCAACCGCGAAGCAAATGTCAGGCCGTGTACATAACATGACATACATTAGGCTACCTATAGCACTAGCGTATGGGACATTGCTCATCTTTTGTTTTTCAACTTCTGTTTTAGGGCATTGCTCTAGACTCAAAATCAAACCCTTGTCTACTGGAGTATCAACGGGTTTGGAGTAATGCATCCGAAACCGTTCTAGGACTTTCTCGATATATGCCTTTTGGCTTAAACCAAGAAGTTTCTTCGAACGGTCTCGGAGAATCTCCACACCTAGGACATACCTAGCTTCACCCATGTCCTTCATCTCAAAGACGGAGGATAACCACCGCTTGGTGGCATTGATCATCTCCATATCACTTCCAGCCAGTAGAATGTCATCGACATACAAGGTAAGAAACATAATTCCTACACTTGTCCTTTTGACATAAACACAGTGATCTTCTGAAACCATGGTAAAGCCAAACACGGTGATGGCTTCATGGAATCTGAAGTACCATGCTCTAGAAGACTGTTTGAGGCCATATATGGATTTTTTAAGGTGACAGACCTTGTCTTCCTGGCCTTTTGATACAAAACCAATAGGCTGGACCATATATATCTCTTCTTCAAGATTTCCATTTAGGAAAGCAGTCTTCACATCCATTTGGAACAGTTCTAAATCCAAATAGGCTACTAGCGCCAGAAGTAAGCGAATCGAGGCTAATCTCACCACAGGAGAAAAAGTTTCCTCGTAGTCTACACCCTCAACTTGGGTGTAGCCTTTCGCTACTAAACGGGCTTTGAACTTATCAATTGACCCGTCTGCCCAACGCTTAACCTTGAAAATCCATTTGTTTCCAATGGCTCTGCGTCCGGGGGGAAGGTCAACTAGATCCCAGACCTCATTCTTTGCCATCGAGTCCAACTCATCCCTCATGGCATCCATCCATTCCTTATCGTTTGGTGATTCCAAAGCCTCTACATAAGAGGTTGGCTCTTCTATTTCTAAAGGAGCACAAAAGAAAATTTCCTCTTCGATTTGAAAATACCGTCGAGGAACTCTTCCACGCTCACTTCGTCGAAACACTTTAGGACTTGGCGGTCTAACCTGTTCAGACTCGGGATCAGGATTTCTCCCCCTTTTCTTTTGAGATACAGAACCTCGAATAGGAGAAGAACCACTCCCACTAACCCCTTGGGGTGTGGGTTCCGGAGAATGAGGACACTCAGTCTCTGGTTGAGTGTCCTGAACAGGCAGGTCTCCCTGCGTCTCAACAGTAGGTACACTCCCACTATCTCTAACGTCAGGGAGATGCATATCCTCGGTGTCTTGGGCAGTATACAAATCCTCCCCCTCACCGAGAGATAGGTTCGTTTGTAACTCATACAATCGAAAGTCCTTGTTTATATCACCAATACTAGGGAACTCATCCTCAAGGAAATCGACATTTCGGGAATCTAATTCCTTCATGCCTCCATCTGGATGTTCTCCATACATCACATAACCCTTTGAATGTTGCGGGTATCGAATAAAGATCATCTTGGTGGCCCTTGGACCAAGCTTACCATGTTTATGGGTTGGGTTATGCACATAGCCTGCCGAACCCCATGGTCGTAAATGGTCCAAGGAGGGATGTCTACCATTCCATAACTCATATGGAGTAGTAGGTATACTCTTGCTAGGTACTCGGTTTAAGATATAAGTAGCCGTTAGCAAGGCATCACCCCAAAAACTAATTGGAAGATTAGCTTGGGCCATCATTGACCTGACCATGTCAAGTAATGTGCGATTCCTACGCTCAGCTACACCATTTTGCTGCGGAGTGTATGGAATCGCTAGATGTCTTACGATACCCTTTTCCTCACAGAACACCTTGAACAAATCAGAAAGGTATTCACGACCACGGTCGGTCCGAAGAGTCTTAACTTTTCGTTCCAACTTGGTCTCTACTTCTGCGACGAAGCGTTTGAACACATCTAGGGCTTCGTGGCGGTGTGATAATAGATATACGTACCCATATCTAGAGTAATCATCTATTAAAGTGAGGAAGTATACAGCACCACTACGTGCTCGAACATTCATTGGTCCGCAAATGTCGGAGTGAATGAGTTCTAAGGGAGTAAGCGCTCTAGAAGCCTTACCAAAAGGTTTCTTAGTCGCTTTTCCTGCTAAACAAGGTTCACATATAGGTAGCTTAACCTTAGTAAGTCTGCCTAATAGACCTTCTTTAGCAAGTCTAGTCATTCTATCTTGACCTATGTGTCCAAGTCTAGCATGCCATGTTACAGAATCACTACTAGAATCAACAGATGATACAAAAACAGAAGATGCTTTACTAGAATAATAATCATTATCTAAGTCAAGCACAAAGAAATCGTCTACCAAAGACGCATGGCCAAACAAATTGCCACCATACTCAATGTTCAAACCATCAGTTTGCGAAACGAATTGAAAACCTAATTTCCAAAGAGAAACATAAGAAACAAGCGAACACCGCACCCCAGGTGCATAAAGGGCATCGTGGAGTAGCAACGAATTTCCTCCACGTAACTTGAGTTTGTACGTTCCAACACCCAGAACGTCCTCTGCAGTCCCATTACCAAGTGTCACAGTCTGTGTCCCCACCGGGTAAGGGTAGAAAGACACAAACCCCTCCTGGTCTCGAACTACGTGTTTGCTTGCTCCCGAATCTATAATCCAATTAGGAAAAGATTTAGCAACAAATGCATGGGAACAAACAAACAAATCACTAGTAGGGATTGAAGAAGGTACCTTGGCCTGAGGCTCGGGACAATCCCGAGCAAAGTGGCCCTTCTTCCTGCAGGCATAGCACGTCACACGTGCCATGTTCCTCTCCACCTTACCCTTAGGTTTCGATTGCTTCTTAGCAATCCCACCTTTAGGGCCAAGTTTTTGTGAGGGACGAACATTTTTCTTCCCTCGCTTAAACCTGTTTACTTTCGGCCTGTCCACTCTGGCAACAAATGCTGAGGGAGGTAGAGCCATTGCCCTGAGGCGCTCATCCTCTAACTCTAGGTGCTTAGCAATCTCACCAAAAGTTTTGATGTGAGTACTATGCACCATTAGAGTGAGAAACGGTTTCCACTTAGGATCACCTTGGTTTAGTGCACGCAGGAGATTGTTTCTTTGGTCTTTCTCTGAAAGGTCTATCCCGCCAGCTCTGAGGTCTCGAATCATGGACTGCATAGTCCTGATATGTTCAGCTACGCTTCGGGTAGAGTCTATCATGTAAGACATCCACTTAAGATGCATTGCTTGTAGCCTCGTTTCCGAAGTCTGACCATATCGGATTCGAATGTTATCCCACATCTCTTTAGCTGTGGGAAAAACCTCGAACTCACCGATTAGATCGTCGTGCATGCAATACAACATAGTATAGCGTGCCTTACGATCCTTTTCACACCACGCTTGGTACTCAACCAAGCGTGCCTTGTATTCCTCAGTGGCAGTGATATCTTTACCATCATCGTCCGTTGTCGCAGGGGGTGGCATAATGAACGTTATGTGCTCTAGCACATCACGTTCTTCCAGGAGAAACTCAATCTTCCTGTGCCACATATCATAGTTGGACCCATCCAACTTGTTACTGGTGGACAAGTCAAAAATCATAAAGGTGTTTGAAGTCATATCTACAAGTAAGAAGGAAATAATGGACGTTTAGACATATCATACATATAATCAAAAATAATCTCAAAAACTATCATTCATATTTATATGTTCGAAAATTTCGCTAAGCTCATAATCATCACATACTATATGAATTAAGAATTTGAGAAAAATTTGATTATTATTAATCCACAATAAACATATTCTTATGGATACAACATTAAACATATTAACATTCAAAAACTAAACATCACTAAGATGTCAAAAATAAGCATAATATAAAACACATTTAATTTAAGCTTAAAATAAAGAGGAACTAATCTCTTATTGATCCAACACACACAGCGTATATTGTTGCTTCACATGCCAATTAATAAGCATAAAATTAACTAATAACTGAATTAATTATGACATGAAACTCATTCATATATGTAAATTGATTTAATTGGCATGTCCGAAACAAAAATAAAATCGAATAATTGCATGATACATAATCATAACAAACTGACTAACATATTACGTCAAACAAATTAACATAAATCATTTTAACATCACAAAAATGTCAAAAAAAACTAAGTAAAACAAATTTACTTAATAATTCATAAAACGAATTTACAAGTTCCATATCATGTGTTATTAAACATATCTAAACACATGCTCATCACATAAACACATTCATGATAATTTTAAAACAAATTCACAATCACCTAATTCTAAATACTAAACAAAAATAAATTAAACATAAAGCAGGTTTTTTTTTTAAAAAGAATGATACATAATCAAAATAAGATTAACACAAAGTATGATACATAATAAAAAAAAATGGGTTTTGATTTTTTTTAAAAACAAACTAAGCCTTTGGTTCACTAAAAGGCAACACATTTAACACCCTCCCCCTCCCCCCCGCGTACCTCGGCCCAGAGGTTCGACCCTCCCTCTGCACGTCTCTCTCTTCTCAATTCTCTCTCTCTCTCTACACAAGAGCCACGGCATTCGGCTTCCATGGTTTCCGGCACCGAGCTCTCCATGGTTTCCGGCACTAAGCCTAGCCGTCTACCCCCCCAACCAGAAAAAACACCAAATGATGAACCGCCGCCCCCCACCGACCTCTAAACTGTTCTCGATCTCCTTTTCCGGCAACCTTATGGAAGAACCACCGTCGCCATCACATAGATCGGGCGACGACGATCTCACCGGTACCACCCACTCTCGGAACGCGCCACCTAGGCGGCGGCGCGTGGGCCACACGCGCCGCCCTATGTTGGGTTTTTGAGGGTTCGGTTGTGCAAGGTCGTAGATCGGGGTGTTTGGAGGTCGGGTCAAGGAAGAAAGAGACAAACTGATGGCCTCTCGGCGGCGCGTGTCACACACGCGCCACCCTTCCTCGGGGTTTTGGCGGCGGCTGATGGTATTCAACTCTCCCTTTCCCTTTTTTTTTATTCTAATCGTCTGGTAGCATGACCGTGGCTGGGGAGGGTGTGAGGCAGAGGCAGCAGAAAAAAACAGGGGAGTTCGAGGGGCATGGGGAAGGGGTGAACATGATTCAGATTGACAAACGGGGGGTCTCTTGAACATAATTTCAACACATAAAATCATGCTATTATCTCATTCGGGAACAAAAACAATTAGGTAGGCTCTGATACCACTGTTAGCAGAAATTGCATAAGGACTAACCTCTTGAAGCGTGTGAATTCCCAATTGCCTTTGAACCACAAACAGATGAAATCCGGCGGCTACTAGAGTCCCGGTGAAACCACGTCACAAACCCGAAATACTCAGACGGTAATGCGTTTTAGAAAACTGAGAGAGTGTGAGAGCTTGAAAAAAATGCCGCTTAGGTTTTTTGTATATCTCTGATACATGTGTAATCACTGAGATTAGGTTATTTTACCCCAAGCTGCCACCCCCCATTTTTAGGCCACACATCCCTAAAAATGGGGGAAGTGGCCGTTTGACCAATTTGCTAAAAATAGCCTTCACTGATGTTATTGATAATTTTGGTAATTTTGGATACTCTTGATCCCCAAAAAAATTTGTTTTACTGGATTGTTCATAGTCTCGAATGCAACACTGCGATTGACAAGTTCTCACATTATACCTTGGCAAGAACTAAGAATGACATGGTTGTATTCTTGTAAAAGTATTTTTTATTACAAATCTAATGATGATAATTTTATATAACAGATCAACGTATATTTAGGCAAGGCAAAAGATAAATGTTGCTCTCAGGGCAATGTTTAAGCAACATCATATCATATATCTCATATATATATATATATATATATATATATTAAAAGTTAGATACAAACATGTATGAATGACATGTGGCATATCACATGACACAAAATGATGACTTGGCAACTTGCAATTGGTTGATGTTAGTTGAGACATGTTAATCAACATTAATGCTATTAATTAGAATTTGTTATATGTTATTAACTTAATTATTTATTACATGGTTTTACACTCCTAAATTATTTTATATTTTGAGTAATCACAAGGATAATTTAATCACACAGGATAATTTATATATCTTACATAGAGTAACAACTTAATCACACAAGATAATTTATGAATGATATAAGACAATATATACAAAGATTGTGTGATTAGTTGGCCATATAAATATTCATCTAGGGTTGAAAAGTGACTTTTTATATATCATACGTAAAGTAATCTATAAGATTATAATATAATTTTTATGAAATTAAGTTAAATTAAAATATAATTCATTTCACTCCTAAAAATATCAATCATAAATTCATTACACTGTGACGTGTTTGAGAATCATAAGAAAAATAGTCAATGATAAATCATTATTATATGAAAACAAAAGCAATTTAGAGTTATTTTAAAGGAAAACATAAAGGAAACAATAATTATGTCATTATGAAATCATTAATCTACTTTTAAAATAATGTATTTGTTTATGGATTATTTATACTAATATTATTAAAACAAAAAACATTGCCTAACATCCTTACATCGCAAGGGTGTAACACTAGTTAACTACAATACTTACACACTTTTCATTGTACAACAATTAATTGGGAGAGTAGAAATAAATGTATTACAAAACTTTTTTTGTTATTTATTTTTTAAATAAAAACTTCCTTGATTAACAATTTGAATTTTTCTAAATTAACCCCTCCACTCCCTAATTTTCTCACTCCCCGTCCCCCCTGTCAAATTTTCTCTCTTCAAGTCTCAGTTCACTCTCTTAGTACCTCTTAATCTATCATATTCTCTTGAATGTTTGCCACTTACCAATCGACCCCCACATTCCTGATTCCTCGACCATTAGTGTCATCCCTACCATCAAATCACCGACACACACATAACTGCATATAGTCTGCCCTAAGTCTCCCATAGAGGAGGCCAACTGCGGTGAAGAAAAGCTGAAAATTTTGATTTGTTGTCAAACCACTACCCAGATCGAAAAGTATTCTTAATTATACGATTTTTAATTAAATTTAAATGCTTTATTCTGGATTTGACTTCTTAGTCGTTGTCTCTAAGGATTGAATTATTGATCTTCGGATTCAAATGATCGTAGAATATAGACAGATATATGATGCCTTTTACGATGACGGTAAATCCTAATTAACTTTATGAGTAAGATTAATTTGTGGTTAGTTATTCTTAATTTCGCTTTATTCACTGTTTGTGAACTACTCGGCTCCACCTCTTTTTTTGGATCGCATCAGAAGTGTGAGAAAACTGAAAAACAAGAACTTTAACTTGATAAACCTTTACAATCTAAATCCATCTAGAGCCACCTCCTTTAATGATACAGATGGGGGGGGGGGGAAGTAATTCTGTACAACTTTCCTCCTGAGTTTCGTTGAAAAATTTAAATTTACCAACCTCAATTAATTTCAATTCATATTAATATATTTTAATTTATTTCACAAGCTTTAATAAAAAAATATCAATTTTACCGAACTTTAAATAACTTTAACCTCTTCAACCAACTTCAATTGATTTCAACCTACTTCCTATTATTTTAATCAATTTCTATCTATTATACAAAAAAATTCAACTCATTTCAACCAACTTTAACCCACTTCAATTCACCTCAACCAAAAAATATCATCTTCAACTTACTTCAATATATTTCTATCAATCTCAATCAACTTTTCCTATTTACCAACTCATATTTTTCAACGGAAAAATAGACACCAAAGACTAATGATAAGATCTACCCAGGAAAAAAAAAACAGAAAGAAAAAAAAATCTCAAAAGTTAGTATCAGGTCGTTAATATTTCTGATTGTTCGTCATGTCAATATGCTAGCAATGTAGGGCAGAAGGTATATTAAAAAATGCTTCTTGAGTGGCACCACGTATCTGTTCTTATCAGCTTCCTCTCCCACATAAACTGGGATACACCCCTATGGAACTCCTGCCTGTTTTTTTGGCGAGAAGAGATTGTTCCTTCAAGATTTGCATTGCATTCAAGAGCACAGCATGAAACCGAACTGCCATGGTTGCGAGTAACTTTGTAAACGAGGGGGAGAGATATTGCTGGAACTCCGAAGGAATTGGATTCTTGAGATGGCTTTTGGCGAGGGGAATAGAAAAGCTTTGAACTTTGATGGGATTGCCCAAGGATTAGCTAGGTGTCTATTTATACTTGATGGCATCCCTTGTCTTCCTGGATTTGTACGTAGAAGGAAATGTTGGGTGAACATCAAGGAAATGAGCCACTTCTTGGAACTCTAACATGGCTTGTTTTCAATCTTCTTCTATCTCATCCACTCTTGACATTGCCCTACATGTTGGCTTCGAGGGGGGATGCTCCGCCTGAAGAGCCTGAGGGGTACAGGTGCTCATCTACTTTCCGCTTCTTATTGGCTGCTTTATTGCTATCATGTTGCAAATTATGGAGGTAGGCAGCATGCCCATGTGAATACGTGTAGTATAGGAACCCAGATGCTAAACCCTTTTACCCTCCGGAATTGAGGCATGACTCATGTTGAGTAGGTAATTTCTTCACCTCTTCTCCAGTTCTCCATCATGGCATGTTGCATGACTTGAACTTTAATTTTTTATTCTCTATACTTGTCTATGACTGAACAAGCTTAATGCTTATGTTGATTTTGTCTGCTCTGGAATTGCATTGTGAAATTTTCAATAAACTAATTCTACAGTGGAGTCGGAAATGGGTCTTTATAATATCAAATGTTAAATGAAATGTGAAATTACAAGATGCTACAAAATAGCCTAGATGTCGTGACAGGGATCAATAGTGATTAAAAAATTAGAAGGCATGCTCTTCTGTCGACTGTTGTATGTTGTGTTAGACAATTGAATCTGGATAAACACATCATGAAATAGACTATATGAGCTGGAAGATGAATTTTGTAATTGCCAGCACTTGTACTGAAGGACATAGGTTTTGCTTGGATAACTGGGTAAACACATCATGTCATATCCTGAAAAGAACAAGTCCAACAGTGCAGAATGCATCTCCGAGTGTAACGCTATTATGATTGTTTTTGTTAACAATTTTGTCTCTTGTCAGCATGTTCTGAGCAGGAAGAAGCATGAAGAAATATTGTGGCATCAAATTCTCTGAATTATTGGTCCTACATGGCCTGCCAGTAAGGTCTATTATATCAGAAGAAAATAGATAGACAATCAACAGCCTTAATTCCAAAGATTTTCATGTTAACTAGTCTACATTTACTGCATAATGATGCTAAGTCAACAGATCACTGGTAGTAAGAATCTAACCCAATCGTGACCTATCCTATTGTGAAGTTGTCTTGTACATGTCTTTGCATATTTGCCTTGCCATTCTATTGGCTACCGTCTTGAGCTTACTTAGTGGGTATCAGAAACTGAAAATTTGCAGAGACCTATGATGAACCAACTCTATGAAGTGTAACAAGCTACAGATAAGACAATGGTAATCTTGAATGAATTTATAACTGTCTAGAACCACCCCTCTGATGATACAGATTTTTTGGAGGGGGGGGGGGGTTGTTAGTAAATCTTTACAGATACTTTTTGGGTATTGTTGAGATACCAAAAAACCCAAAAAGAAAAAGAAAGTCTCAAGTCAAGCATTGACAATTTGTCCCCCATCTTGTTGTACTAGCAATTTAGAAAAGAAGTTAGATTAACGAAAGCTTTTTCGGTGCAAGGAATTGTGAGACCACCCATAGGATGACGGAAGCCAAACTCTTCTTCAGCATGGAGCAGCAAGTCTTGAAATGCAGGGTGGCTCAAGTAAGAAAGTCGCACCATATATCTCTTCTTCTCAGTTTCATGACCTACATAAACTGGGATGTACCCCTTCCCTTCAGAACTGCCTCCTGCTTTTCGGTAAGGAATGACTGTCGCTTCAGAATTTGCTTTGCATTTGAGAGTACAGAACACATATGGATTGCCATTGTTGTGAGCAAATTTTGTAGTACCAATAGAGAGATATAGTGAGACTTGTGAGAATTGAGTTGTTGGAAGGGCTTTTTGCAGAAGAGGAAATCTTGGAATTTTGGTTGAATTGCTGAAAGATGGGTTGGCTATTTATACAGAGTTATTCGTTGTATCTCCTTGAACCTCTAGGAAGAAATCCGGGAACTGAGGACTGTAAAGCTGGCCTACATCATTTGAGGCTTTCACATGGCTTTGTTTGAAACATCTTTTACTTCAAACCGCTCGTCTGTCTTACCCTATATGTTGGCTTTGATGGGGGATGCTCCACCAGTCCACCTGAACAACCCGAGGCTAGATTGGTCCTATAGGTGCTTATCTATTTCCTCCTTAATGGCTTGGTGGTTGTCAATTTCATGCTTGCAAATGATAGGCAGCATGCCCATGTGAATCCGTGTATGCAGCGGGACCCAGGTGCTAATAATACCCCCCCCCCCCCCATAAAAAAAGAAAAGAAAAGAGAAACCCCCCTTGCCATGGTAAGGCATGACTCATCTTGATTGTGCAATTTCTTGCTTCACCTCTCCACAACCAGTACATGTTGTATAACTTGAACTTTTTAGTCCAACCAAAAGCCTTGCTAGTCCTTGTCCTTGCCTTCGAATGGATGATGTTAATGGTTAGTCTGATGTGAAAATATGAGATATGAAATTTTGATAGACTCAACTTCTACAAGGTAGTCTGAAGTATTGTTCAAAATTATAATATAAGATCTTATCTCAATTTATAAGATGCAATGATGCCAATGTTTTTCTCCTTTTCATCGCAGATCACTAGTGTTCAAGAAATTTTAAGACACGCTTATCTGTTGCGTCCTTTTTTTTTTTAATGTTGTGTTAGAGGATTGAACGAAGTGGTTTACAGATGATCTGTAAAGACAAATTTTGTGATTGCTCGAACTTGTTCTCTTGCATGTAGCTTCTGCTAAATACATCTGTAATTGTAAACAACTATTCATGAAGGCATCCTGGAAAAGTATGAGTGCATATAGTACCTTGTGAATGTCTGGTGTAACTGCTGTCATATTATTTTTGCCAACAGTGGTGATATATTTTGAGGAGAAGGCAACGGCATACTTTTTTTTTTTGTGTCAAATCATTTAAGTCGTAGTCTTGCTGGTGCTGCAGTTCACTTCTTATTTGAAAGCAGTTTATTTGTCTGAACTCTGAAGTGAAAACACCCAAAAGCTTTATTCCTCTGGATTATTCTGTCTACATCGGCTTAAATTTTCAACCTGGCATCAGCCCTATCAAGGGGCTATAAGTAGTAAGAATTCAACCAAATCTAGACTTCTGTTATAATGAAGCCTCTGGCTTGGAGAATGTTTAGACATTGGGCGAGTTCTGTCCATTTGTGTGCCAGATACAAGAATTCACTGACAGCAATGGCTGTTGTAATGACCACCAAAAAACAGAATTGGGTGCATAATTATTGAGAAGATTATAATCTTGAATTCACTATAACTGTCAAGAACCACCCCTCTAGGGGGGAAACTATGTACATCTATACAGTTTTTCTTCAGGTATTGTTGAGTTCCCAAAACAAAAGAAAAAACCTAACCCCCAAAAGAATTAGTATCAAGTCAAACATTGCTGATTTGTCCCTCATCTCGTTGTACTAGCAATTTAGAGCAGAAGTTAGACTAAAGAATGCTTCTTCAGTGCAAGGAATCGTAAGACCGCCGATAGGATGATGGAAGCCAAACTCTTCTTCAGCACGTAATAGCAAGTCTTGAAATATGGGGTGGCTCAAGTAAGAAAGGGGCACAAAATATCTTTTCTTATCAGCTTCTTCCCCTACATAGACTGGGATGTGCCCTTTTGGAACTCCTTCCTGCTTTTTGGTGTGGATAGATTGTGTCTTCAGAATTTTCTTTGCATTTGAGAGTACAGAACGCATCTGGATTGCCATTGTTTTGAGCAAATTGTTGATTCCTTCCTTGTGTAAGGTTTTGGAGAAATTGTTGATTCCTTCCTTGTGTAAGGTTTTGATGATGTCAAACACAAATGTATTAGTCCTTTAATAATACTTGAATTTGTGCGATGATTGGTTAATAAAGTTGGTTGAGAACAGTGATTAAGAACAGAGCTTGTACGATCAGTTGAAGTTCCAGAAACAGTTTCTAACAGCAATGCTTCAAGTCCAAGAACAACATGAAGTTTCAGGAACAACCTTCAGGAACAGTTCTTAGCAGTATCAAGGTTGTTGACATTGCAAGTCACCTGCTTCATCAACAAGAAGTCATGGGTTTGGTAGAATTTTTTCTTTATTAGACCCTCTATTAATATGCCAGTGAGAGGATCCCAATTTCATGTTCGCTTTTGAAAAATCTTTTTGACACTCTGAGAACAGGTCCTGATCCTAACTGGGAACAGTTCCTGGTAAAGCACCCTGAGTGTTCTCAGCAACGTCTGGCAAAAGATTTTACGATTCTTTTCTATTTTTGGGTTGATAATTTTTGCTACTTGATAAAGTATTTTTCAACTGCAACCCAACAGATTTTCAAACTTAAAATCTCTAATTTTTTGGGATAAGATTTGGATAAGATTTTACTAAGTCAAATTTTATCTTCCTTCTCCTATTTTTAGCAAAGTCTTAAGACTGTGAAAAAGCTGGATGTTGGCTGCTGGATTATGTGGCTTTTATTTCACGTTAGTAGTGAAAAAAGCGCAGCCACAAAAAACTCTCATCTAGCCGTTTTGTTTCAAGCTATAAAAAGGAGTTTTTGCCAACGTTTTTAGGTGTGGGTTTTTCAGATTTTGTGAGTTGTACTGAGCCAAGTTTTCTGAGTGAAAAACCTGTAAAAGAGAGCAGAAATTGAGTCTTCCTCATTGGCATACTAGGCGCTTCATTGTACCTTACACTTGCTTTATTAGAAGTTGCTAAGTAAGGTGTCTTCGTTTTGTTTGTGTAAACGAATAGAGTTGTCCTAAGTTTAAGGTAACTAAGGACGTGGGGTGATTGTCTAGGGTAGACAATCACGTGTTGTTGCAAGTTGTAACGTGGGGTTACTTTTGTAACGTGTTTAGCCCGTTAGTAGAATTTTTGTGAAAATCCTACAGAGGTAGGTCGTGGTTTTCCCACCTCAGATGGGCTAGAGGTGGTTTTCCACGTAAAAATCTTGTGTCTTCATTCTTATTTTTGCATTCATTCTTACCCCGAACACATTACGAAAGCTTGGCAGGAACAGTTCCCTGCTAGCCATACGTTGTTCAGAAACTGTTCTCCACGAGTGTTTTCAAAAGAACAAAAATTTGTCACACACAATTCACCCCCCCCCTCTTGTGTGAGTAACCTCATAAATATAACAAAATGGTTGTCTTTGCGTGTTAAAGAGGGGTAGGGAGAGTGTGATTGAGAGAGAGAGAGAGAGAGGTAGGAAGGAATTGGTTTGAGGAGCTTGCAGGTTGATGAAACTGCTGAGGTTTAGCTAGCTATTTATATTGTAAATTGGTATGTTTCCTTAAGAGCTCAGACGAGAAATTTGGGATCGACATTGTGAGATGACCCACCTCATCAAGTCTCCCACATGGCCTTTTTTTTGTCCGCGTAGCTACACGACCAAACCACATTCCCCCCCCCCCCCCCCTCCCCCCTTGCCCCCTTACCCTACATGTCACCTCTGATGGGGAAAGGTACAGCTGAGGAAGCTGAGGACCTTTTTTCAGATAATTATACAAGAGCTCATATCATTGTCTGGCTTTTATTCACTGTTTTGTCATTGTCATTGTCATTGCCAGCCACTGCTTTAAAGATAGGCAACATATCCATGTGAAATTGAATGCATGTTGGTTTCTGGACCCAGTTGCTTGAGTCTTTCCTTCCAAATTCATGCGTGTGGCTCATGTTCAATAAGGCACTTGTTGCTTGACCTTCTTCTTGATCATAGAAATGCTTTGAACTCGTCATCCAAACTGAAAGCCTTGCCTATTCTCTACAAGATAATAGCTAGAAATATATTGTCTGATCAAAAACTGTAAGATCTGAATCTTTCAGTATATTCTCACGGCTTACAAGGGATAAGACTCGACTTTGAACTAGGGAATCTGGTATCTGATTGTAATATGAGGAGGTCTGATATGAAAATATAGTATGACGTCCAGAGAGCGAACATGCTGTGCTTTTCAAGGTGCCCATGTGATGCTGGAATCTGGATGATTAGTGCTCAGGACGTATGAAGGCGGGCTGATGTCTTGAAGTCTGTTTTACGGTGTAAGGAGGCATATAGATGAGTTGGAAAGATGGACACCTGCATTGCCTTACATGTGTAGCCTTTGCCTGATCAACTTGATAAACAAATAATGCTGAGAAAGTTTCCCATATTCTCATTAATGCTCTCTGAATGCCTCGTGTAGCAGCTGTAGTATCACCTTTCTGTCATGATGTTGTGACTTGGTATGTTCTTGAGAGGGAGCACGAGGGTCAAATTATATGTCACCAATTTATGTGAAATGATAGTTCCTACATAGACTGCAGTTCATATCTAATATTTAGAAGACATATTAGATTCTTGTACCAGATATATAAACTGCTTTTCGAGATGATCGATAGGAGCAGCCTTTCAAGTTTTTAAGTTTGACCCTAAAACAATGAAGACATATTCTCATTAGTATAGTAAGATTCAGTAGGGATAAGAGTATAAGAACCCTGCTTCTTAATGCAAATAAGAATTTGATCAAATCATCAAATTCTCTTATGTTCGAGCTACTGGGTAGGATCAAGTAGCGGCTGGTATCTTTCAATTTGTGCACTTGATAAGGCTTTATACTTATGTAGCTTTCGCTTGAATGAGAGGCTAAACACATCCTATTGAGAACAGTTTTCATTAAATCCAAATATGCTTTCTGAATCCTGGTGTAACAGCTGCAGTATAACTCTGGCTGATGTTGCAATTCATTATGTTTTTTGAGAAGGAAGCATCAGTGTAAAGAGATGTGTCAAATTATTTAAAATGATAGACCTACATGGAATGCAGTGCAGGTGATTACGTCTGATCGTAGAAAATAGATTGTTCTAGCTGGATATAGACACTGCTTTGAAAGACTGAAAATTCATTTGAGCCTTAGATGCTGACACACAAGTATTGACAAAATATTTGGATCAGTGTAGTTCAAATGTTGTTATATTGAAGCTCCTAGGTAGTACACTGGAGACACGGATTGAAGTAAAAAATTAACTATGTCAATTTGTGAATGTGCCAAAGTGACAAACTTTGGCTACTGTCTTAAGCTTAGCCAGGAAGACGCTCAGAACTGAAAAAATTGCTGCGGAGCAGAAATACTATGAACCACCCCTCTGACTACAGAGAAACTTAAAAATAGGAGAATCGTAATCTTGAATCGATTTGTAACTATTGAGAAACACCCCTTTGAAGTGATGCAGATGGGGGAACATGTTAGTACATCTTTACAATGCTTCTTCTGGGTGTTGGAGATACAAAAACACCCAAAAAAATAGTGTCAAGTCAAGGTGATTGTTCCTCATCTTGTGGCACTAGCAAGTTAGGGCAGAAGTTAAACTAAAGAATGTCTCTTCGGTGCAAGGGGTGGTTAGACCGCCCATAGGATGATTGAAACCGAACTCTTGTTCTTCGCGGAGCAGCAAGTCTTGAAAGGCAGGGTGGCTCAAGGAAGAAAGTGGCACCAGATGTCTCTTCTTCTCAGCTTCATCTCCAATGTAAATTTGGATATGCCCTTTTGGAACTGCTCCCTGTTTCTTGGCATGGAGAGATGGTTGCTTCTCAAATTGCTTTGCATTAGATAGGACTGAGCGAATATGGATTGCCATTGTTGAGAATATGTCTTTGTATAAAGAACTTGGGAGGAACTGGAGAGAGAATCTTGAGGTGTGATAGAACTGCTAAGGCTTAGGTGGTAGAACTGCTAAGGCTTTTTATACTTGGAGAATTGATGTATTTCCCTTTGAGGTCTGGAGAAAAAATTGAAGCATTATGTGAATGATCCACCTTATCAAGTTTGGCATATGGGCTTTTTTGTCAGCTTAGCTACACCGCGTCTCTCTCTCTCTCTCTCTCTCTCTCTCTCTCACACACACACACACACACACACTCACACACACACACAGCTTGTTCTCTTACCCTACATGTCACCTTTGAGGGGGGAAGCTCCACCTGAGTCCAGAGGGGCTTGTATCACATAGGTCCCAAGATCACATACCAATTGCTTGGCTCCTATGTTCTGCCACTATTGCAGCCATTGGGACTTCTTAAATGATAGGCAACAGATCCATGCGAAATTGAATGCATGTTCATTGCTGGACCGAGCTGCTTAAGTCTTTCCTTTCAAAGTCATTTGGCAAATTCAATAATGTACCCGTTGATTGACGTTCTTTTCTATCATGAGATGCTTTGAACTTGTCATTCAAACCAAAGCTTTTACCTGTTCTGAACAAGAACGATGTCTAAGTTTATTTTGCGTGACCTAAATTGTTAGATCTGAATCCTTCAGTAAAGCTTTGGACCTTAAGTGTCTCAAATCTTAAAAAGGGTTCTGGTCTCAAGGCATAATATGAGGTCTGAACTGAAAAATATAGGGTGACAGTTCTGAAAAAATCACAAATTAGAATATCATGTTAGCAAAGGTGATCCTATACGGTTGCTATGCCGCTCATACAGAAAGCATTATTTAGACTTTACTGGTTAACTTTTCTTTAACATCATGTGTTTATTCAGTTAATAAGGCAAACCTAAATACTTACGCTAATTACCGATATTCATCTTCCCCGATCATACACAAACCGCCTTGAAGCATCTGACATACCATAGAAGCAGAACTTTGCCAACACGATATTCTGATTTGTGATTTTTTGAGAAGTGTCAGGGTGAAATGGTACAGGATCAAGTTATTTGAAAAGATAGTTCCTAAATGGACGGCAGTTCAGATCTAACATTCAGTTGGATTTATAAACTGTATTGAAAATTGATCGGTACAAGAAACTCATCTGAGTCTTGAATGTCAACCGTGTGACTGTGAGGACATTATATGGATTAGTATGGTCTTAGTTAGAGGGGATAGGATTGCTGCTGCGACACATTGCAAGCAAGAATTTGACCAATCGTAGGATTCTGTTTTATTCAAGCTTCAAGGTTGGATAATGTCAAGGCTGATATGTTTCACTTTGTGAGCTTGATAAATATAGGCTACAATCTTAAGTTCTGTCAGAAGGACTTGCAGAAATTGAAAATTTGCAGCAGAACAAATAATAATGACCCCTGTACAATCAGACAAAATTAAAAATAAAAGAATTATAATCTCAAATTGATTTGTTATTGTTCCGAATCACCCATCTAAGATCATACAGCTAGGGGGAAAGTAGGTACATCTTTACAATGCCTCTTCTGGGTATTGTGAGATGCTGAAAAAGCCCGAAAATTAGTGTCTAATCAATGTTGCTGACTGTTGCCAATTATGTTGCAGTAGCGGTTTAGGGCAGACATTAGGTTAAAGAATGTTTCTTCAGTGCAAGGAATGGTGAGACCGCCCATAGGATGATGGAAGCTGAACTCTTCTTCAGAGCGGAGTAGCAAGTCTTGAAATGCCGGGTGGCTTAGGTAAGAAAGCGCACCACACATCTCTTCTTCTCAACTTCATCTCCTACATGAACTGTGATGTGCCCCTTTGGCACTGCTTCCTGTTTCTTGGCATGAAGAGCTTGTTGCTTCAAAATTTGCTTTGCATTAGAGAGTACTGAGCGGATACGGATTGCCATTGTTGAGAGCAAATTTGTGTGTTCTGTGTGTGGGATGGGTAGAGACAGGAATTTAGAAGGAAGTGCAAAGAGAAGCTTGAAGTTTAATTTGATGAAATTGCTAAGGCTTAGGTGACTATTTATACTAGCTGATTTGATGTTTTTGCTTAGATTTGTGGAAAGAAAGTTGTGAAATAGGCATTGTGAGAATGGCCCACCTCATTAAGTATCCCACGGCTCTTTTTTGTCAGCTGAGCTACACAACCACCTTTGTTTTCTCATAGCTGGTTCTCAGTTCTCTTACCCTACATGTTGCCTTTCATGGGGAAGCTCCACCTGAGCAGTCTGAGGTCTTACCCTACAAGAACCGATATCGATTGCCTGCCTCCTATTGGCTGTTCTGTCACCATCACTGCCATTGCCACTGCTTTTGTGATATGCTGCACATCCATGTGAATTTGAACTCATGTACATTTCTGGACCCTTATCTTTTCGCATTCTTGTCCCCTAGCCTAGATACTTGCACAGATAAGATAATGTCGTAGTTGTCTTTGACTTTCAATAACCACACATGATTAGGACCATTTGTGGTTAAGATAGAAGACACAATGATCTGGTAAGTCTCTTTCCATGGATTACTATGTTTCGGAGGTGGGTTTTCATAGTTTCCCGAGCTTGTACTCGAGTATGTAGCTGTCATTTTGGTAATTGGTTAAACACTTCATATCCAACCAAGTTTTCATGGTCGTGTCTTGAAAAGTGGAAGCCCAGATAATCATTCTGAATATCTAGTTTAGTAGTTGTAACATTATCTTTCAAATTCTTGATGTAGAAGAAATGCCATGTCTAGGTTTTGGTATGGGAACTCTTGTTGTGAAGTAGTATGGAGCCTATACATTTCGACTCTAAGTATGTATGGAGACAAAGTCTCTGCAACTCTCTGAAATTCGCATTCAGGGGGGCTTTGGAGGTGCTAGTCTAGTATTTGTTCCAAAGTCTTCCGTTAACTCAAAGCCAATGGAAACTTGCTAATTCTGCTCAGAAACAATTTGCACATAACTAATGATAGTTTTGCGGTCATACTAGGTTGGGCTAACTATTGATTTGAAGGTACGGAGGTTAAAGTTTTAGGATTGAAAACACAGAGTTCGCGGTCCTAATGATATCTGGCATACCCTTTCTGAAGCAGAAACAAATGTCTATTCTATTATCGGAGAGGGAAATAGGCAAAAAACTCTATATACTTTTAAGTAAATAAAATAGTTAAGATATTAAATTAAAAAATAAACTTATATATAATTTTAAATCTAAAACAATGGAGAACATTTCCCTAAATTTAGAGATGAAATATTATTTCATGTCAACTTATTTATTAAAGAACTACAATCCAGATCTAACTTTGGAATTCTGATTCACTTAAGCCAATGTACATTGTAGACACTGGTTGCAAGTAAAAACTCAACCATATCTCAATTTGTGCCCCTGATAGGCTTTAGCTACAAGTGCAATCTTAAGGTCAGTCAGAGAGACACCCAGAAACTCAAAAATTACTGCAGAGCAGAAATATTAATAATCACTTCGAAATTAAGAGAAACTGAAAAAATAGGTGAATTGCATATCTTTAACCAATTTATAATGTTAGAAACTAACCCTCTGAAATGATACAGACAGGGAAAAGTAATTACATATCTACAATGTGTCTTCTGAGTATTAAGACACCAAAAAAACAAAAAAAAAATGTTGGTGTCTGGTCAACCACTTGTGATTGATCCTCATCTTGTGGCACTAGCAATTTAAGGCAGAAGTTAGATTAAAGAAGATATGGTAAGACTGCCCATCGGATGATGGAAGCGAAACTCTTCTTCATTGCTTAGTAGCAGGTGTTGAAATGCAGGGTGGCTCCTGTAAGAAAGGGGAACAACATATCTCTTCTTAGCAGCTTCATCTCCTACATAAACTGGGATGTGCCCTTTTGGAACTGCTTCCTGTTTTTTTGGCATGAAGGGATTTTTGCTTCCTAATTTGCTTCGCATTAGAGATCCCTGAGCGTATACAGATTGCCAGTGTTGAGAGAGAGTGTCTGTGTGTTATAAGGGTAGAGATAGAGAACTGGACGGAACTGGAGATAGAAGCTTGAAGTGTGATGGAACTGCTAAGGCTTAAGTAGCTACTTGTAGTTGGTGGATTGATGAATCTCCTTTGAGCTATAGAAAGAATTTTAAGAAATGGACATTTTGTAATGACCCTGCTCATCAAGTTTTCCTCATGAGCTTTTTGGTCAGCTTAGCTACACGCGCGCGTGCGCACGATGCACACACACACAACCTATTCTCTAACTCTGCATGTTGCCTTTCAGGGGGGAAGCTCCACCTGACTAACCTGAGGGGATTGTCTTAGATAAGTCCACTAGAACCTGTATCAATTGCCTGGCTCCTATTGGCAGTTCTGTGACCATTACCGCCATGAAACTGTTTAACCAAAAGGCAACACATCCATGTAAAATTGAATGCATATGTTCATTTCTGGATCTAGTTGCTTAAGTCTTTCCTTCCAAATTCCTATCTATGATCAAATCTAATAATGTACTTGTTGGTTGACATTTTTTTGGATCATGAGATGCTTTGAACCTGTCATGCAGACAATCAGACCAAAGCTTTACCAATTCTCAACAAGGATAATCACTAGGTTGATTTTCACGACTTTAGACTATAAAACCTGAACTTTTCAGTAGATCATTACAATTTAAGAGGGAGGGAGATTCAAGCTTTGAAGAGCGAATTTGGTCTCAAATGAGGTCTCATTATCTGACATTGTAGGGTGACATGCAGAATGCCAATATGTTGTACTGTTCTTAGACTGCCTATGTGTTGCTGGATCATTGGTGCCCAAGAAACAAGAAGGCATGCTGATCTGTGAGTCCGTTTGTTTGGTGTGTTAAATGCTATGAAAGGAGGTTTATCATTTATGGATGAGCTGGGAAAATGAATATCTATTATTTCCTTAACTAGTTACTTGTCAGCCTGATTATCTGGATAACCACATGATATTGAAAAGGTCCGTGAAGCCTAAATAATGTCTTTTTGAACAGTGGCGGATCTAGGCATGTAAATTAGGGGTGTCCATAAATTAATATCGTTACTAATATACACTAATTTTTTTTTTGGGGTGTCCAAAAATCAAAAATTACATTTTTTAATATAGAATTTTTTTTGGGGGGGGTTAGGGGTGTTCATGGACACCCCTAAGCCCCACATAGCTCCGCCCCTGTTTTTGAATGACTGGTGTAGCACCCTGTGTAGGATCATCTTCGCTAACCCGATGTTCTGAGTTGTGATGTTTTTGAAAAGGAAATGCTGGTTGCCATCCCCCCTCCCCAAAAAACCCCTAAAAAAGGAAGAAAAAAGAAAAGAAGAGAAAGGCCTCAAGGGCAAATGGTATGGCATCAAATTAATTGAAAAGTTAGCTCCTAAATGGACTTCAGTTCAGATGCAACATTCAGCAGTAAATAGATGCTTGTAGTCGAATTTCTAAACCATTTGAATCTTAAATGTTGACCGTGCGACTGTAAATGCATCATATGGATTAGTATAGCTTGAATTAGTAGTCTGTAGGACCCCTGCTGCTGCGTATTGCAAGTAAGAATTTGACCGAAGTGCAGTAATCTGTTATGTTCAAGCTTGTGGATCAGACAATTTAGAGGCTGATATGGTTTGTGTGAGCCTGATAATACTGGGTACAATCTTAAGTTTTGACAGAACGAATTTAAGAATCTGAAAATTTGCAGCACAGCTAAATAGCTAATAAGCATGATCCCTCTGCAATAAACGAACCGACAAATAACAGAATGGTAATCGTGAATAGATTTATCAATTGTTAAAAGCCACCCTTCTGAAATGATACAGAAAGGGGAGAAGTAAGTACATCTTTACAACGTCTCTTCTGGGTATTGTCAGATAACCAAAAACCTAAATAATTAGCGTCTAGTCAATGTTGCTGCTTGTTCCTAATTATGTTGCACTAGCAGTTTAGGGCAGACATTAGATTAAAGAATGTTTCTTCGGTGCAAGGAATGGTGAGACCGCCCATAGGATGATGGAAGCCGAACTCTTCTTCAGCACGGAGCAGCAAGTCTTGAAATGCCGAGTGGCTCAGGTAAGAAAGTGGCACCACATATCTCTTCTTCTCTGCATCATCTCCTACATAAACTGGGATGTGCCCCTTTGGAACTGCTTCCTCTTTCTTGGCGTGAAAAGCTTGTTGCTTCAAAATTTGCTTTGCCTTAGAGAGTACCGAGCGAATATGGATTGCCATTATTGAGAGCAAATTTGTGTGTTTTTGTGTGTAAGAGGGGTAGAGACAGGAACTTTGGAAGGAACTGCAGAGAGAAGCTTGAAGTTTGATGAAATTGAAATGGCTTAGGTAACTATTTATACTTGGTGATTTGATATTTTTCCTTAGACAAGAGTTGTGGGAAGAAATTTGTGACTTGTGAGTGGGCATCGTTACAATGACCCACCTCATTAAGTCTCCCGCATGGCTCTTTTTTGTCAGCTTAGCTACACCACCACCTTTGTTTTCTCATTGCTGGCTCTCTTACCTTACATGTTGTCTTTCAGGTGGGCTTACCCTACAAGAACCAATGTCAATTGCTTGGCTCCTATGGGTTGTTCCATCACCATCACCGTCATTGCCATTGCCACTGCTCAAATGATATGCAGCACATCCATGTGAAATTGAGTTCATGTACCTTTCTGGACGCTCACCTTTTGCCCATTCTTGTCCCTAGTCTCAGTTGCATAGATTAGACAATATGGTAAGTGTCTTTGATTTTCAATAACCACACATGATTAGGACCATTTGTGCCTAAGATCGAAGACAGACTGATCTGTTAAGTCTGTTTCCATGGATTAATGTGTTCGGGAGGTGGGTTTCCATGCTTGCCCAAGCACGTACTTAAGCATGTACTTGTCATTTGGATAATTGGCTAATCACTTCATATTCAACCATGTTTTTGTGACCATATCTTGGAAATTGGAAGTCAAGAGATAATTCATGAATATTTGGTTTAGTGGTCTTAACATCGTTACGTCACCTTTCATACTATCAATCTAGGAGAGATGTCCTGTCTAGGTTTCGTATGGAACTCTTTTGTTGTGGTACTGGTATGCAGCCCATGCATGTCAACTCTAGGTGTCCATGGAAACACACACTCCGAAACAAAGTAGGTGAGAATCCAGAGAAATCTGAGGTTGGTCGTTTGTTATTTGCTCCCCTTCCGTTATTTTGAAGGCAATGGTTAGACTAACTGCTATTTTCTAGGTATGAAGTTCCAAACTCTTAGAATTGAGAAGATAGTAGTTTTATAATTACAGATGGAAGTAGTCAAAAAATTTAGTATATTTTGAATTTTATAAAATAGTTTTAAAATTAATTTAAAAATAAACTTGTAATTTTAAATCTAAAACGATAGATATTTTCGTAGCTAGATTTACAGACGTACTACTATTTCATGTGGACAAACTTATCGAAGAATCACTACCCATGTCTAACTTTGGAATTCAGTGTGCTGATTAAGTAGGCTGGCGGCATCCTATCTACTATTTACAGGAGAAGGCATGGTAGTGCATCAAGCCAAACAAGTCACTATCACACGCTGTTAGTAATTTTGTTCTTGTGGTCGTGATTGGTACAAATAATATTATACTTTTGGGATTGTACATAGACGTGAGTTACTCTATATGATAGTTTGTTCTAATTTTTCATATTCTAATCCTCAATTTTCATGGTCTTCTTTCAAAAAAGAAAAATGTTCTTTCTCAAAATGTGTCACGTTATTAAATCTATATATACGTATAAATTCAGAAGTACAATATAAGTGGTGGATTCATTGTATGTGTAAGTTTGATCCGCTTTTTGCATTGACTGTATCTTTTTTTCAACATGGAATTTGCTGGAATTTCCTACCCGATCAGTTGTAATCAAACACGAGTGACATTTCATCCCTGATCGCTTTAGTCATCGATTCCTTATCAATTATATATCATAGTCTCTAAGTGAAATGGCATCACTTTCTTCCATCCTTAATTAATTAAACATATGTTCTCTTTTGGGATAATATATTCCCATGATCAGATTTTATGCCTTTTCAAATGATCTATTTAATAATGTTACAAATTCATAACGTATGTATATATGTGTACCAGTTCTCTAGGCTGGTGCAGGTACAGGGGGCTAAAATTGAGATCTATTATTATATAAAGTTGGAAAAAGAATAAATTCGGTGAATAAGTTGTTCTATATTAAAAAGTGAGAGTTTGAGCTTTATTTAGAAAATGACTAAAATTGGATAATTAAAATTGGATCATCTCTGTGCTAGCGAATCTCAAAATGATTAGAGTATAAGTTCTCCCATGTTTTACCTCAAAAAATTAAAATTGGATAGTAGGGTATAAATTGATATTTACTAACAAATTATATAATAAAATTTACTAAAATCTTGGGATGTAAGTTAGTCTTTTTTGTGACTTTTACTACTATTCTTAGTACTTACCATAATTTAGATATTATTTTGAATAATTTTTTTCATCTTTAAAATTAATTATTTTATTATCAGTAATATATTATAAATTTTAAAAAACTATATACATGTGTGCGTTTGTCTATCTGTGTGTGTGTGTGTGTATACATACATACATACATACATACATACATACATACATACATA
>JACYFF010031955.1:1991835-2002734 GCA_017589665.1 Selenicereus undatus | reverse complement strand
CTCTATCGGATTCTCAATTCTTTAAATAACAAAACAATTTCATCCGACAATTTCTTTTTTAAACAAAATTGTTTTTAAAAAAAAAATTTTTTTTAAAAAAAAAAAATGGAATTCCGACGGGAATTCCGACGGGAAGTTCCGTCGGAAATTCCCTCCCCCCTTTTTTCGATTTCGCTTCCTCCGATGCTGCAGGCCTGTCCGACGGGATTTCCGACGGGATATTCCGTCGGACACCCGTCGGATTCCGTCGGGATAAATTCTGCGACGAGCCCAATCCCGACGAGCCCAATCCCGTCGGAGTTTCCGTCGGAAATCACTTTTCCCGTCGGAAAAACAAACTTTTTCCGTCGGTATTTCCGTCGCAGATTAGATGTATTTTTGTAGTCAGAAAAACTCCGTCAAAAACCCCATTTCGATGAAGCATTTTTTGACTGACATTCTTTCCGTCAAAAAGGCTACTTTCTGTAAAAAAAACTTTATCCCGTCAAAAATTCCGTCAAAAAGGCTAATTAAGAATGAGTTCTAAATACTTTTGTACGATTTTATGATTAAATTTTGCAATGAAACTATTGTTAAAAAAAAAGAAAACTCAAGTTTAGAGCAGATTTGATTCTATAAGTTTGTGGTCGAATATTTATTTTATTTTTATTTAATTAGCTTTCTTAAAGGTTTGTGTTCGCTATTATTTATGTTAATTGAGAATGATTAATTGTTGATAATGGAAATTTATATGTATCTAAATATTAAAAATAATTCGTTTAGTAAAAGTATAAAATTAATTTTAGAGATAGCACTGACATATCATACGCAATTTACTTTCATAATTTCATAAAATAATTTATTGCACCAATCATGCAACCTACAATTACGTATATATTCTAAAAATGATATGTATACAAGTTTTTAATAATTTTGTGACAACTTATTACAACTTTTTATAATTGCTATGTACTTTCACTAATTATCTTCGTTTTTACTTTATTATTTATAATTGTTTTAGAATAATAAATGCTCTTTTAGAGATTTTAGGTGGCTGAAAATGACACAAGTTACGATACGTCTACAACTCTGGTGCATTCTTGCAGGCAGGTCAAGGTCATGACATAATACGGCAGCCCGGCCCATGTAATGTGGAAGGAACGCATTGTCAATCAGTAGCAATTTTCGCCACTCCTTGCACCAATTGAAGACATACAGATACAGGCATGAATGGGTCACTGTCTTGTCGTTTAACAGAAAAATAAATGGCAAGACGACAGAGTTATCACCCATACTTCTTAGGCATGCCCTACATGGTCACGTCACGTATTTTCCAAGACTGGAAGGGAAAATGCCAACGGGATTGTAAAGTCTCAATTTTAGCTTGAGAGCAAGTTTGAGATTCTATGAATAATTAGATTTGAGATTGAATTTTTTTTATTGTATTATTATTAATCTTTTTGGATTTTATAAGTCCAAAAAAAATAAAGGCAAGATACCAGATAGTATTATATTATCATACATTTTATGTTTTATCTATGTATATAAATGAAACAGTTTTAATTAAAATTGATTGTGATACAAATACTTAATTTTATATTTTATTTTTAACAAATTTGCGGATAAGTAATAATTTATTTAGGAGTAACTTTGATAAAAGTTAATACAATATATTGATTAGTTATCCTACAACTTTTAATTAAAGAAATTCATTTTTCTGTAACCTTTATGTTGTAAGAGTTTTTGATATACAAATTTTCAATTCCAACAAAATTGATTATAACAATAACAAATCCAACATGGGTCATGCTTCTGTAGGATTTTCAAGAATGCTCATATGTATGTAGTCTGAAATAATTTTGTGAGTACTGATCATGCAAAAAGATATCAATCAACTCTAAAAAATTCACCTTAAAAAAACTTTCAAATGACATTTTTCAGGTAAACTTGATTTTATTTGATAAAAAAAAGATTATTCAGAATTTTTGTAACAAAATTTTCAAATAAATAACACTATTTCTTGACCGACCATGTTCTCTGAGGCTCCTTGATCATGATAAAAACATTGTTGACTATAGCTCTAAACAATTTTGACAATTTTCATGCCGACAGAATCCTCGTAGTGCATCCTACAGTAGAGCACCTTTTAAAATCCACAAAGGCTACACTCTTTAAGGATTAAGGCCAATGCTCACCCAAGAAGTTCCCAATTTCCAAAATCTCCATAATTAATTAAGTTCGCTTACGATAATCTTGTAGTTTTGCAAGTGAAATAATGACGAATCAAGGAGGAATCAAAGTAATCTCAGAATGCTTTGTTAGACCCGAGCATGAAGTCGAAGCGGCCAAGCACCCCTATCACTAGCTTGGGCCCGGCCGGCCTAACCATGTTATCTACCGAACCCATTCAAAAGCGCCTTCTCTTTACATTTGAAACCCAGCTAGCCCGACCCGAAATCGAGCTGCTCGTCTAGAGGCTCAAGCGCGCTCTCTCCATCGTCCTCGTCCATTTCTACCCTCTGGCTCGTCTCTTTGAAACAATTAAGTACGAAGAGGGGCACGCTTGCTTGATCTTCCCTGACTGCAGAAAGGGTCCCGGAGCAGGGCTCATACATGCTAGTGTGGACCTCTCCGTAACGGATATTCTCTCATCCACTGATGTCCACCCTACCGCCCGATCATTTTTTGATCTTGGTGAGAAGATGGTCAATTACGATGGACACAGCAAGCCACTTTTATCAGTGACCGAGCTTCTAGATGGTGTGTCCATTGGGTTCACCATGAGCCATAGTACTGTAGCGGATGGCACCTCCTTTACTCATTTCGTTAGTGACTTATCCTAGATATTTAGATCCGAAGCAGATGGGAGTGAAAACCCGATCCAAATATCGCGTGTACCGCTATATAAGATGTTTGTTCCTGAGGGGTACTGTCCGATTTTCAAGTTGCCATATCTTGAACCCGAGGAGTTTATAATCCGGCATGATCCCGGTCCGTTAAGAGAGAGAATCTTCCACTTCTCACCCGACTCAATGGCAAGACTCAAAGCCGAGTCTAATGAGGAACGTGGGACTGAGACCCAAGTTATACCTTCCTTCATGGCCTTGAATATGTTCCTGCATGGGCCTGAATTTGGGTTGGGTCGGGCCGTAGCGGTTGGGATGGGGTATGCGAATAAGGATAATGGGAAGGTGACGACGAATCCAGGACGTGAAGGAGGTGGGCATATGTCTAAGGCCCGAGGCAATGAAAGCCCTTGAAGAGGACGAGGAGTTTGTAGGTTTTGTTATTGCGGTTTGAGCCTTGTTTCTGCTATTGCTTATGTGTATTAAACAATTTATCATTTTTTCCCGATTTCTCAGTGAATACAAGGTTTCAAAAAATCCTATTAAAGGTTTAGTAAAGAGTACTCATTTCTCTTACCTCTTCCTCATGCTTTTTATCAATTGGACATTCAATTAGAGTCATTTTTCTCGTATTTTTATTTCCTCCCATCACTTGAGATTATTCTAGAAGATAATATAGTTAGACATACTCTTATAATTAAGAAAATACATTTTACATATTTGATATTTTATGATCTCCTTACCCTTGCGAAGATAATATATTTAGACATACTCTTATAAGAAAATACGTTTTACATATTTGATCTTTTATGATCTTCTTACCCTCGTGGAGACTTTCAGGAGCTTGCTTGGAGGGGAACAAGACGGTTAATACAATACTAGTAGTTGTAGTTCCTTCTTCTCACTTGAAAAATCCTCATCAAGAGTACGGAGAAAGGATATGGAGTCATTCTTATACATCCCAGCTCTGCTTTACTCTCATTTTTTATGTACGTTCTAAATTGTGGCGGAGGCGAGCGCAGTGAATCCTTTTTATAAAGCCCAACCGCTTGGTGATCGGTGGATCCATCAAGTTCGATATGTATGGGCCTGCAATGGGGCTTGGTACACCAGTGGCAGGTTTAGCCGGGTACCCGAATAAGGACGTTGGAAAGGTGACAACGAATCCGGAGACTGCCTTGAGCCTGAGATCATGAATACTCTCGAGTCGGTTGGTGAGTCTCTAATAAGTTTTGTACCATTGGATTATAAAAAGAACAAAGAAACATGTGAAGCTACTTTTTCATTCCCTTACTGATTGGATCTATATTGTTGGTGTGACTTTGAGCTATTTTTAAACAATCGTTCACGGCCCATAGTAAAGATGACAATAGTATCAACAAATTTTTGGTGCATTAAATTACGCAAAGCATGTTTTTTACATGAAAAATTCTAGTATGGCTCTACAGATGATTCTTCTAGAAAAATGAAAATATTTAATTTATAGGTGATCAATGCAAATAATTTTAATTTATATGGATTTAGAAATTTTAGACAACAGTACGCTTTAAATAATAATAAATTTACAATATATCAGAACAATTTTTAAGCCGGAAGTATTAAATAATAAAGCAAATAAATTTTATTTAAATATGAGAGGATATTTAATAGTGATTTACAAAACAAATCACGAATATATTTGTGCTTGTAACTTGTATGAAATGATATTTAGATAAAATTCTGAAGGAAGCGACTAGAATGGCCGACAAGTCACATGAAGCTGCATGATTAGTTCATGTATGGATTTCCGTTTTCAAACTGATTTTTGGAGTACAGTCATCAATGCGTGGGATTTGGGATAAGAGAAATCTCACAATTCGATTCTCATCGTTTGTTTTCATACGGAAAAATTGCCCTGCTCGCTTGATTGGAAGCTCTGAAGGAAGCGACTAGAATGCCCGAAAAGTCACCTGAATTTTCACATCCCTTTCGGCTGAGTTCTCGTTCTCAAGGCCGGGCCGTTATATTTTTGAATTGTATGATAGGCAAAAAATTTGAGGTTCTCTTGTATATATCATCAATCATCATCAGTGACCTTTGCACCATCTGGACAAAAAAAAAAAGAAAAAAAAAAACCAGGCAAAGTCAGCGAATCAGTCTTCGAGATGTCATAGTCTTCGAGATGTCATAGGGGCACTTTCCCCCTTTCGGAGTTCACATCCAAAAAAAAAAGGATTTTGGTACTACAGTCCTCCTCGCCAGCCCTCCAAAAGAGAAAAGGATTATGGTAGGTGCATATTGAGTTAAGATAGTTTTTTATATTAATCAGATTTAAATTAATCCATTAAATGATCTCTGAAATCACCAAATGGATGATTATGATCAATTATAAATTACTACGTTGAAGAGTTATGTAAAAGAATTAGTCTAATCGACCAACCTTATTCCCCAAAAAAATTGTACGTATAATTCTGTAGTTAAAAAAATATTATAAGTAAATTAATTATTTTACAGAATTTTCAATTACTTACAACGTTACACATTAAAAAAAATTTTTTTGTGAGTGCAGAAGAGAGGAATGTTCTCTTTTATTATTCTAATTAGTACTTTTGAAGTAAATTTTAATTTATCTTACTAAAAACTTTATTATTTTTAAAGGAAGACAACCTCACCTTTGCTACGTATCATTTTCTCCACCTCTGACTTCATAATTGGCGCCTGTCACCTAAGCACTAGAAATAGGCTACGTATGGAACTCCCCAATTAGAACTAATTTCACTTAACACAATCAGCTTTATATCTCTGTTATTTTACAAGTGAAATTAGAAATGGTGAATCAAGAAGGAATCAAAGTTATCTCAGAATGCTTTGTAAGGCCCGAGCATGAAGTGGAAGCAGCTAAAAATCCCTTATATTTGGGCCCGATCGATCTCGCCTTCTTATCCCTCGACCCGATTCAAAAAGGCCTTCTCTTCCCATTCGTCACCAACTATACTCGACCTGAAATTTCTTCCCTTGTAGAGAAGCTCAAGCGCTCTCTCGCCCTTGCCCTTGTCTACTTCTACCCTCTAGCGGGCCGCTTCGAAACAAACAAGTATGAAGATGAGCATGCTTGCTGGATCTTCCTTGATTGCACCAAGGGTCCCGGAGCACGCCTCATCCATGCTAGTTACGTGGACCTGAGTGTATCCGATATCCTCTCCGCTACTGATGTTCACCCTGCCATCCGATCATTGTTTGATCTTGGTGAGAGGATCGTCAATTATGATGGTCACACTAAGGCTTTGTTGTCTATCCAAGTGACGGAGCTTCTAGATGGGGTGTTCATTGGCTTCAACATGAACCATAGTGTAGTGGATGGTACCTCCTTTATCCATTTTGTGAGCAGCTTGTCCGAGATATTCAGATCCGACCCACAAGGGAATGAAGGCCCTATTAAGATCTCACGGGTACCGCTTTATAAGATGCATGCCCCGGAAGGATACGGTCCGATTTTCAAGTTACCGTATCTCGAACCCGAGGAGTTTATAATCCGGTATGACCCGGGTCCGTTAAGGGAGAGAATCTTCCACTTCTCACCCGAGTCAATGGCAAGGCTCAAAGCTAAGGCTAACGAGGACTGTGGGAATGGGAACCAAGAGATATCTTCCTTCATGGCTTTATCGAGTTTGGTATGGAGATCCATAACCCGGGCATACAACCCACCGGGCCATGACAAAACTTGCTGCTTCTTTGCCTTGAATGCCCGACCAAGACTTAACCCGCCTCTATCGGATGACTACTTCGGAAATACAGTAGACAGAACCGGCGGGGTGTGCAAGGTGGATGAGTTACTTAGCCAAAGTTTGGAGTGGGGATCTGGGATTCTGAGCCAAGTGATTAAAAAGCATACACATAAAGCAATTTGTGAGACCCTGAAGATGTTTGCTGAAAACCCATCAGTGGTCCCACGGGGTGTGGATCACGCCGAAGTTTACGAGGCGTCGCACTCCGTGGTGATGGGCGGGTCACATAGATTTGATATGTATGGACCCGAATTTGGGTTGGGTCGGGCAGTGGCTGTTTTGATGGGATATTGTAATAAGGTTCATGGAAAGGTGACTGCAAATCCAGGACGTGAAGGAAGAGGGAGTGTGGATCTTGAAATTTGCTTAAGGCCTCAAACTATGAGCACTCTTGAAGCCGACGAAGAATTCATGAGTTTTGTTTCTTTCGGTTGACAAATTTCCAATTTGGAGTTGATCTTCTTTTTGCATTATTTGAAGTTGATTAAAATAAGTTAATTAACGGCTGGGCCGGCTATTTGTACGGAATGACAATTTTGTGGTACTTTTGGACTTTGTACTTAAAACTGTGGCCCAGACAAAGTTGTTAGTGCCTTTCTGTGAATGCAAATTCTAATGTCTTCATTCAAGAAACAAACTTTAGTTTGTTTTAAAAAATAATAATACAGGATGATAATATATATCTTGTTATAATATACTTTTTAAGTGTCTGATTTTAACTAAAAATAGAAATTGATGTTACAAAATTTGAATTCACCAATTTTTTAGTAGTTGTATTTAATTGTATATTGTGGGGCTTTAGTATTTATTGGCTGCACCAATGAATACAAACGATATCCTAATTGGATCAACCTTATTTATGAACATGTATTAAAATTATATATGTTAGTTTTGTAATATTAAAAATATATGTATAAACATGTGGTCTTACACAATTTTTAAGCAATAACACCATTTACCATACAATTATATTATTTTTGGAAAAATTGAAACTAATAATATGAACCATCAGGAGTATCGACGCGAATAATATGACCTGAGAAAGTTATAGCAAGCATTCTAAGTTTTGACGTTATTTTTTGTAAATAATATAACGTGAGAAAATTTATGCCGGATCACAACCGAGTCAAGTTTGTCCAAACTCTCGCTAGTATACTTACAAAAAAATATAGTCAAAGGTCAAATTGTTCGTTGTAATTTTCTCGGGTCAAATTATTCATATCGATACCCCAACAGTTCAGATTATCGGCGTCAATTTTTCTATTATTTTTTAAATCCAATCAATGATGTTATAATGTTTAAATCAAGATAAGATACTTATGACCTGTTGCGTTGTACCAAGACATTTACTATTTTACTTGTATATATACTTAATGAGTAAAAAAAAAGGCTGGATTCATCAATAGGATCTTGTTATATATGAATTTCACACACAATTTATCGTTCAGGGATAGGATTTGCCAATTAGGGTGTTTATTGCATTCATTGGTGTCACTTACACACTCTCTAATGCTCTACTTTGTAAAGTTGGTAATTTAAGCTTCTCTAATGCACAAATTGAATCAAACTTGGGGTAATAATTTTTTCTTGATTTAAGTCTCCCATCATTATCCATGTATGAGAACCCCATTGGCATTAAGTAGGCTTGCATGATTTAAGGTGTGAGATTGAAAATTTGAATCGCAAAACTAACTCCATCTAAAAAAAAGTTGAAATAATAAAATTTTAATATGAAATATAATCATAAAATCTAGCAAATGTATACAGATCTTATTCTTAATTAATCATCAAGTCAATATATTTCTTTTACTAATTATCTTCTGTTTTACTTTATTTATTTACAATATTTTTTAAATCAAGAATAAGCAGCATATTCTAGAGGCTATTTGGCCTAGTTTCTAGAAAACTGATTTTGCTTTTGAAAAGTAGCTCTTTCAAAACCTATAGTTGGAGCAATGTGAAGCGTTTGACATAATTTATAAGAGCATCCCCAATAGAGTTCCGATTTTTGGAACTCTAGCTTGCCACGTCAACAAAAGTTCCACAATTTTGGAACTTGCATTCCATCACTTCTCTAACAAATGGAACTCAATTTTAATCATCCAATAAAAATACTTGTCATGGACCCACTTCATAACACACAACCTATTTTTTTATTCATATAAAAATTATATATTACTTCAAAAAAAAAACAAAAAAAATAATAAAAAATACATCAATAGTGCCACGAGAGGGGGACCGCACTGGCATGGTGACTCGCGTGTCCCCCCCTCGTTTCTCCTTGCTGCCAGACAACTTTTTGCCATGCTTCTTCCACGCGGACCCCACCTTTTACTCGCGTGTAAACCGCTGGGGATGCTCTAAGTCAGTGCCTTTTTTAAATTTGAATTGTTTGGCCTCACTTTTTTTAAGTTGTTTTTTTTTATTTCTAATTATCAATCATAGTTGCCATTTTCCAATTCGTACTTCTTTATCAAATTCATTTGTTTATTAGGTCTTGTGAATGATTCAATCAATAATTATCATACGATTAGAAATTTGCGAGAAATGCTTCGGTAAAAAAAAGCACTCTCCACCGAATATTTTTCATGTAAAATGCCAGGAAAATATCAACCCCTAAACTCTTTGTTACGTTATATACAACAATTGATAATCATTAATGCCGATACACTAATTAACTATAAAATCTATAACATGACCCTAAGAGAAGGGAAGTAAATTATTTAGATTATAATGGTGTAGTTCTTTGCTTAAATTTCAATCATTTAATTAGAACTCATATCTGGACATTGTTCTTCTTCTGGGCGGTTAAGATGGGCTGATTCAACAATTAGAATGGCCAATCTGGAGATAATTTTATATCTGCAACTACTAGATATTAAAAAAAATGGTTCAAACAACCTTCAAGTCGTGAATTGAGACTCAAATCTTCATCGATCGAGGTGTGGACCGTAATAATAGGATGGCCATGCATGTGGCGGTTTATTCGACCGGAGATATTTTAGGTTTGAATGAATTATTTGCATCTATGTAATGAAACCGAAGAGAGAAGATAGAGATTAGAGCCCATTTTATGGGGAGGGAGGAGGAATTGTGTAGTTTCATTTGAGGCACTAGTTTCTATCTGTGCTATTGTATAGGTGATTTGAATTTTAAAATATAAATTAGATATAATTAATCATTAAAAAAATTAATAGTCTAAACTCTAAATAACTAATTTTCGGTACTATATAAATAGTGAAAAATCGTTCTTGTCATAATCTTCTATTTTAATAGCAAAATTAATATGTCTAATCCCTTAAAAGTATATCATGAGGATATTAGAGTATGGATTTGAATAGAGGAGATGTTGCGAATTTTTAAAACATACATAATGTATAGTAATGATAAAATTATACAATAAAAACACGAATTTAAGAAATGCCATATAAATAATTAAGTATATACATAGAACAAAATATTAAGATTAAGTAAAATTAAAATAAAAAAAAAAGCACAATAAGTACTGGTGCCCAAAAAGAATAAAACATTAAAGATTTTATTATAAAGTGAACTCTTATCTTCTTAAAATTTGAAACTATTTTTTTCCTTATATCTTAGTTTTAAAATTGGAGAACGTCAACAAAACTATCATCAATATGATTCTATTTTTTAAAATAAAAAAATGTGATCCTATGTAAAGCTAGGGTTAGGGTGTGGGCCTCAAAGATTTAAGGTTTATGGTTGGTCTGAAGACTTATACCTTATAGGTTCAAGCTATTGTTTTGGGTTTAGTATTTATTGTGTTCTTTGATTTAATATTAATATGTTTATTGGTGCTTTAAACTACTTCCTCTGACATATAGTTTAATGCTTACATGGGGTTGAAATATAAGATAAGCACTTGAACAATTAGTTCTTCGCAACATGGGGGACCAAAATTTGTGCCCGAGAATTTCTAAAATCCTAATGTCAGAAATTCCGAAAGCCTTTTCTCTCGATGTAATGTAATTCTATTGATCAATAATGCAAGTGCATACATTTTGGCCCTGTTTGGTGAGAAAAAATGAAATACAATGGAATCTAGGGGTGATCTCTAAGTGATGAAGGGTGAAGCTTGAATCTTAAACTCATGTATTTGGAGAGAAAAGGAATGGAATCAAGTTCCAATCCTTATTGTTTGGCTGTAAATTATGGAATGGAATCAAATCTGTTTTATTTTCAAAAAATAACAATGATTAATAATGATCAATAGTTACAATAATAGTTATATTAATGATAATGATAATAATAATAATAATAATAATAATAATAATAATAATAATAATAAT
>JACYFF010031955.1:1975341-1991825 GCA_017589665.1 Selenicereus undatus | reverse complement strand
AATAATAATAATAATAATAATAATAATAATAATAATAATAATAATAAACATTATTATCAATATTAATAATAATTATTATTAATATTAATAATAATTATTATTAATATTAATAATAATTAATAATTAAAAATAATTATTATTAACATTAAAAATAATTATAGTTAATAATAATAATTATAATAATGATAATAATTAATAATAATTTTTAATAACAATAATTAATCATAATAATTACCAATATTAATAATAATTAACAACAATAATTACAAAAATAATTATTATTAATACAAATAATAATAATCATAATTAATATTAATATTACTAATTATTATTAATCATAAATATTATTAATAATATTAATTAATTAAAAAAAAATACATCATAATAATATTATTAATAATAATTATTATTAATTAATAAGAATAATTAAAATCAGTGATTATTATTATTTATAAATATTAATAATAATTAATAATAAAATTAATATTTATTAATCATGATTATAATTATTAATTAATATTAGTGGTAATAATTAAAAATTAAAATCATATTTTTTGTTGTTATTAATCATAATAATAATGATTAACATTATCAATAATAATTAGCAATTATAATTATAATTATTAATTAATATTAGTAATAATAATTAATAATTATTATTAATGTTAATATTGATAATTACTGTTAATATTAATAATCATAAATAATAATTATAATACCACTTATTATTAATTTTATTAATAATTACATAATTATAATAATTATTAGCAATAATTAATAATTATTAGTTATAATTAATAATACAAATAATAATTATTAATCATAATTATAATTATTAATTAATTTTAATGCTAATAATTAATAATTATAATCATCATTGTTGTTGTTATTAATCATAATAATGATTAATAGTATCAATAATAATTAGTAATTATAATTATAATTATAATTATTAATTAATATTAGTAATAATAATTAATAATAATTATTGATGTTAATATCAATAGCTATTATTAACATTAATAATAATAAATAATAATTACAATAACACTTATTATTAATGTTATTAATAATTATATCATTACTAATAATAATAATAATAATAATAATAATAATAATAATAATAATAATAATAATAATAATAATAATAATAATAATAATGATGATGATGATGATGATGATGATGACGACAACGATAGTGATGTTGATTCCAGAGGGTTGGGGACTTGAATTTCATTGAAAATGGGAGAGTTCAAGTTCCTTAAGATTAGGGAAAACTTGATACCCCTAGTTATTAAGTTCAATCCCCTTAAAGTACCCACCAAACACAAAAGAGTAGAATTTGATACCTAAGGGGTTTAAATTTCATTCTATTTTATCTCACCAAACAACCCCTTTATGTAGTCTTCATATAATATGTTTTAGTTATTTTTTATTCCAAAACTTAATGAATAAGTACTATAGATAACTATTATTTTCTCTTTAAGAAATAAAATATTTTAAAATTATCTCCTTTTCCTTTTTTAGTAGGAAAAAATGTTATATTATTGTCAAAAAAAAGAAAGTATGAGTTGCATATTAAAAGTAAGTCATATCTTGCATTACCAATAATTAATCTTAATATTTAAATATTAAAACTAATTAAAATAATCATCTATCTGTAATATAAAAGTGAACACCAAACAAATAAAATATATCTTCTAAGTTTTACTATATATACTACTTATAAATTATCTTAATTTTTATTTTTAGGATTCACAAAAAAAGTTAAAAATGTAGCTAAATTTTTCTACCCTTCACAAAGTAATTTAAATGTAGTTACTTATAATTCTTTTTAGGAATGAACTTCATTATTCTCTTTCTAATATATGTATAAAAAATGACGTTAACATTTTCAATGTTGAATATGGTTTGTTTTCTATAATTTTGTCTTAAAACAATATTCATTTCTAAAAATTTTAACATTTTTGTAAAATATTTGCAAAGAAACCTTCTACAATTACCAACTGTATAGAAAGAGAGTAAATTCTGAAATGTTAGTAAATAAAGTTATGCAATTTAATTTATAGAAAGAGAAGAAACACAATTGTGGCATATAATGGATAAAGAAGATCCCAAAAAATACATCGATTAATAAAATACAATGAAAAGAACAACAAAACTCAAAGGGAGTACTAAACATACCCATTTAAAGGGCAAGGCTTACCAAAGAATAAATTCCCATTCGGTGGCTGTATCAATGGGTACGAAGATAGCTTAAAAATCCAAAATGTACTAAATGCATCCAATGAAGAAATGAAAAGCCCAAATTCACATAGTTAAACAAAGAAAATAAGATTTAAGATAAGAATCACAAACTAAAAGGATCAAATGTTATAATACTAACATGCATGCATGATTAGCCTGCCAATAACATGATCAAAATGAATGCAGATAGACTTGATCGGAGAGAGTATTTATAGAAATAGCATGAATTAAGGGTGATATCTAATGTATAAGAGTTGAAACTTCTTCAGTACATCTCATATTTAAAATTTAATACCGCCTAGTGCCGATTAATATATGATTTTGAGAGGAGAAAGAAACCAATAGTCGTCAAATGAGGAAAAATTTAATTGTTGTTATTATTTTTTTGGATAGAAAGTTCAGTTTTTGATAGGATATGGTAGTTTTTGATAGGATATGGTGGTTAGTGGTAACTCAAAATTTTAATTTTAATTTAAAAATATAAAATTAATCTAACAGATAAGATCAAATTTGTATGTTGCATCAACAATTAAGAATTCCAATTGCTTGAGATTTTAGGATTGGAGGAGGGAAACTATCTCAACCCCCAGCATCTTTACATTTATATTATAAAGATTTTAATTTGGTCTAATAAAAAAGTTCCATTAAACTAATTGGCCGCTAGGCGAGAAGTTGTAAGACCATTCTCAATGATGAGTCAATTTTTTGGCTCACCACCTTTGCCACATTAACTTGTGAATAAATTTTTTTGTTCACAATTCTACATTTGTTCAATGCAAGACTCACAATTTTGGCTTCCTAAATAAAATAATACTCATAGATCAACTCTATAACACACAACTTGTTTTTAAAATAAAAAAAAGAAAACACCAATAAAAATTTCAAAAATAAAAAAGCAAGAAAAATAGGCTCAAGCTAGCTCAAGGCTCGCAGCCAGCCTCACGAGCAGCAAGGCCGCTCAATTGCTGCAAGTGGCGCGAGCCGCTTAGCGCGACTCTCAAGAGGGGTGAGCCCCTCGCTGGAGCTGGACGAGCTCTAAATAGAAAGCACCATATTGGTGTTTCATTTGTACTAAATCAGTTTTTTTGAAATGGTTTTGGGTTTTTTTTTTTGGTGTGTTTTAAATTATTCATTTTACTAGAATCGAGCTATTACTGATTCAATAAAAAATTAAGCCTTTTCATCACAAATTTTTCTTTTTTACAAAAGTCATACAAATTTAAAAATTTGAAAAAGCAAGTGTGTTGGCCAAGTTTCCGTTTTAGACCTCCAGCAACAGTTTCCAAATTCTAGCCAAGCACCCTCGTAAATAACTCTTAGGTCAAAGATGCTCCCCATGAGCATCTTGTATATATAATAACATAATTTCACAATTTTCACTATAAACAGCTGCTTTAGAACAATAATTGTAGTTCGTGATTTAGGTGGCTGAAATGACCATAGTCAGCAGAGGTCCCCGGTCTAAAAGTCTCGCTACAAATTACAGCGACAAGTGACAACCCCCGGCCCACCCCCCAATTTGTCAGCCGGACGACAGCCAAAAAAGCACAGTGACTGAAAACGAAATGAAATTTGGTATATGCGGACGGCAGCCAGATTGAAATAGTACGATAGCCATCTGATTCTTCAAGGAACACAGTTAGGCCTTGATTTTTTCATATGTTATTTTGAATTTATTTATTTTAATTTATTTTAATTTATTTAAAAAAAATATTAATTTCAACTCACATTGGTCTACTTCAACCTACTTCAATCAACTTTAACTCACTCCTTCATAATTACATTCTCATTATTGTAACCTACTTTAACTCACTATAAAAAAATATATCAATTTCAACGCACTTTAACCTAATTCAACCTACTTCAGCCTAATTCAACATACCTAAAAAAGATATCAATTTTAATCCAACTTAACTCACCTCAATTAACCTCAATCTGTTTTATTTTTTGATCTATCTTAATTTATCCCCCCAAAAAACAGGTCCTTAACCCTAATCATCCGTCTCCCGCCACTCTTTTCTTTAGCAATTTTCGTCACGCCCTGCACCAATTGAAGACATACAGCCTTGCGTGGGGTACTGTCCTGTTAGCAAAATGCCAAGATTCTATCCATTACATTTTAAGTTCAATTTCTTCTTTGCTTTTTAGTTGTTTGCTGTTGCCTTTTTTGTCCTCAAGGAGCCCCCCTAAAAAAGTCAGGTATTATACAATATTATCATTTTTTAAATATTTTGTTAATGTATATAAGCTTGATTTGAAACAGTTTTAATTAAGATTTATTATGAGATAAATACTAAAATTTATTATTATTTTTAGCACATTTAAGGACAACTAATAACTTGTTTACCAGTAATTTTGATACAAAAATTCAGTGTAATACAAATGACCAATTACTTATCCTAGAACTTTAATCCAAAAAATTCGTTTCACAATAACTCTTATGCGTGAAGAGTTTGTAGTATACAAACCCTCTATTCCATAAAATTGATTATAATAATAACTTAATGTGGATTATGCTTTCTATATGATTTAAGAAAATTCATATATAAATAGTCTTAAATAACTTTACAAGCACTCATACAAATATGAAAATCAGTTGATTTTACAAAACCCACCTTAGAAAAACTTTCAAAAAGTATTTTTTTTCTAACAAATGTTACAAATTTGTTTATATTTGATAAAAAAATAATGATTTTCCTAACAAAATTTTTAAAATAGGTAACAATATTTCTTAACCGGCAATGTTCTCCACGGTGGCTCCTTGGTCCTTGACCAGACAAGATCAGGGGTGCTTTCTTCTAGTTCAAAACCACAAAGATAACGAGAAGCCAATATTATCTTTGCCTCCTCCATCCTCTCTCACATAACTCAAATATCCACCTATACGATACAAATACGCTCTGTTAAGGCCGGATCGGAGCTCACCCAAGAAGTTCCCACTTTCAACCAATATTTAACCCGACCTCTTCAAAAATTTGTTTACAATAATCTCTTTGTTCAACAAGTGAAATGGTGAATCAAGAAGGAACCAGCAAAGTGATCTCAGAATGCTTTGTTAGACCCGAGCACGAAGTCGAAGCAGCCAAACGGCCCTACCACTTGGGCCCGGTCGACCTAGCCATGTTATCTATCGACCCCATTCAAAAGGGTCTTCTCTTCCCATTTGAAACCGACTCAACCCGACCCGAAATCGAACTGCTCGTCGAGAGGCTCAAACGCTCTCTCTCCATCGCCCTCGTCCATTTCTACCCTCTGGCGGGTCGTTTTGAAACAATCAAGTACGAAGAGGAGCACGCTTGCTTCATATTCCTTGATTGCACCAAGGGTCCCGGAGCAGGATTCATCCATGCTAGTGTGGACCTCACTGTGTCGGATATTCTCTCATCCACTGATGTCCACTCAGCCGTCCGATCGTTTTTTGATCTTGGTGAGAAGATGGTCAATTATGATGGACACACCAAGCCTCTTTTATCAATCCAAGTGACCGAGCTTCTAGACGGTGTGTTCATTGGGTTCACCATGAACCACAGTGTAGTGGATGGCACCTCCTTTATCCATTTCGTTAGCACCTTATCCGAGATATTCAGGTCCGAAGGAGAAGGGGGTGAAAACCCGACCCAAATATCCCGTGTGCCGCTTTACAAGATGTATGCTCCTGAGGGGTACGGTCCGATTTTCAAGTTGCCCTATCTTGAACCCGAGGAGTTTATAATCAGGTATGACCCGGGTCCATTAAGAGAGAGAATCTTTCACTTCTCGCCTGACTCAATGGCAAAGCTCAAAGCGAAGGCCAATGGGGAATGTGGGACTGAGACCCAAGTTATATCTTCCTTCATGGCCTTATCAGGTTTAGTGTGGAAGTCCATAGCCCGGGCCCGTAACTCACCGGCCCATGAGAACACCGCATGCTCTCTTTTGTTGAATGCCCGGCCCAGACTTGAGCCGCCTCTATCGGAGAATTATTTCGGCAATTTTCTGGGACAAGTGAAGGCCGTGTGCAAGGTGGAAGAGTTATTGGGTCAAAGTTTGGGCTGGGCAGCAGGGGTTTTGGGGCAAGAGTTAAAAAGGAGCACCCATGAAGTGATTATGGACCTTATAAAGACAGTGTCCGAGCGGCCTATTGTGGTCCCACCGGGTTTGGAGCGGGCCGATCTATACGGGGCGGCAAACAGCGTGGTGATAGGCGGGTCGCACAGGTTTGATATGTACGGGCCTGAGTTTGGGTTGGGTCGGGCCGTAGCTGCTCGTATGGGGTATGCGAATAAGGATAATGGAAAGGTGACGGCGAATCCAGGACGTGAAGGAGGTGGGAGTGTGGATTTAGAAATATGTCTGAGGCCTGAGATAATGAAAGCCCTTGAAGAGGATGAGGAGTTCATGGGTTTTGTTACTGTGGTTTGAGATAGCGTCAAGGGCAACTTGAAATCGTTTTGTAATCGTTTTCTCTGTAAATCTTTTTCACAAAACTATTTTGTGGGTCGTATGGAATCAACCTCTCTATGGGTAGGAATACCGATAGAGGTAAGGTTGTCTACAGTTAGATCTCCCCAGACCCCGCGAAAGCGGAACCCACACTAGGAGTTTGTTGTTGTTGTTGTTGTTGGTTTGAGAAAGCGTCAAGTTTCTTGTAGTAGTCCAAATTCATATGTAAAACAAGTCATTCTTCATTAATTGAGCTCTCGGACGGTTTGTCCTTTGAAGGCCAAGGGCCTATGGCTGTGTCTCTTTTATAGTCATTGTGATTTGGGAGGAAATGTTGTGAGGGGTCATTGCCTCATTGGGCCCATATTCAACTAAATAATCCCGTCCATTAACAAACACTCAAGTTCAATGTATCTATTAAACAACCAAAGGATTGTGACGTATTAGTAACTCACTTTGTCCTTTAATCAATTGATCAGGGGTTTAATCCTTGACATTTTGGTAATGGAGAGCAATTCTTGATCAGCCTTTTTATCCTTAATTGGAACTCGTGGGGTGAGGAGATTAGTCATTGGTAAACGACTTTGCATATTTTTTTTTTTTGAGTGGATGTGAGCATTCAAATCCTAATTAATGAAGGCTTTTATGATTCCTTTCTTTTATTAGGGATAAGTGGTTCTTGGTACCTTTAAAACTTGGAAATAAAAAAAAAAGAAACAGGTCAAATCGGTTCCCAAATGTTCACTAAAGTTAAGAACCAAAATTGGAACCTCTAATTCTTGTTCCGATTCTAAAGCATCCGCCATCGATAGCATGAAAGTTTTCACCCCTTATATGTGGCGGTGTATTTTGAACTTACTATGTAGGAGACTCTTTTGGTAAGTAGTTATTTATATGTCGAGGGATATTGGAAATTAAAATTCCTCCTCTTTAAACATATACGAGCATAACAACATGTCTAATTAATTTGGCGAAATCGCCAGCAAACTTTAATTTGACAGTCGACAGCATAACAACATGTCTAATTAATTATATGAAAGATCAATTTCCAAACTTTAAGGGAGTTATATGAGCAACAAGCAGGAGGGTACGTACCATGTGATATGTCATGGCCTTTCCCCCACTTTAGAAGAAGGTCAGAAGCATCTGATTATGCATTTAACTCTTAGTGACTGTATATATGGGGCCATTCTTAACAACCATAATCCTTTTCGACACAAGGGTTGGTTCCATAAATTAAAATTAAAGGAACTAAGCACATTAAAAATGAAAAAAGTCTAAGTCTACATTCATTGCTTAGACAAATGCAAAGCAAATTGGATAATTATTTGAAACAAATGGGTCCTTGAGTGTCTCCTACATGCTCAGTCCTCTGTGGCTGTGCCAAAACCTAGCCTAAAAAACAGTGGGCATGCAAATGCCCTATTTCACAACCATTCTATAAACAGTCATTAACTTCTCATTCTTTACACTCAAAAACTCCTCCAATTAACACTTCTTTCAGCTAGTAAAACTGAAGTTTCCCATTATTAAGCATTGAGAAAAAATTCATACATAGAAGATGGGTATCCAACTAATCGAGAAGGTTCAACCCAAGAAGATACTTCAGAAGATGTTATCTAACATAAGCAGATCGTCAGTTGTACTCTCACCAGATATACCAAAGGGTCATGTTGCGGTTTATGTAGGAGAAACTTACAAGAAGCAGTATGTGATTCCGATACCACACTTGAACCACCCTTTGTTTCAAAATGCGCTCCATGTAGTGGAGGAAGAGTTTCGGGTTCGACCATCCCATGGGCGGTCTTACTATTCCTTGCAGGAGGACTACTTCTCTAGTCTCATCTCTCTCATTAGGTCTTCCTCATAGTATTGGTTATGCCAGCTAGTCTTTAATATTAGCCCGAATTTCTTAAGATTTAACTCCTCAATTTTTGTGATTGGTTAAATGTAAATTTTGTAACATTAATTCCCCGATTGATTATACTGTGACAGACTAAGGTTTCAACTTTCAACTACAAGGTGGCTATCTTTACTTATCAATTATTTAATCTTCAAAATTCAACTTAAAATGGAACGAATATAAAGTTGGGAAATGTCTACATTATGCACAAGCCCAAATTATTGATCAGGTCTATCGTAAGATCTAAATATAAGTTCTTCAAAAGGAGCTCTCGAGGTCATGATCTTATCTTAATGTTTGGAAATGAATGTATATATGGATATAGATATATGATACGTCTAGACAATTAATCAGGCATATATATCTTGACTCGATCATTTCTCTATTTCTAAATGACTAAAGTTGGTGCCATTCCTGAAATCGTAGGGAGACAGAGTTGGTAATGAGTTGGGGTTGGGTTGTTTCAACATTCTTCAACTCCATAAGCTCCTGTCCCCGTACCTAACACAACACCGTTGCTTTAGCAAACTTTAAATATTGACCTTCGCTAAATATGGGCTACAGTAATATAGAATATAAATCCAATGAAAAAAGAAAAAAAAAATTCAATTAACCCTGGTTTTGCATATATAGATGTAATTAAAGCAAGGAGGAAACATGCAGGAATTTGGCTTGTCAATTATATGTCTGCGTGCGTCAGAAATATATATCTTGGAGCTTCAGATCAATGATCTTTACGAATAAGTGGGAAGTTGTCGGCCATAAGGTTCTACATATCCCAGAATTCCATATATGTGTCTTAGCAAATCAGCAAATGTGCAGTATAAATAAACAGATTAATTTGAAACTGCTAAGTTCATGGTACAGTGCAAGGATTTGGCAAAGGAGCATTACATCATGCATATGTTGCTTATGTTATACGTGAAAACAGCAGGAAGAAATTGCTATTCTATGTAGGAAGCTTAAGAACATTCATGACATATATGTACATATATCATTGCCAAGTAATAATTTAACCGAAATAGTTGGAATGCGTTATTTTATTAATAATTAGATCTGGTAAATTAAACTAACCCGTATTTAGTTATAAATAACAGTACTTATGCACTTGAAATAGAACCCATACCAGCTAATTTTCGGATGGGGCCTTTTTAATTGGAATTTTTATGTGACCAATATTAAGCGCATTTGATTTTTTTGATTGGACCCCCAAAAAAAAAACCGCTCAAAGATGATCAGTAATCCATCCAATCGTTTGACAGGAACACTGCAGCTGCAGAAGACCCTCATCTAGGCTAAAATGATCAGGAGTACATTTCATAAATTATGGCAATAATAGACATGCATATATAGGATATCATATTGTATTATAACTAGTAACTAGAAGCTCAAGTTGCAGTAAATTAGCCAAAAAAGGTTCCCACAAGTTGCATGCCTTTAATATTAGCAGCACCATAACTCCATGCAGAAATGGCTGTTTCTTGTATATATACATGCACATCCATGGATCGAAAACACATCAAACAACCAAATTTAAGAAAATATTCTCGAGCAGTTGATCAATTCATCAGCTTCAAAATTAAGATATATATCGTCAGACATGGGGATTTTCAGCCATGCTAAGCAAGTGATCAGACGGCAAACGAAATCTAAGCAGGTACAGGTGCCAAGAGGCCATTTCGCGATATATGTAGGGGATAATGGCAAGCAAGATAAGAAGAGGTTCGTAGTTCCGATATCTTACCTGAAACACCCCCTCTTTCAAGCCCTGCTAAAAGAGGCTGCCGAAGAGTTTGGTTATGACCATGGAGTGCATGGCTTAGTTCTGCCTTGCTCTGAGTATTACTTTCTAAACCTCATTTCTCTGTTGAATAACTCTTCACGACCAGATAAGCGATAACAATCTAACCTATTGAGTATTGATGTAGTTTCACTCATTCTTTCCAATGATTCTCTCAGATATATACATGGTTGCAAGTTATTAATTAGCTATGTATGTACATCAGTCCAAACAACTTTTTTAATTTGTTGTTAATTTTCATCCATGGATTTGCATTATTTGTTGAGATCATATTACCAACTATGAGATGGGAGTTTCATCTTTACCCATATTGTCATGGTCAATGGACTATTTTAAGCGTATGTCTATTGATTAAGCTAGGTTATTTGGACTGTTTGTTTTGCCTATTAAACACTTCTGTTGAGACACTTGACACTTGGTATGGTATGGATACATGAGCCCTAATTTTGACACAAAAAGAAAAAGGAACAAAATTTTGTAGAAAGTTATTGAACCTAATGTGATACCTATGTAAGATACTCGACACTAATAACATATAAGGATATGATCGAATTTAGATAACATACAAAAGTCAACTCTCGCCAGGGGGAGGTATTGTGCTGAATTGGACATGCATGGATGAGTTTGTAAGCCGGGAAAGTTAACAAATTTTGAACTGAGTAGGGTCATTGAGTCATTTTATTGCTGAACTGTTGTGAGGAACATAGTGTTGGAGTTATGGATTAAGCTGAATTGAACTATAGAATAAATCAGAGCGTCTAATTAGTCCAAACTGTGCATAATTAAGTACTTGTAGTTAGTTTGACTTTACAAAAATAGCAAATCAAGGATTCAAGGCTAAACAAGTATACAGGTATGTCAAAATCAATTAATTAAATCAAGGGAGAATTTGAATGCACAAGGCAATATATAATTATGATCAACTTCGGAGATAATCAGCATGTATATATTGCCATTTGCCAGTACGCGTAACTGATGATGATCAATTAGGAAGTCAACTATGACAAATCATGCATAACCAACATATTGCGGGAACCCAATTTGGCCACTATTTTCTTCCTACATATTTATATATAAGAAAATAAATTATAGAAAAGAACTAAATTTATAGATTTTATCAACAAAAATCCTTAATATCCTTGTCTAAAAATTGTGAACTGATTGTATTTCTATTCATAATTAAAATTCACAAAGTTTGACTAATAACAGTCAACTACAATGAAGTTAATTATAATAATTAGTAACAGTTTAATGGAGCCAAGAGTAGGGACTTGTTCACTACTCAGAGCATTCCCAGCACAGTTGATGCAAATGGAATGCTGGTCCTGTACTGCCACTTGTTTAATTATCATTGAAAGCTGAAGGTAATGGCACGCAGGATGGAGGCAGAGTTCCAACACATGGGCCATCTTTTTTTTGTTTTTTTTTTGGTAAAATATAATTTTTATATGATTAAAAAAATAAATTGTGTGTTCTAAGGTGAGTCAATGATAAATATTTTTATTGGGTTATTCAAATTAGAGTTTTATGGGTTGGAGAACTGATGAAATACAAGTTTCAGAAAATTAAAACTTTTACTGATGTGATAAGCTTAAATTACAAAAAATAAAACTATAATTAAAAATGCTCTTAGATTCTGCATATTTGACATTCATTTGTACATAATTTGTACATAATATATATATTTTCCAAGGACAATATAGCTTCCGCATGTGGTAATTATTTCCTAATTGATACGAGGTTAGTAGCTTTTCAGTATCATGTGCCACGGATGTGCAAGACAAACATGAAATTTTCTCCCTTTTAGAGCATTCCTAGCCAGAGTTTCAGATTTTGGAACTCTGGCCTGCCACGTCAGTAAAAGTTCAATAATTTTGGAACTTGCATTCCATCACTTTTCCAACCTATGGAACTCAATTTTAATAATCCAATAAAGATATTTGTCATGAATCCACCTTATAACACACAACTTGTTTTTAAAATTATTTAAAAATTATATACTTACTCCAAAAAAAAAAACAACAAAAATCAAAAAAAGACATGAAAAATTGGCACGGAAGAAGGAACGTGCAGACGATTTGCCACGAGTGTCCCTCCCCATTTCCCATGCTGTGAGCGCATCCCAAGAACGGATATGACATGCGGCCCCTCCTTCTTTCCCCGCGTGCTTAGCATTGGGAATGCTCTTAGAGCATCCCCAATAGAGTTCCGATTTTTGGAACTCTAGCTTGCCACGTCAACAAAAGTTCCATAATTTTGGAACTTGCATTCCATCACTTCTCCAACAAATGGAACTCAATTTTAATCATCCAATAAAAATACTTGTCATGGACCCACTTCATAACACACAACCTATTTTTTTATTCATATAAAAATTATATATTACTTCAAAAAAAAAAACCAAAAAAAATAATAAAAAATACATCAATAGTGCCACGAGAGGGGGACCGCACTGGCATGGTGACTCGCGTGTCCCCCCCTCGTTTCTCCTTGTTGCCAGACAATTTTTGCCATGCTTCTTCCACGCGGGCCCCACCTTTTACTCGCGTGTAAACCGCTGGGGATGCTCATAGAAATTCAGCGGAAAGTTTGTGCACATGCCTATTGCATAGGCTTACTTTCGGCGTTATGGCCGGCAATTGAAGGTGAATTAACGGGGAGTCTCTCAAGTAAACAATTAGGCTTGATATTAAAGTGGTCAGGTCAATCGTATGATGTGGGGCAAAAGTGCTTAATTGTGGGTGTATGTTGATTGTCAATGACCTTTAAATTAAATATTATAAGTTTTTTTTTTTCAAAGAAGCTATCAGGTTTCTAATCATATATATCATACTTATAGAAATACGTATTTTCATATAATTTATACGCATACATATGTTAAAATTTGTATGTACACACATACATGTAATGTTTGGTTGAATGTAATGTAATGCAATCAACTTTGTAACACAATTATAATTATCTAGTTTGTGATAATCATAATTATAAGGTAGTTGTTATTTGCACTACTTTCTTACTAGAATAAGGTAACGGAAACGCAATTACAATCTTATTTGCATTAATTACAACATTGTCTACATCTAACCAAACATTACCTTGAGTGTATGTTCACCCAAGAGTACACTAAAAGTTATTCCAAATTTCTGTCATACTTTTATTATTCCGGCTACTTCAAATGTCTATACCTTATATTCCTCACACATTGAAACCCAGGGCCATTTGTTGGTAAACTGCCCCCTCTTGCAGCATTTGGTGCATCATCTCTATTGAAGTGGGACAACAGCTTGCAAGGTCATCCACCTTTAGGCAATTATATGAAGGCTGGCTGGCTAGACCATATAGTAATGCGATCAAGAAAGAGTTTTGGATTGCTGCTTTCTTTGCTGTGGCTTGAAGCCTATAGATGACCAGGAACGGAGTAATTTTTGAGCCACAAGGCATGGATGCAGCAGTCTTGTGTCATACAATCAAATGAAGTGTGACACTATGGTCTAAAGCATGGAGAGTGAACCGTTATCGTACGCTATTGGGGATCTAGTCAGGAACTTAGCCTCAATTAATTCCAATCCTATTTTTCTAAGAATTATGTCAAGCTTGCCGTGAGCTTGTCTGTTTGTTTGGTCTTGCTGTCCTCGTTGTTAGTTTTGTTTTTGCTTGTTGCTCTTATCAGTTCTCTTTGTTTTCGTGTGTTGTTTGGTTGTACTCATGCCATTGCCATCTATCAATTGGAAAAAAAAGGTATGCGCCCCCTCTCTCTGAACTTTGAGGCCCATTGAATTATCTTTGGATAAAGTATATAGTGTAGCCAATATACCAATTTTCAGATTATAATCCATTTCTTCTCAAAAGAAAATAATAATTTCAGAATGATTAATTTTATATTAATTCTAGGTTCATGAATCTATTGAGCATTTCAAACTCAAAAAATTTCCAATTAAAAGGACAAAATGAACAAGACCATTATCTTTGGCATGAATTTTATATAAAAGGGAGCATATCATATGCTTCACATCACATGGGCGTGTTGGTGTTGTGCATCATTTTCCAATGTATGCCACTTTTATTTCCTCATTTTTTTTTTTTTGTGCGTTGGGGTTGGGGGGGAGTCAAGGGCACAAGTGGGTACAACCAAGGCACAGTGTTCTTGGACCCAACTTGGCATATCCATGTGAATATTAGATAATGTGTGGGTCATATGACAAACTAATCAAATTTCCAAGTTACATGTATAATATCTCCCTATAAATACCGGTCATATACACTCAGATGAACCAGCTTCCAAAATCAGAAGGAAGCCTTCTCTGATCTTCTTATCTTCACTAATCATAATTAGACTCCTTTAATTCTACTTTCAACCATTAAACTAAGCAAAAACCATGGGTTTTAGGTTGGCTTCTGTGATCACAACCACCAAACAAGTCTTGAAATTGCAAAGCAAAAGGCAGGGAGTCCCTAAGGGCTGTATCGCGGTTTATGTAGGAGATCATAACAAGGAAAAGAAACGGTACGTGGTGCCCTTGTCTTGCTTAAACCATCCAGCATTTCAAGAGCTGCTTAGTCGGGCTGAAGAGGAGTTTGGCTTTAATCATCCCATGGGCGGTCTCACTATTCCTTGCGATGAAGAAACCTTTGTACATGTTGTTAATTGTCGGTAGAGTCCATAAAATCCCTAATTTTTCTTTCCACATTATTCATATTTATAGGAACCAATTAAATTGGATCAATGTGTATATATATATACAAACAGTTTCCACTCCAGTTAATTAATTGAGTGGGCTGATTTTCTGTCGTTTCAATGTCAGTTGAGAAATCAGAATACAATTCTTTGTTAGCAAAGACACGTCAAATTTGCTGCATAATTGTCAGATCACGCTTTCACATTTCAATATAGACTATGTTGCCCTTCTGGTTTATCATGAGAACATTGAAGAGGAAAGATGGGTTAGGTTAGGATTAGACAGAGCTGAGCTTTGAATTGGATGAATACTATGATTAAACATAGAAGGAGACCGTAGAGTGGAGCTTGTCTAAAAAAAATTTAGATTTTGGTAAGAAGATTTGAATTGACTAAGCTTTAAAATCTAGAATACCCGAATCAATTTGGATGGGAGAACTGAATTTAGAGCCCAGTATATTCAAGGTTCTAATCTTTGTTTTTTTTGGTGCGTCAAATCTTAATTTTATCACTATGTAACTTGAAAGACCACAAATGTTTGAATATAGATAATGCATTTTAGGAGCGTAGTAATTCATTCTTAATATACATGATGTCCCGTGGCCTATTATTTGGATTCACCTCCTCATATCACAAAAGGACAAAAAAAAATCACTTACCAACGTAATAATGCAGATCTTATTACTTAAGCTAAATGCTCAGCAAGCAATAAAACTCGCATTTTTCATTTTTTTAAATGTCCTAGAAAAAGTTCAAACACCCCTCCCTCCAAAAAAAGAGACCTAAGAACATCAAGCTCTGCTGGATGATCAAGGATATCCACATTTGTTGTGCACCTTTTTAACGTTCTTACCAAAGTATAAATGAAAAAAAACATCACTATATATAATAACATGTAATATTTTAAAGTTTAGTTGTTATTGACTCATGAAATAAAGTTTTTCCAATACAAATTCTTTCCTAAGAAAACTTAAACTTGAAATTTTATCTAAATAACGATCAAATCACTTAGCTAAAATCATATTAAACAGTGCGATTCAGATACCTAGGAGTTGCCTCTGCAGAAATTGGTCAAAATCCATCCTCATAACTTCGAAACTAATTTTATATGCAGTGCATTTAGACTAGAAGATTAACCAAACGTGCCAAAGCGTATTTTCCAACTTGCCGAGGCACGAATTCTAAATGAGGCTGGTGGTTTGAAAATTCCTCAACTCCATACATGCCTGTCCTTCCACCTAACTCACTCCAAGCAGCAAAACAGAGGAGAAAGTTTGTCGATTATAGGTCTGCATAGCTACCGAAAAAGATTTTTCAGTTCCAACTTGTAATGAACTACATCAATGGGAGATATGCAAATCGACAAATCTTACGGCATACCCCCTAATTCCATATGTATGTCTCTGTATTATATATATATATATATATATATATAT
>JACYFF010031955.1:1894410-1970309 GCA_017589665.1 Selenicereus undatus | reverse complement strand
ACACACACACAATGAAGAAGGAAAAAAAAAGAACAAAAAAGAAAAGAAATGTGCCAAACAGAGAACATGCCGCCATAGTGAGCAATTAACACAAACCAACACCCCATAAAAAAATAATCCTAAACCCAGACAATCTCCCCTGCTCTCCTCCTCTCTACCCGACCACGACACCCACCCCCTCCCCTGTCTGCGTCGCCGTCCTTCCTGCCGGCCGGTCGACGAATCACCAACGGTTGCTTGCTCGCCGGTCATCAGTCACCGAGACAACCCTTTTCCAGTCTCTGTTTGTCCTCCCACCCGACAGGCCATGGCCCTGTCTCTGCCACTGCTCGCTGCCTCTCCTCCTCGGCGCCCCAGCCTTTCCCGGCCGACCACTGGGCGCCGGTGCTTGCTGCCGCCCGATGTGTCGCGTGCATCAGCCCCTTCTTCACCCCCATATCTAGCTTCAATTGGGTAAAAAGGTAAAACCCTAACTTTGCCTAAATTTGATGTTTGGGTTGATTTATGATTAAATTTTGCAAGTAAATAATGCAATTGGCTTGTATGAGTATTAATTTATAGATTTCTTGGGTTGTTTTGCACTCTTTGACTGAGTTGTATGTTGAAGGTTAAGGACGAGTATGGGGAATGGTGGTTTAAAGGTTGTACATGAATCTTAGTTGTTTGTGAGGATTAATGATCTAATTAACATCAGTGAATGCCTACTTGTGAATTTCTTGAATTATTGCGAAAATCTGAAAGGAGTTGTGGATTTGGAGAACGAAGGAAAGGTGTGGTGAGGGTGAGTAGGAGATTACACTAGCATTTTAAGTCGTTCACGACGATTTAGTAGTATTTAGAGGAGCTTTGTGTATAATCAATGAGGAATGGGGGAATTAGTATATTGAATGTGTGGGTTATGTCATGATCATGGCTTGGTAAGCTAAGGGCGTTTGGAGTAATCCTAGTGGAGGTTTGAATGAAATTAATGGGTTACACATGTGTTGAAGCCATGGATATGGTGATTAAAGGTTTTCGGGTAATGTTTATTTTAAATTATGTTCATTTTAAATTATGAGGCCCAAATCAAGTGGGGATATGTATACGTGTGACATGATATGTGGATATACTGTTATAAGTTAGTATCATGGAAGATAGAGGAGGGGAGGAAGCGAGAGAGATGTAATGCCTAATGACCTTAAGTATATTGAGGATACTACGTCTATGTGCAAACCCTAATTTGATTATGAGATGAAGGTGATCAAATGGGTGTTAGCTTAGTGTGAATATGGGATAACAACCTAAATCGCATAAAGGGTCAACCAAATAGGGATGCAGAGTGGAGGAAAAGTGTGGTTTCGGTTGAATTAGAAGGAATTTGAGGGTTAAAATTATATTAGTACCAAGGTATAATAATAATAATGCGGATATTGAAGAGGAGAATGACAATAAATAACAGTAATAAAGAGTTTATAATAATAATAATGCGGATAATAGTGATGCTGATGTCGATATTAATACACACAAGACAAGTCATACTTTTATGCTGTTATAACCTCTTTTAAATAAGTGACAGTAATATTGAAGAGGAGAATTAAAAACAAAAATAAAATAAAATCAGTTTAAGTTAACAATGATCGTTACACTAATAATAACCAGTGAGGTTAAGGAAATTTACAGTATTTAATCAGTAAGAGAATCTAATAAAATTTCTTAATCTATACTAATCGCATACATATATATTTACAGTATTTGAACTTTTAAGCTTATTTTAAGTCTTAATTGGTTCTTTTTCTTTATATCTGTTGTACAGCGTTCATTTCACTTTCCAGAAAGAAAGGAGCTTTATGAATGGGCAATGGAGAAAATACATGTTTGTTGGAGAGGCTATAAATGTGAGTTGAAGGTGGCACTATTTGATGGTAGAAGTCATGATGAAGCAATTAGCAAAAGACCAGAACACATACCACTTCAAACATGGGCCAACTTAGTACAGTTTTGGGAATCAGACAAGGGAAAGGTAATTATGTGCTTTAAGAACATTTACAGTTATAATTATTTTGAAATAATGCAACTGTTGTGATGTGATTTGTCAATTTTTCATTCAAGCTAGAACTAAAAGAGGAATTGAAAATCGGGGCAATAACAAAATGTGTCACTACGGAGGGACGAAGACTTTCGCACGTGTACGTGCTAAAGAAGATGTACTATGTATATCCTATTTATACTATAGCTCACTTTGATTTTAGGTAACTCATTTAGTATTTTACATACATTTTAGGAAAAAGGCAACAAGATAGATAAGCTTACAATATGGTTGAAGACCCATGCACAAAAAAAAACTATAAAACTTGATGATGTTTCAGCTAGTGCAAAGGTATAAGTGTTTAATTTTATTTAATTTTTTCATTCGTTTTATTTTTTCTTACTAATGTGTAACATGACAGGAAGCAATTGAAAATGAGTTATCTCGCATTGAAGAAGATTCTTGTGATGATGCTACTCGAGATGAAATTTTCAAAAAAGTTTTTGGAGAAGACAAATATGGCTATGCTAAGACCTTTGGCATTGGGGTCAAAGTCCCTCGTTCAACTTCTAAAAGGTGCGCTTTAGAGGAAGAACGAGCTAAAAGAAGGAAAATCGAGCAAAAACAACAAGAAAGTCGAGAGAAGATTGAACGTTTGGAGAATAAACTTGGATATGTCACCAATTTGGTGAAAGTGCTTTTGAAGCACCAGGTATTTCTATATAAGATATTTTATTCTTTGTTAATAAGCTAGACATAGTGGTCATATATAAAACTTATATGTGGTATGCTTAGATATTTTAATATTTGTTGATGAGCTAGACATAGGGCCTGTTTGCGGATTGTTTAATGTTTGGTATACTCCGGGCGAGTGGCCCGTAGAGTTGTGGACTCCGGCGTGTAGCCGTTGAGCTTGTTTCTATGTTCTTTTATACTTCTACTCGATGCAGGGAATTAACGTAAGGCTTTATGCCTGGGAAATGGTTAGTTTTCAGGGAAAACTCTGTCCGTTTCGCCCCAAAATTTAAGTAGGAATTTAAGAAATCGTTGATACTTCTAACGCTATGGGTTGGGGGTCTCACAGATGGTATCAATGCAAGGATCTGTGACCATAGGTCACGACCTTAGTCCTGCACTTCATATAGTTTTCTAGGAACGCATTTGTGATTATGTTCTATTGTGTGCAAATGCAGTTTTGGTATGAACATTGAGAGTCTTAACATGCTAAAACTAACTTTATTTTTGTGGATCTGGAGCATTGTCATTGTATTTTTGTCATTCATTCTTTGTCGTCGCGAGTTGCATGCCATCATTATAAATATTCTCTATTACCTCTTCTTAAGATTTATGCTTTTGTGCTTGTATAATAGGGAATAGTGTAGGATGTTCTTTCTTCATTCGAGGAAGGTGAGGATATTGATGATGACAATGAAAAAGGTCATGCATTTGAAGAAGAAAATGGGGAAGAGGTTGATGATCAAGAACAAAATGATGAGTCATAGTTTGAGTTCTCTTATGTGGTTAACTTTTCTTTTAACTTATCTTTTAGGTAGACCAAGTAATGTTTTTGAGTTTACACTTATAGTTTTGACTTTAATTTCAATGGAAACAATTGCTAGAGTTATGTACTTATTTCTTATGAACTTTTGGTGAATGTATAGCACTTTTGAAAACTTTTAAATAACATTGTGCTTTTTTTTGGTTGATTCTTCTATTGCCGATAACTATTGTACCTATATGTTTGATTATGTTTAGGTATATTAGTTGAAAAAATAAGTTCCCACTTGAATGGATGGACTATTGGCAATAGATGTTTCAAATCATGAAGTATATGAAAGAACATAATTACCAACAGATTGCAATTTGATAGAGATTCTGTTTTGGCAGTATCAGTAGTACCAACAGATCGTCGTGTTGGAAAAGATTAAAAAGGTGGGAAAAAGAAAGAATTAGCAACAGATACAATATGTTGGTGAATAATTTATGCCGTCAATTGGTTTAGCACCAACAGAAGCATCTGATGGTAACACTTCCCATCACCAACATATTATACCTCTGTTGGTAACACGATGACATTCACCTACAGATTCATTCTGTTGGTAGTACGGAGCACTTGTAACAGATTGCAATATCTGTTGGTAAAACTAATACCATCACCACTTTTTACCAACAGTCTAGCAACAGACCAATATCTGTTGGTATACGGTTTTACCAACAGTAAATGTACTTATTGCAACAGAACTATCCATGTTGGTAAAAATTACTTTTTTTGTAGTGTGGGTTTAACCATCCCGTGGGTGGCCTCACTATCCCCTGTGATGAAGAAACCTTTGTCCATGTCATCAGCAGTCGATGGACTTCCTCGGAAAACAAGTTGGAACCTGTACAATTCTGACATTAAATTCCTTTTTTAAATCTTACAGATTCACGAATCAAATTGATTCAATATGTAAATACAGACAGTTCCTGCTCCATTTAACTGAGCAGGTTGAATTTCTGTAGTAATAAATCTGTTCAGAAATCAGGGTACCCATTCTTTGTTTGCAAAACATGTCTGCAATATTCTTCACAATCTGGCACTAAGCAAATATTAATGACAAAGACCAACTTCATCTCAAATATTCCACTCTGTTTCCAATTCAGGATAATGACTGAGGCGCAAATAGTCACCATCCAATTGCTCACTTGCAGATGATTATACTCAATGTAAATTCAAGGAGAACAAGCCGTTCCCTATAACCAATCAACAATGCAAGTGGAAGCCCACCAGGGCTTATATCATGGTCCTAAATTTGATAGTTTCACTCACTTACGCATAGCCTAATGTTCTTCCCCTCAAATGTATGTACTTTCCCCATTTCCTTCATCGACCTTAAGCAAAAGCCCACTCAACTAATGCTTCAAACCAGCAGTAAGAGTTTCCAAGATACTAATCCAAAGAGTCCCTATGCTACTCTACCAGAGCTTCTCCAAGCTTAGCACTGTCTTGAGGAGTAACAATGCCGTATTATATAGAGCATTCCCGCTATCCCTGAGGGTTACTGGAAATAACCACCAAAGGGTGGAGCTGATGCTACCGAGTCATGGCAAAGCTAGACATGTTGTAACTCTACACCATGTTGTCACACAAAGCAAAATCCACGGGGCCATAGCATGCCCTTACCCAACCAAACTATCAGCCTTTACACGGCTTTTGGAGAAGGTCCAAGAAGAAAGTCCTATTGATGCACCATGGGGTAATGGGGTTATGGGGTTATACCATGATTTTATCCAACCAAAATATCAGCTTTTAATTATACCACTTTTGGAGAAGATCCAAGAAGGAAGTCCTATTGATCCAAGATCCACAATTATAAGCACAAAGTGAGGGTCCCAATAAACCAATCAGCAACACAGGAGTTTGTTATAGCTTATATTTTTATATCATGGTCCCATATTTCTTCTTTCCGTATGGATTACTTTCCTTTTTCGCATCTGCATAATTCTAATACGTAGTCTTTGTTTTAAGATTAAGATCTTATCCATACATAATACAGATCACATGTATAACCAAAACACTTCAAAATAATACAGCTGAAATCCTTGCCCGTGGGGGTTTGGGCATCATATTATGATAACCATTTGAATCACAAATACTAGCTCTCTGACTTTCTAGCATGGACTAGGCATGGTATTTAATTGGTTATTAGTTCACACTCTACATGAAGGTATTATAATAGCACACTAATGAGTCTGTCAAATTTATCAGATCCAGGCTGCAGAAAAGAGATCACAAGTTGGGCCCAGAGATCTTTTCACATGGGAAGATAACAGAAACTATCAAATTCATGCAGCCACTAATAACTCATACAGAAAAACAGATACTTTATCCCATAAGCATCAACCACCACATTAGTTCGGTTTATTCTATTTTTAGCATAGGTATTCTACAATCTCTCCCAAATCCCAAGTATGGAAGATAATATAATACAATCAAGCACATGGCCATGAGCATCGGATAGGTGAAAAATTCAATGATTTACCATTCATCTCCAAGTTGGCCGAGCAAATTAAAGATTTATGGGCAGAAGATTCCTTAGATTTGCTGAAATAGCTCTGAGGCAAGCACTATCATATTTATAACAAATTTTACAGAAAATACAATATGGTAGAATCTTAAAATAGCTCAGTAAACGACTTCACTTTTCGATTTCTTTGTCGCATAAACTAGACTGTCTTACTATGCCACCAAACTCTTCATTTTAATCCAGTTACAAACATTAAGCACAACGAAACTTCATTCTAGACCAACAACACGTAAAAGTTTCAAAGCAAAATAAATGAGGGATTCAGAAATCAGAATGCATACTACTGTGTTCTGCACCCTATAGAAAATCTAATGAAACATTGCATCCTATAGAAAATCTCTCCAAATGCAATTTGATGTTACTATAAACTGTACACTTTAGAGATATGTTGGAAACGGATATACACAATGAAGAACCACGGTGAGAACTGGGAAGACAAGTGGGTTGAGTAAATGCGCTTACTCCACACAGTTGAGGGCAAATGATCAAATAGGAACAAAGCTGTTTTCAATGTAACATATGGTCACAACTCACAAATACAGCCTACACGGCATACAGCTAGAAGCTTCACATGGGTCTGTTGTGATTTGTGAGTCGTTTCCCAATGTAGGCCAGTTCTGTTTACAAGTGACCACAACCCCTCTGAAGTTAATTTTATTCATCATTTTCGGTATTAATAGTCATGAACTTCCAGGACGCAAGTGAGGGCAATATCTTTTTTTTTTTTTCAAAAAAAAGGTACTATAATTTATTTTGTTCAGATATCAAAGCTTCATCATCCTTGAAATTCCAACCACTCACAGAAAAAGGAAAAAAAAAAGTCCAAGTTGCAAAAATATTGACCTTCAGAATTCCCAATTGCAAATTTGACGATAAATACCAGTAACAACCAGCTGAACCCAACAAAGATACCTTCTTCCTAGCATTCTAAAACCCGTCCTTCGCCAGTTCTCAGGAATTCCTGAACGTAAAAAGCCATGGTTTTCAGATTACCTTCTGTGATTTTGACCACCAAACAACTCCAAAAATTGAAAAGCAAAAACCAGAGTACTGTTCCAAAGGGGCATGTTGCAGTTTATGTGGGAGATAACAAGAAGGAAATGAAGCGGTATGTGGTGCCCCTATCTTACTTGAGCCATCCGGCCTTCCAAGATTTGCTTACCCGAGCTGAAGAAGAGTTCGGCTTTAATCATCCCATGGGCGGTCTTACAATCCCTTGTGATGAGAAAACATTCATCCATGTCGTCAACGACCAATTATGTCCCTCATGAGAAGATACAAGCTGATGCATTTAAAGACCAACTCGCCACAAATTTGAAGTGGGGTTGTCTTTATTTTATTTTTCTTTTGGTTCGTGTTTAGAGAACCAAGATTGCTCATGTATATACAAAACTCAGTTCCCACTCTATTTAGATGAGTGAGCTGATATTCAGCAGTTACTGATCAATTCAGTGATTTTTTTCCCCAGACAAATGTCTGCTTTATTCTTTGTGAGCGTAATCTATAAGCCAAATTCATGACATGCATCAAGTCATCAATTTCTATCATTCCAAAGTTTAATTTATAAAGCTAAACTACAACAGAAAATAATGAACAAAGATTTACCTTCCAAGGAATTTTAGCATCTGATGGAGGAAGAATAAGTTCCATTTGAGCAGAATCAGATTTTGCAATCCCTGCAACGCAGCTAACGTGATGTCTTGGTGTGCTTTCTCTGCAAGGAATGCAAATGGGAAGTCCGAAACTTAGACCAGAAAAGTTAACTCCCATAATATTTGACTACGAAGCTCAGGTAAAGAGGTTCTCATCACTCCATCAACCTCCATAACAGACGGGTATAATTCAAAAATCTGCAAAATTCCACAGCATAGCAGCACTCTTTGAATGGAAATACTAGCTACAAAAACAACAGCCCCCCTCCCCCCCAGGCAAAACAAAAAAAAAAGCTTGATCGGATGGATAAAAAATAACAATTATACTATATCTGGTGAGATGTAAATACAATAACAATGTAACACATTCCCATCTTGAAGACAAGGAAAGAGAAAAAATTGTGATATGGAGGAGAGCCAGAAAGCTGAATGGAGCGAAGGCAATGCTATTACATGAGCGGATGTAATGCAAATGCTAAATTTGACAACAAGCAGCAATGTTGCGTGGTTAGATTTAATGATGAGTGTAACGGGATAATTAGTGCAAACCCTATGACTCTATGAGTAATCACAGCAGCGAGGACAACTGTAAAATGCTGACTAGTATGTACATGGTGATACTCAATATCTTTATAAGGGCAAAGCATAATAGAAATGCTCCAAACCTATATTGCTTGAACTCTCCATTATAGACACTTGAACCATAGTGACAGAACACAAAACTTGGACAGTTTAAACCAAACCAAGTGGAACATGCTATCATAAATGGAGACGTGGATGCTCACCCTTTACCGATATCTATCTGCCCCTAGTTTGAGTAACCTGGGACTAACTGACAATACAAGATGACAAAGTGAAAAGTCCTTGGAAACATGCACCGGGCATTCTTTAAAAGTTTCAGAAGATCAAATTTATGATAAGATTTCTTTGAGATAAATTGTAAAGTTGTGGTAAGGTATGGGGTATCAAAAACTATACTTCTAGAGGATCACTTCAAGTAAATTAAGAAAAATCAGAAGAAGGGGTTGTAAAATTCAGGACAAATTTAGCATAACTGTATTGATCCATCATTTTCCAATGTAAAGCACTAAAGCTGCAGCATCATATTACAACAAGAAAGAGATTACACTATCAAAGAGGTGAAAGGATCATCACCAGCCCTTTTGGTTTCAATTGAATGACCTTGAGTTTAAACAACAGGCTTGCCCACAGAAAGATAGAGATGAGCGGATGTGAGCTTCATTGAGGTAGGGCCTCCAAAATAAACTAGTTAAATGAATGAAATGAATATAGTAATAGAAATCCAATCTCTATAAATAGGATCCTCAGCTAGTCAGCTTATGAGGCTTCCAAACAGCACTGGAGCAACAAAGCCTATTGTTTACAACTCCTTCAAATTCCTCCTAACAGAAATACTTATCTTTGGCTTTCTTTTATTGCCTAACTTTTCGAGCCACAATGGCGGGTACAAGGCTACCTTCTATATTCTCTAATGCTAGGCAACTTCTGAAATTGCCATCTTTTAATACCAGAAACCAGCAAGCAGTTCCAAAAGGACATTTCGTAGTTTATGTAGGAGACAATGAGAGGAAGCGATATGTGGTGCCGCTTTCTTACTTGAGCCAACCTGCATTCCAAGAGCTGCTTAAACGTGCTGAAGAGGAATTTGGCTTTGACCATCCAATGGGTGGCCTAACAATTCCTTGCAAAGAGGAAACTTTCGTCGATCTTACCTGTCAATTGAGTACCTCATGAAATACGTAGGACAGATTAAGCTCATGCTTCATGAACAGTTTTCAAACACTCTTCCTCCTGTGATCTGTCTCTTTCTCTCTCCATATGTCTTCGCCTCTTTCTGTCCGTTGCTTGGTGTTAATGAGCGACTTATGTACATCTGAGCATTTGAATTCGACCAGCATGCCCACTGGATGTGCACATTTTTCTATGAGCGTTTCAGAATTTTTTTTTTGTATTGGTTCTATTGAACTGATGTAAAGAGACAGTGAATGAGTGTGTATGCATGTCTATATGGATATATTGCAAAACGATGTGATTGATTAAACATCTTTGAGCTAGACGAAAGAAATAATGGTGATGTCAAACATCTCAAATAAGCTTCAGCCCTAATTGCTTAGCCAACAAGAACCATTAGCAAAAACAACATGCTCTGAAGAGATGAAGTACATTCATTCACTCCATGTACTATGCTCATAACTCGTAACCAACAAGTAATCCTATGGGTAGACTTATATTTTCTTGTAAGGAAAACATATAACATTATACTAGGTACTGCTTTAATTAGACTTTAATGCCATAACTCAAATGCTAACAAATTTTGGAGAATCTATGGTCGGAGCTAATTTTGTTGAGCACAAAAACCAGATGAAGGTTTTCAGCCGCACTGGCACGGAAGCGCTTATTAAGCATAAATTGATGCAATGCTCGGAACTTAGAAAGCCTTTCGGTACCCCACAACAGGCCAACATCCCTCCCCCTAGGCCAGAAAATTATTGACAGAGAAGTCATGAGCAGCTTTTTTGTGGGGGAGGGGGGGATGAGGGCGTTTAAAACGAGGCACAAAAACTAGTACCAAATACATGACACACCAGGGGAGGAGGGATCAAACCAGATGCACCCAAGGCCTCAATTTTAACCATTAGGTGATGACCTCATTGGTTGGGTAACTTTCATATGACTTCAAGAAATTGCTCATCTGATAATGCCAGCTAAATGAAGTCCTTGTCCTTTTCCCTAGTGTAAGCCGTTACACTGCTTACAAGCCTTCAACTTGATGACTTGATGTCAGTTCAAATAAACAATAATAAAGGGTAAGCAACTTGTTATTCGGGCAAAGGAAACAGAGAGGTGAAAAACAGGGTTGCAGCGTTGTTACGGATCTGATAATTGCAGTTCTGGTACATTTAATGCAACAAATTTCCATGAGGACACCATAGGCATAAAATATAGATGAAGATTCCCTTTTGAAGCATTATAGATTTATAACTATACATGATGACACCATGCATTTCAAGGCTCTAAATGAAGTTTCTAAATACTAATCAGTTCACTAACCAGTTCACTGGGAGCTGGAATTCTAGACGATCAAATGTGGAAAGCTTATCGATATCATTTAAAAGCAGATCCAAAAATCTAATTCTGTAGAACAGTGTCTCCTTTTGAGTTTCTAAGGATTTTATAAGCACCAACTAATTTTTATGGATGTCCACTTTAGAAATTTCAGAATTTTTACACAGAACTTTAAACAACCTTTTTGGCTGAGAGTTGTCAGGCACTGTTTCAGGGACCTCGTATCCACTGCTGAGTGCTGACGTCATTCCCTGGTTCTCATAAACAAACATTATGCAGCGAATTCAGGACTAGCAAGCCGCTCATATTATTGTGAGAAGCTGACACGGAAAACATGCTAAAAAAGCGAGATGTAAAAATATCTGTGTAAAAAACTGTTGGCGAGTCTGCAAATCAGCCTGACTGACATGTAATTCTAGTGAGCAACATGATGTTACTTGTAGATTGACAGATCTCATCGCTAGTAATGCAAAGAGCGCCAGAAAGTACAATTTGCATGTCTTTCATGTCCACCCATGCAAAATATCCGCTAATATTTTATCATGTAGTAAGCAGCAAAATAACTCCCGCTTGTGGGCTCACCTCATATGCATACTCCTGCTTATCGTCTCTTTAAGAGTTGATCCTATCCAAAAATCTTCCACACATGGGTTTCAAACATAGACATAGCCAACCGTAAACCAAGAATTCCTGAACACAAATGACAAAAATTACCGGGCTGATCCCTGGCCAGTTTTGGGATTCGCATTGACCAGTTGGGTCAACACAACTGAAAAAACAATTGATGAACAGATGATGACCGGAAAATTATCAAAATATGCTTCAACCTTTCTCACAAGAAATGGCCACTCTATCCCCTCTTCCCTCAATGCAGAAAGCCGGGCCTTTCACCATAACTGTTAGGGTAGGAAGAGAGCGAGTAGTTTGTGACTAAAATATCATATTTGAAGTACTCTCTCTTTCCATAGATCCTAAAAGAGAACAAACAAGAGTTCCATTGCAACCATTGCGACTGGGGGACAGTTCTCATACTGAATACTTTTGAAGGTCTCATATTAGAGGCTTAAGATTTTAAATTTTGACAACTTTACTTACCTCAAGAAGCCTGAGTTTTGACAAGACAATTAATCAATCAGTTTGATGACCACGAACATAGGATATTCTATTAACTACAAGTCTGCAAATATAGGATATCCCACATTGAAAACATAGTACTGGGTATTTGCAGTAAGATTTTTCCACATGAAGTTGAAATTTTAGCTCTTAATGAAGTAGGGAACTCAATATGGGCAACTGAAATCAGGAAACAGCATCAGACATCATGAAAATGAGAAGGTCAGAGCATCTTAACTTTTTACGGACCTAGGGTCCATCTGGTGCAACATAATATCTTTCTGTTCTATAAAGCACAAAATGGAACACACCAACATTATCAATGTCATCAAATTTCAGCTATATGCCCAAAATTAGAAGCAATGCTCAAAACTGTAAGCATGTGCCTAAGAGTACAAATTTACACAACTGATACAAGTTCCTTACAAGGTCCAACGAGGTAGTTGCCAGTCTTTTCATGGGATAAGCATGAGATGATGTTTTAAACTGCTAAAAATGAAGAGAAATCACACCGAGCAGTGAAATAACAAGGAGAGGACAGGAATGAGTCATGATTCTAATCTTGGCCTCAAGGAAGGGAGCACCACATGGGAGAAGTTATCCATCCCTTTCTAGTGTTGGATCACTTGTAGTTTTCCTGCCATTGGCTTACAATAGCAACCATTAACCAACTTCAAACAACTGACAAGTACACATATATTGTTAAAGCCTTAGATGCTAATTGGGACCATGACTTCAAAAACAAAGCAAACATGTGGGACAGCAAAAGCATAGCCTTGCTCAAAGAAAAAAAGAGAAATGAGAGCAATTGAAAGGTATTGTCAAGCTAAGCAAGCAAGGCCATGTGAGCCTCAATAACATGGGTCACCCTCAAAATTTGGATTTGCCAAACTTGGGTAAAGTTGTAACCTAAATGAAGGCCATCTCTTCTTTCTTTCTACAGCCAAAGACACATGTTGGTGGAGTGCCATGTTCAAGACTGTCAAGTGGTGGTTACAGATTAAGCCTCAGAGATCTTTGAAGCGGAGGAGTAACAAGAATGTGATCCCAGGCAGGACTTGACAGTGGCTATTCCAAAGCTTACAGGATTGGCCTGAGCACTTGATCACCAAATTGAAGGATTTGTTGGCGTGTTTGCTTTTCTAGGTTTTTCTTCTAGCTAGGATGGTTGTTTGTTCTTCTAGAATTGTAAGCCCTGGTAAGGTTGCTATGTGTCGTGGGGTGTTAGTTTAGGAAGTTCATGAGCATTACTTGTTGACAAAAAAAAGAGGGAAAAAAAATGAAGGCCATTCGCTTGACATAAATAGGACATCATCTCAGCTTCCAGCTACAGAGCCTTGATCTAGCAAAATTTCATATCTTTTTCTCACACTAAGGTTTCCAATTCCTTACTACTTCTATAGCAATGATGGGCATCCAGCTACCTATTGTAATCTCAAAGCAAAGCAAAATCTCAAAACCCAATCTCTTACTTGCTCAACTGTACTGAAGAAGAGCTCGGCTTCGGTCATTCCACGGTCGACCTCACAATTCCCTGCAATGACGAAGCATTTTTAATCTCACTTGTCAGTTGAATTCCTCATATAAAACATTAAGAACAAAGATAACGATTTTGATAGGGACCTCCTAATCTTACATCATTTATCTGTCCATGTAGTTAGGATTGTAACTGAGCATATCTTGTACCATTTAAGGTGTAATGAGAGTACATAATTCTACTGAGGACCATGTTTCTCAATAATGACTTTTTGGTTTTTCTTGACAATTGCAAGAGGGTTCAAGTGAGTTTTTCTTCATTTTTATTTCTTTCATACGGGAAAGATCGTAATTTCTCATTTATAGCACTAACTTCATCACAATTAAGAGGACATTTCCAAGAATTTGACTTACACTCCATGTAAAGCAGCCAAATAACGTAGAGAAACAAAGTTATAATTTTAAGAGTGTATGTAACACTCAAGACTGGCACAAATAACTAATATGGCAATGCAGTAGTTTGAATTTCACTTTTACTTTGCCATCTGTACGTAATAAGAGAAGAAAAGGAAGTTAATTGAACAGCTGAACAAACCCTGATCCTGATTTTGCAAGCCAATGTGCAAGATAAAATTCTTCAGTCTGATTATCTGCGTGTGTACTATCCTCTCAATACATGCTAAGAGACCAAAAAGTGTGGTTCTTTTTATCCACAAGGTCTTAAGCTCCGACAGCAACATTTTCATGAGAGATGGCAAACAACGTATGTGATGAACTCCAAGCTATGCAAGCTTTCCTATATTCACCAGGTATAAACATGTTACCGGTTGATGCACAGATTGCAATAGAATGCCTCCTTCAAGAATGAATCTTAAGATCTGAAGGCATGCTCTGTGTCTATATTCTATAAGTCTATAAAATGTTCACATTCTAATCTTGCTTCTTCTACACAGGCTTTAGAGAATGTACGGCATCAGCAGCAAAGGAGAGAAATGAAATGTCAATGCTCCCTTGATTATATGAATACGTACTTCTTTTTCCACGTTGACTTTTAGTTGGCGATCTTCCTCCTATACTGCCAGACCTAATATGAAGTACTGTGATAAAGTATCTGCTTGCCTAATGCCTCTGTCAGAATGATCTGATTTTCAGTTAACAAGAATAAGTGTTACTGTGTTAAATAATTCTGCAATCCAGCACATCCAAGGTTGATGGAAACTCAATTGGTAAGAATATGGAGGAAAAATAAATTCACTTAAGCCCACATAAGATTTTTTTTCCCCATCCAACTTCAAAGCAGTTCATCATGAAGACCTCAGAGGCTCAGACCCAACACATCCCCCCCCCCCCGGGCAACTTATCCTTGAACACATAATGTGCATTAAGTGGGTTTTCATGAAGATATCTATCAGAGGTACTTGAAAAGGATTAGTTAGCAGCGGTATATTCATGCGCTAAAAGGGGCCCTACAGCCACCTTTCTCCTCAAGCAATCAAGTGACTCGAGCCTGAGAGAAAATGGTGGCACATGGAAGTTCCAGAAATTCATTATTAACAACATTAAATCAGAATCCATTCTTCAACTTGCAAAATTTGCAAAGACTAATCATGCAGATAGCCAATTATTGACTCCATAAGCAACTTCTCTGTCTGATACATTGGCAAGAAAAGTGAAATGCCAGGGGATTCTCCGTGTTAGATCAGTATAATAGTAATTATTGCAATTGAAAACGGAAGTTCAATTCCATACTACATGATTTAGACATAAAAACTAGCAAGAAAGTAGGTAAAATAACATATCCAACTGCTAAATGATTGTTGACATTTAGATTATAATTGATTATTAATATCAGCAATCAGAACTTTCCATTAAAATAAGAAAGCAGGTACATCTAATAGGAATGGGATTAAAAGGAAGAAGAAAAAGTCAATCCCATAATTCAGCAGCTTGGCATGGAAATTAGCATGAAAGTAGCTAAATCAATATTCCATTGCACATTCTCAGAACAGGCCATAATACACCAACCCAATAATTCCATTTCATAAAGAATATGACTTCTCTAATGAGGACACAAGAATGTAGCTTACTGTTAGGCGATAAATTGTTGCATTTTACATGCCTCTTTCACCTGATTTTAGTTTGTGTAATAATCTAATCTTTAGGTTTTTACTTGTTTTATTAAGTAATCTTTAGGATTTTTACTTGTTTTGTTTATTGTTGTTGGTAATAAGTTGAACCGAGCAAATACCACGAAAAGGAGCGAAAAGGGATCAAAAACAAACAGAAAAGACGTGTGGAAGCACGGCCGGCCGCAGGCGCCGGGCAGCAAGGTGGCACGGCCACCCCGTGCCACCAGGCACGGCTGTGCCCCCTTCCCCGCTCCCGTGCACTGTTTCGGCCGTCTCGCATTTTATTTAAAGCCTTTCTTCGGGGTTCGCTGGGGGGTTTTCTTCCATGTAACTTTAGGGTAGTTTAGTCTAGGTTCTAGCCAATAAAAACCCCATTGAAGGGATTAGATGAGGATTGTATTCGATTAATTTTGGATTCAAGCACTTTAATTTGAAGTTCCTACACATCAATCCATAAGTCTTCTCCTCTCTCTCTTTTTATTCCAATTGCGTTCTTATTTGTTCTTGTTTTGATTATGTTAGTTTAGATTGTATGTAGTTTATATGTTTAGTTTTCATTATTAATCCTTGTTTTATTTGGTTGCAATATTAGATTAGTTGCTTTCGCTTTCCTCCATTCTCATGCTTGTTATGTTCTCCGTTAGTTTAGGTTTAAGTTTGGGTTTTTGTTGATGATTAGTTGATAGATTTTGTGAGCTTGGATTGCGATTAGCCTCTTGATGGCTAATTAATCTTGTTTTAGACCTAACCATACCCAAATCTATGCTTAGAACTTAGAGTTTTCCCTCACGCCCGCCAAGTGTTCGATGAAATGCTTGAGAGAGCTTTCATCCATATTTTTGGGCGATTGACTTATGCTGAGAGCTGAGGTCAATTTGCTAGTGTGGGAGAGGGAATAGCCGAGTTCGGGACATGAAAATAGTACTCGATCCGACCTAGGTCCAAGGGTTATTAATTTTGTGGTCTACTTGGGCTAACCCCATGAAAATAGGTGGTTAGGCAAATTAGACTAGCTCATAACCCTTGAGAGAGGGCTTGGGTGATCTTTGATTGTGCAACCGACCATCTCTTGTTCATAGTGTAGTTTGGGTAGGTTAGGACTCGTCTCAATTAGTTGATTCGTTATTTGGCAAAATCGTAAACCCAAGTCCCTTTTTGTTTATTTGTTTTAGTAGTTTAGTCTTTCTTCCCTTCACTCTCTGTTCGGCCTAGATTGATACGCTTGAATTAGCTTTGGTAATTGAAAACCCAACTCCCTGTGGAATACGACCCGTACTTGCCGGTTGCTAGTTATAAGTACACCGTGCACTTACGGTATATTGGCGCCGTTGTCGGGAGTTAGCGCCTTTTCAATATCGAGGTTTCCTTAAGTATTCGAGACTAGGCTTTTATTTGGGAAAAAAAACCTAACAAGTTCCCACTTTCCTCAGTGTGAGCATGAATTATTCTGGAAGTATTATGATAGATTAAATGATTTTCTGGCTCATTATGGTTATTTCTTGGAGAAGTGGAAAATTTTGAACATAGTCTACGAGGGCGTGACTTGTGAGACCCGTGCTCTTTTGGAGCATTGGGATTTTTGTACTCGAAATGTTGACGAAGCTTGGGAATTGTTTGAATGGTTGGCTAGGGATACTTATGAATTTGAGACTAGTCATTTTAATCCTTCCACCCCACCCCCTGCAGCCTTAATTGTACGCCTCTTGCATGTGAGATCTGCATTGTTTTGACCATGATAGTAATTCTTGTCCCTATCATATTTTTGTTGATGGTTTTGTTAGGATTGCTAGCATGATAGAGACAATAAATGAGCAACAAGTTAAGCTTGCAAATTGTATGCGGGAGTATGACCTATCACATGAAACTGACCTTAGGATTAATTTCTCTGAACTTGATGTTAATTTATGTGATGATGGTGCGTCTTCTCTTACTCTAGAGTCCGGACTAGAGGAAGTACTTGACCCTCCCTTGACTACTTTACCCGTTGTTGCTCCATCCCCACCTAGCATCCTTAGGGATTACACTCCACTGTGCACGACCTATCCTGATCCACCTTTCCCTTTAGCTCAGTCGATGGAGTTCAAGGTAGGTGAGATATTTTTGTGTTGATGCGAGTGTTAATGAGGATGATATATGTTGTGCGTCAGATGATGCTTTCATTGAGGTGCATGATCTCGATGAGACTCTCGTAAGGAGGTCATGTATGGATGTTGTGCTTGCAGTGCCACCTAGCACTGATCTTATTGACCATGTATCCCCCAATCCTCTCGACATTTCCCATGTTTCTTCATGTTCACTACCCTCCCCTTCCCCTAAGTATTGTGATCTCTCACCGATTGATTCTCTTGCGGTGCTCAAGGGGAATGTGGTTGGCTGTTCTAAATCTCTAGGTACTTTTAGAGGGTATGCTTCCTCCCTTGATCCTTATAGTCTGTACCTAGAGGACGTGCCTGGAAAAATCATGTTCACTATTTCATTCAATCATTCTACTGGCTTTTCTAAGGCATTTGATAAATTTAGGAGAGCACTTGCTATCACTCCTACATTCACGTTTGGGTGCTCTTACTTACATTCATCTGAGTTGCATGCTCAGGTGTTTGATAAGCTCCTGCGGGCTTTGACATCATTTGAATTGGTGGCTTGGATCTTGAGATAAGGAGGAGTGGCTGATGCTCCCCTAACCTTCCAACGCATCGTCTTAGGGAGGTGGCAGTTTAGGTGTACCCAACATGTTACCAATATTATATTCTCAAAAATTAAAAATACAGAGATTGTTAAATAAGCCATGTGACCAGTATTATATTCTCAAAAATTTCAACCTTTTAAAATTAAAAAAACCTTCTGGTTGTTTTACAGCACTGCAATAATTTTGGTACATGCTAATGATTCATTTCCAACTCCCTATAAAGAAAGATAATCAGGGTCAACCTTCAACCCACAAGAGCCTTAGCTTCTTCCAAAAACAACAAAATTGAGCCACATAACAAGTTTCTCTTGTACAATTCTATCACTATGGTTTTCCATTTACCTTACACAATTCCAAGCAACAAACAAACAACGAAACTGCATAAGAAAAGCCAGGGGGAAGTTCCAAAGGGTCACCTTGCAGTGTATGTGGGAGATTGTAACATGGAAAAGAAGAGATATGTAGTTCCAATCTCTTTCTTGAGCCACCCTGCATTTCAAGAATTGCTAAGCCTTGCTGAGGAAGAGTTTGGCTTCAATCATCCTATTGGGGGTCTCACCATCCCCTGTAATGAAGAAACATTTATTCACGTCATCAACTACCGATTGAACTTCAATGTGTTCACAAGATCATCAAGTACAGATTAAATAGAGGAAAAAAGCCCAAGAAACCCTCAAAACTTTTTGAAATCACAATTTCCTTTGATTTATTATTTTTTGGTTCTTGGATCTGGTCAATCTCTCATGAAAACTAGTTTTCTTTTTCCTGTGTATATACAGTTCTTTCTCCACTATATTATTGAGTGACCTTATCTCTGTAGTTACTGATCAAATGAGATTAAAAATTTATGCAGCACTTTGATTGTGTTTCTTTGATGGTCAGTAGCTGATGCTGCTGGCAAGAATAATCACAAGTCTCAGCTTAATTTCACTGTTAGTAACATCAAAACATTCGACCATTTTACCAAAGAAACACTTGGGTTATTCAACTTCAAATGCCAGGCAAATTCTCAAGTCACACTTTTCAAGTTTCACTGTATATCACTACAATCTCAAGTTAAACAGATATTGCCCATAAGCGACTTTTTCAACTATCAAAAATTAGACATAAAAACAATTAAGAAGGCCACCCTTCAAACACAGTAACCTCCTTCCAAGTTCTGAAAGGTCAATCCTTCAAGGCTTCGGGGTTTATCCTTTTCCATTGGCTTTACTTTCCAGGAGTACATATCCTAGGATAGGGATTTCACCATTTCCTCCCATGATATCAAACATCAGATATGCAAACCAGGGAGAATTTCAAAAGGTCATCTAAAGGTTTATGCAGCAGACTATATTAAGCAAAAGAAGCAGTATATGATGCCATAATCTTGCTTGAAGAATTCTGAATTTCAGGAACTGATCAGCCTCAAGGAGACAGAGGCTGACTTTAATCATTGCAGAGTTGGTGTCACCAGTCCCTGCACAAATAGTAATAGAATTGATCTGTGTTACAACTGCCAATTTGATTAACCATGAAATGGATAAGACATGTTGTTCCTTGAGCCATCCGTCTTCTTAAAATTTGCACAGCTACACCAAACAATTGTTTGTCTTCTGTCATCCAGTGAGTGTCAAAATAATTCCATGCATGGAGGAAGCATTCATTGATCTCACTTCTCGATTGAAATGACAACATAGGGCAATTCCCTGACCTACACCTCTGACAACTCTTTTGCCACCTCCAAATAAAAGCTTAGGTACTATCAATTCCAAGAGAAACCAATCTCTGAATGCATATTACTGAATATTATATAGCCTGGATCAACAGAGTAATACCATCCTTTTTTTTCATAAAACCATAGCTATCAATGGCTAATTGGAAACTGAGGTTTAGCTCAAATCTTTTGCGTGAAAACAGACTAAGGTGCAAAGCAAGAGTTGCCTGTGCCAAAATCCTGCCAATCAATAATCATGGTGAAGTAATGTGGATGCAAAAGTTCAAGGTTGACAGCAGAATCCATATCTGCTGCACTTGTATTCAATCCTGAGGGGAATATGCTCAGTGCTGTTATAATTTTGCTCAGTGCAGTTATCTTGTCCAAGATTTTGTCCAAGATTCTTAAGCTAACCATTCTCGTATCCTTTTGCTGACTGGAAGCAACCGAAACCACCTTTGTTTCCCTTGATTTGGGAGACCTTATTCCATAGTCGTACAGACTACCTTTTAAATCTATTGAGTCCAATGGATTCAACTTCCCTCTGGATCCTGATTTGCCTTAAATCCACCAGAAGACTAGTGTGTGACACCATTTTGTAATCTCATCCATTGTAAGTATCATTTCTTTGATTAATTTGCTTTAATACTCTTCTAATATCCCAAAATTTGTGAATGGCTAAGTAATCTCTGTATTAGCACAACATTAAAATAGCACACGATGACAATGTCTATAGCATACACAAACACTACAAGCTCAAAGCCAACTAATGAAACTTCTAAACAACCTTATTGCTTTGCATTGATCCGATACAAACCCTAAGCAACCTTATATAACAATCTTATATTACAGTCTCAACCTTCACCTCTAAAAAAATAAAATTTTAAAATTTTTTTAAAAAAACTATACAAACACCAGACCTGCAATTTGATAAGAATTTAATTGTCTAACATAATGTCCCTAATTTATAGCAATTGAGCCACCGATTCTAATAAATGTAGTGGCTGATCTCCAGTTGGACTGCAACTAATGGAGCATCATTCTTTCAGGGGATGCTCAGATGCACTCATCCACAATTTAATGTCGTAATCCAGTGGGCGTTCCACAAAAGCCTCCCGACATTTGCTCTGTCTCATGTCTCTTCTATCTTTTATCCTAATGTGAGCATGACTATCCAGTCAACGAAATAGTCCGGTTTGTGAAGCAGGTCATTAGAACTTAGAAGGGGATAGGATACGCCCAAAATCAAGAAATTTTATGGCAAGGTTAATGACAATCCCGGCAGTGACCCCATGTAAAGGAAAAGGGTTTGTGGTTCCAGTATCCAAAACATGTCAAGCATAACAGAGCACAATGTCTGGTGTCCTAGAGCATGACTTTAAATCATTATGTATCCAGATTTTCGAAATCCTATTACAGGCTTAGAATTAGAAAGAGCCAATAGAAAAATGCCCCTAAATCAGTTGATAAAGAAAACCCAAAGATTAAAGAAACTCTTGTCCTACCCAACAAACAATGGTGACAGCCACAACATGCCTAGTGCAGATCTGTCAAATCACTTTCCAGGGAGATTCATATTCAAGCAACCTTACGGTCCTTACCCTTTCCGTGAGAGACGACACAGAAACATTTTTCATTTTTTCATAAAGGAAATCAAAGGTACAAAATAATTGGAGGCTCAACTTGTATCCAGAATTTGCTTTTGTATTCTTTACTATCTTCCAACTATAATTGCAACCCAGTTTCTAATCCCACCAACACAGAAAGCATAACAATCTGAGTTCAACGCCGTGAAGTGTTCAATGCCGTGAAGTGTTCATAGGAAGGGACCTGAGGTGCCACTCCAAGAGTACACCTTGTACTATACGGCACACAAGTTATGCCTAAGCAAATATTATACAATCTATATGATCATAACGACACACTTGCATTGGAAGTAAAGAATTACAAGAAAATTGATCTTTGTTTCCTACACAAACAAAAAACCTTTGTATATCTGAGTATGGAACATTACAGCATTTTTGAAACAACATACAAAGATAAAACGAAACTAAAACATATGCTAGTCAGACAACGTACAAGAAATGAAGTGGAGTTTCTCCTATGGATTCAGCACAAATGGATGCGAGAAAAGCCCTAAAAGTTGGCATTACCAAAGCGGAAACTTAGCTAGAGCAACTTGTAATAGTAATCTTGTCCGAGGAGTAGAATGTGGTAGGAATCACCGCAAGGACACTTGAACCGAATATTAATGGCATCCCCTTGTTGATCTGCGCTTACAGTATTCTCCTGTTCCTCATAACCCCCCTCTGATTCCACATTCTTGTTTCCATGGATGTCTTCGGCTTCATCACCATCCTGCAATTCCCAACCCATCAACCAAAATGAGCAAGAAAGAGTAAAATACTAAAAACCATAGTCCAATTAGAAAGAGAAACGGAAAGAGACCGTTTCAGAATCACAATCTTGATCGCTCTGCTGGATGAGTTGATCGAACCACTGCTTCATCTCCTTCATTCTTTCACTCATCCGCTTCAGTCGCTGAAACCCAAGAAAACCCAAATTTAGCGAGAAGATTTTCAACACCAATCACAGAAAACAACTACACAGAAACACGCAATAAGTAATGATTATCAAGAACGCCCTAATTTAGCGAAAAGACTCTGTACAACAGTGATAGAACAACGAAACAACTACACAGAAACAAGGAAATTAACAGTGATTATCGAGAAAAACCTTGGACGCAGGACTCTCGGAGCCAGAAGCGGGGGACCTGGACCCAACCCTAGGTCCGGCACTCAGCATGTGATTCGGGTTTGGGTCGGGGGGCGAACAGTGAGAGAGGAAAGGGATCGGTTCGGACACGGTTCGGAGCAGAGGCAACCCTTGTGGCTGTGGAGAAGGCAAATGAGTGGCGGAATCCGGCGATGGAGCTCCGGCAGGGTCGACGGGGAGAGAGGAGGAGCGGCGGAGCTTGGAGTGGGAAGGCGGCGGCGCCGGCGGAAGAGGGAGGAGGTTGAAGCCACCACCACTGCCGGCGGAAGACGAAGTGGAGGACCTCTTCATTGGTGGAGATGATCGAAGAAGATTCGAGGGTTTCTTGGTAATGGTGCAGTTATTCTTGGACAGCAATTGTTCGTTGAATTCACTGTCCGGAGGGGTTGATTCGGATTTAAAGCTTTTTTGCCAGTTCGGTTGAATTCGCGCGCGGGAAGCAATGGAGGAGCTTGTAATGACGCCGCGAGTTATTATCACCTGCTCTTGGGCTTAGCCGTGTGTATGGACCTGTGCCTGAGGACTCCAAGCTTTTGGCTAAGCCAAAAATGACAATATTTCTGTCACTCCCCACCCTCTTCCTCCAAATCCAATCAAGGAACCCTAATTTCTGAGTCCTATTTCAATTGTCTTTGTTTGAGATGCGCTGTTAATGCTAATTTTTGCCAATGATGAGTCATAGTTTCTTTGATTTTTTATGCAAATAATTAGTTTAGTATAGTTTTTCTTCTAATAAAGTCAGTCTCTGTATTTAAAATAGTTTTTCAGTCTTTGAGATGTAAATTTTAGTATCTTTCTAATTAACGTTGATGTTAACTGTATGGTTTAGAACATTATATGATATCTCATTTTCATGCGGATTGTGGTTACTATATCCGTTATATACAATAGATAATCCAAGTTATAACTGGTAGGTTGATATTAACTATCTATGGGATAAATAAAGAGTTATTCGTAATGAGATGTCAAAAATCGAAATGTCCTAACATTACTATTGAACGTTAAGAGGAGTTCACTCACTATTTAAAAGTTAAAATTTTTATGTGAATAGTTTATATTAGTAATTAAATATAAAAGGCAACATTCCCTCTCTTTTTTCTATTTCTTTTAGGCCTTTATTTAAAGCTTCTCCACATCTTGAAAGACCAAATACAATAGTTAAGACGCTTTTGTTTTGTAATTATTTTTTTTTACCTATTTTAAATAAATCAAAGAAATTCAAAAAAAGATAGATTTACCCATAAAACAATAAAAGAAATTCAATACATGAAGTAGCAAACTAGCACTGGAAAAATAATTAAGGTTTTCTTTCATCCCCTAGTCGTTATTTCGAGATGGATAAAAATTATGAGTGAGATAATAAGACTAGCTCACGCATTCTGCTTGCGAGGCACAAAGGAAAAGAGAGAAAAGGGGTGAGGTGAGGAATTTGCTGCAGTGAACACCTCGCGGCCCATGTTTCGTGAGGAGGCTCGTGGCCCCGAGCCAGCTGGCGAGAGTTTTTTGTATTTTAAAAAATATTTTTAACGAGTTTTTCATTTTTTTTATTCTAAAAATATATTATAGAGGAAGTTTATAAGTATTATTCTATTTGATGAATCAAAGTTGTTAGCCTTCTATTGTAAAAAGAAAATTTTAAAAATAAAAAAATTGACTAATAGAATGACGTGAAAGGAGTAGAACCCGTTAGTGAGCTAAAAAAATAGCGTACCCCAAATCCCCAATGATTTCATGGTCTTCAATTCAACTCTCCAAACAAGATTAACTAGCTAATCAAGCTTTCCTTCGAAATCTGAAATCCTGAATTGTGAATTCTCAATGCCAGTAGCCAGTATCAGTAGGCAGTAGGTATGCGCGGGTACGTGCACTCGGGAGCAGCTTATAACAACTCCGCCGCCAATTCCTCAACCATCTCCCCCAACGGTTCACCCGCGAAAATGTACCGTTGACGGGCGCGTGTAGCCGTTCTCTCTTCTCCTCCGATCGCTAGGTAAGCCAACACCCCTCAATCACATTTACTTTGCCAGCCAATTGATTGATTAATTATGCGAAAGTAATTCATCGATTATCTTGTGCATACCATCTGTTTGACTAAATGCCTCTACGAAACGCTATGATTACAAGGCTTTAATCTCCTTTCTCAGCAAATTGTCCTCGTAACCCCGGCATATTTCATTGAAATTGACTGTTGGGTTATTATGTATTCAACTAAGCCGAGCAATTAAACCGGCTTGTTGGTTGTGGGAGGAAAATCATGTTAAGCTCGATTATATGTTGTTTCCTTCGACAACAATAGTTTTGATCCCCCCTTCCCCACTAATGGATAAGGTTGGAGCTCAGATTTCCTGGGTAAGAACACAACCAGCATGTAGAAATGCAGCTGCAGCTGCTTTGAAGAACTAGTCAGTCCATCTGAAAAAAGAAAAGAAAAGAATCGTTTATTGGCGGTATGGCTTAACTTTAATAAAAAATTTCAGAGACACCAAGAAGTAGCAAGATGTGTCACACAGGGCATTGCTTTTGGCTTCATTTAACATCCACATTAAACGTATGTTCTCAAGAACCTCACGAATTTCTTCTGTTCCAAACTCTGTGAGCTGATTACCCTTCAGCATATTTCTATCAGGGTTTTCTCAAAATGGCTTATTTTCTTCGGCTTTTCAGACAAGCTCCTTGGTGTGTATTCATGGTCTTCAGTTGGATAGTCACCACCTATGTCGCACTTTAACTGCTGCTTCAAGTGCTAAAACAGTAAATTTTTTGTAAAGGCCAGCTAATGAAGTCAGGTTCGTCAAGTAGTGTTTTTTCCAGAGTCCTGTTGTTAGCCTGTGTGCTAGACTATTAGGTATCCGTAGAGCAGAAGAACTTTTTCATGAAATTCCAATGAAGAATCCTGTTTGCATAATGCACTTTTAGCAGACTATGGCAGAGCAAAACTCCTGTTATGGGGAGTAATTGATCAGAAGTATCCCTTTGCTGGATCCTGGATCCAAGTTATGATCACTTTACTTTTACATGCATGTGCAGGGCTGTGTGCAATTGGCTTGCATAAGGTGCATGCCTGTGTATGCCGGACAATTTCTGGCATAGAAACTGATGTAGTGCTCTTGAGTTTGTTGATTGAAATGTATGGCTGACGTGGCTTAGTAGGCAAAATTGAGCAAGTTTTTAGCTTATCTGGAAGGTAGGTTCATAAGGTAGAAATGGGGCTCATCTAGAAGCGATAGAATTGTTCGGTAATATGTTGATTGAAGGATAAGACATGAGAGTTAGACTTTGTCCCTGGTATATCAGCCAGTGCTGGTACTGGCCCAATTGATCTCAGTCCTCTGTGTTCTGAGTCTGTAACCTGTGACCTGTGACGTAAGACTATTTTCTGGCCCAGAGCAATACAGTTGCATAGTTGATCTGCTTTGTTGGGCTGGTGATTTCAGGAAGGCTTGAAAAATAGTAAATGTGATGCCTACTAATCAGTAAAGGGCTTTTGTCCATTTATGTGGAGCATTGCTTAATGCCTGCGGAGAACATGCAAGTGTTAGTAATAGTTAGTAATAGTTTCGCTAGGTGGCTGCTGAGAAGGCCCTTGGATTCATGTTGGAGTTATCGCTTTGTGGAGAACTTGATGCTAAGCTTGGCGTGTGAGTTCTCAATGAAAGAGTGAGGACACAAGGACAATGCTGGTCATAGCTGGATACAGATGTAACAAGTTGATGCAGAGAAAAGTTGGTACAAAGTAGAATATACAAGTCTTCTTGATTTTGTAAGTCCAGTGAAGAGGTTCTGATTGGATAGATTTCGAGGGATAAGATTTCAACCGAAATTCACGAATAGTATTTTACAATTCAATTAGTGGAAGCTGCTGGCTACCTACCAAAATAGATAACTTTGTATTAGTGTAAGTGTGAAGAAAGGCACCAATGTTATTGTCTGTTGTGCATGTGAATATGTGATGGCAGAACTGCTAATAGGGTTGACTAATTGAGCTTTAGGGCCATAGCTACTTGTTGACAATGTGCTTTTCTGTTGATCCCTACAATCCCATCTCAACAAGAACAAGAAGGAATATGCCCTAATAGAAATTCAAGGTAAGATAGGTTGATCAAATCCTGTGCGTTTACAAACTGCTGGCATTAAGATAGAAACCCAAGGGAAGACATTCATATCTTTAGTTTTCCTTGTCTTCATTGTACCATGCACAATGGACTGTGGATATTTGAGATGCATTTAGACTTGATTCAGTATGTTCTTGAAGATCATGTCCGTGTTGTGCCTGTAGTTTAAAATTCTTACTGATTAGAGTGATCCCTGATTTGGACTTATTTGTATACTGACCTTAGGATATGCAAATGAGGTAATAGAATGGTGGACATATCACCATTTCTAATTGCACAATCACAATGAGCTTGGTTTGTAATTAACTAAGGAACTCATTGCCATAGATATTTATTCTGAAATTGGTTGATTTTATGAACATGCTACTTATGGAGAGAGGGGCCGGGGGAAGAAGAGCCTATGCATGGAAGATACTTACTGCTCTTTATGAAACGATTTAGGTGCATCTCATATTGCCACACAGACATGTATCATGGATTTTGATTGAGGGGCATCCTTTGCTGTTGAAAACCACTTATACTGAAACATGTTTTTCTTTCTTGCATTTGATGTGTTGGTAGAATGCAGTTACCATGTCGAACCCTTCTACGTGAAGAAAAGATCAAAATTATACCATCAAAAGTATTGGAGTATGAAAGTGGGTATTGTCCCACGTTGATAAAATTCAAAGAATATCATAGTGAATGTTGTCCCACATTGATGAAATTAAAGGACTTGAACATATATATAAGCTTGTGAGTTGCTTCACCCATTGTCAATTGGTTTTGGTTGGAACTTCATTTGAGCTTGTATGCATGACTCTTTGTTTAAAGTCCAATTGATATTAAAAATTTAACATGGTATCAGAGTAGGTGTTCAATCTTGATTTGTGCCACCGTCCCCGTTTGATTAAAATTGCGTGCACGTGTTGGACCTTATTAGTTGCCTACAGGTGAGGGGCATGTTGGAGTATGAAAGTGGGTATTGTCCCACGCTGATAAAATTCAAAGAATATCATAATGAGTGTTGTCCCACATTGATGAAATTAAAGGGCTTGAGCGTGTGTATAAGTTTGTGATTTATTCCACCCATTGCCAATTGGTTTTGGAATGGAACCTCATTTGAGCTTATATGCATGACTTTTTGTTTATAGCCCAATTGATATAAAGAAATTCAACAAAAAGGAAATAACGAGGCTTGCAATTACAAATTTGTTTTTGCTTTTGTATATAGTTTGCCATCTGTATTTTGGCCTGTATATGAAAGTTCAAAATATGTATGAAAGAATATGTTTGTTTTTGAATTGGACTTATTTGCAATCTTTTGAAGAAAATATTTCCCTTCAATTCTTCCTTTGTCTTTTCTCTAGTATACAGTAACTGGGGTTGACAAAATTTGGATGCATACAACTTCCTGCAACGAAGAAAAGCTTGCTTTTCTCTGACGTATTGTGAAAGAGATCTAAACAATTGATGTCATCTTCCCCCAGTCCCTTCTTCTTGAAATTGCATCCCATGTACAGGCAGTACTTCGACTTCTCACTTTCCAAATTAAATCAAACAGTGAAGTTGACATATGAACTACTTTTGTTTGAGGAGGAGCAGTGCTTGCTCATTCTTTAAGACAGGTTGGGGCTGAAGATGTTAACCTCTGATTTTGGCAGTGCTGCGTTGCATGTGCTCGTGGCCGTGGTGATGTGTTTTTGTCATTCAACAAGAATCGACTATCAACAGGAATGCCTTCTTATCCGTTGCTATCTTTGCCTACTTTTTGAAGTGGGCTGTTCCAATCAGTAGCTTCATGTGGTAATTTCAATTACTTCTTTTGTTTCTCTGACTTGTTTACCATCAGAGTGCCATATGGCTGTTTTAATGGTTTTCAGTTTTTTTTGACTTGTGAGCTGTTATTTCCATTTGTTCTGAGTGGCCTATCACTGAACATGATTGGCGATATTCAATCACATAGCCAGCTATTTTGTTCCCTTTTTATTTGTATGCGTGTGTTGCTGCTGCTGTGATTGTGCATTTTCTTGTGATTCAATTTTCTTACCGTAACCATGAATTTTTGAGTAATTTGCTGCTTCATTTATCAGAATATTCAGATTCCTGTCATTTTCAATATGGTCAAATATTATACTGGTTTACAGCAGCCTCCCATAATCTCTTAATGAGGCAAGGTGTCATCATAAAGAACAAATCTGTGGAAAAACTTGAAGAGTTTCCAAATGGGCAGTTAGTGGGTGTTTAAAAAAATAAAAATAAAATTCAACTGTTGACCTCGGAACTCATCAAGGTTCCCAACGTGCTGTAACCTGTAGGAATTGCGAATTGCACATTGTAACCCAAGAGCTAGCTCATAAAATTCATGTAAAGTGAAGTGCAATTATCTGGTGGGGTGATATGAGGTCTAAATAGTCCCATATTTACGTATGGATCTCAAAGCAAGAGTAACATGATTTGCATGTGCTCAGTGACAAGTATGGCCACGATCAACTCCAAAGAAAATATTACCTTTGATGTTGCTGTTGTGGGTCAGTGCATCTTTTGAGGCGGGCCCTTTCCTCCATCTCCCCCTCCCCCCTGCCCTTTTTCCTTGAAATCACTTTCCTTCTCAACTCTACTTGCTGATAGATATTGTCCACAGAACATGGGAGAGCTTCTCCTGTAGATAGCAGCACATTATGTACGGCTTAGTAGTAGAAGTGTAGGCTGTCACTTTACTTTTTACCATTACAAGTAACTTGTTTGAGCCTAGAAAATTGCCAACTTTTGCTACTATTCATTAAATAAAGGAACTATTGCCAGTGCTACCAAGATTCTCATTTAGACTTGGGTATATGTGTTGAACTCCTTAGAATGTGATATGGATACGGACATTTGATACTGAACTTATACCAAAGACGTACTCATGTTGGACCTTTTTAGCCAAGTTTGACCAATGCAGCTGTAAAGGTCTTCATGTGCGCAATCTGGGTTGTTTTGTGTTAATCTCTGTTGTGCAGGAATGTTTTTCCTTGTCTACTCAGATAACTTTTTTAAAAAAATTTACCCTGAGTTCCAGATTGAACAGATTGAAGGATGTGTATTGGCTTTCACTGTAAAATTGTTATCAGATCATAGATTAGCATTTGGCCAATATTGAGTATTTATGATTAATACTTCTGGGAAATCATGTTTGGTGGTGTACTTTGGAGTCTGGACAGTACAAAAGGAGACATTTCCATATCCTACAATCTTTATTCAGCTATTGTGAGGTGCATTTTCGACCTCAAAAAATGAGTGATGAACGGGATCGAATCTAGATACATGATTGGTGCTCAATTCAAGTAGATTTATCTCTGATTTTAATGAACTCCATTCTACTACCACATGGCTTCGATAGTAGGACCACTTAGCGAAGCCCTTATTGCTAGCATAACTGTTTTGCCTCTTTGGGGTTTCAAGTCTTAGCAAATGTAATGGATGGGTAGGATGAGAATTGAACAACTGGATTATTTCTGCTCTCTTCCTATCAGTGTCAAGGAAGCTTACCAGCTCAATTGCACCTAGAATCTGCTGAATGCCTTGATTTCTTAGCACGTCAACAGGTCCATCTCGGTTAACCATCTTGTCATCATGTATGTTCTTCCCCACTGATCTATGATCCTGGCTGGTTATGGCATATGTTGCTGGGGCATTTTTTGCTAGAGGGGACACCAGTTAGGTGCCTGGCCAATCATTTTTTTTCTGTATACAGTTGCTGGTTTGCTCAAGCCCTTCCCATTATGATTCCTTGGCTTAAATAGAAATCAGCCTACTTTGCATCTACTAAAATAGTGAATCATTTCTTAGCTTGCAAAGAGAATCTGGAATCTGGATTAAGTTTGGTCATCTTTACTTTTGTGTTCAGATATCTTGACTTGGGTTGAACCCTTTAAATTTGCTTTCTTTTTTGCTCTCTCTTTCAAAGTCTGGAACCTTGCCCTGAAAAGGATGGCCAGAATTAAGGACAAATTCAACAGAGTAGGAAAATAAGAAAATGCCAGAAAATTAAGAACAACCGTATCAGAGTAGAATGTGCAAGTCATTGTATAAGTCGTAATTAGTACAAATACATTCTTAGATCTGGTTTCAGAAGCACGTTAGTCATTTGTGAGAACAATAATTCTTCATAGGATTAATTTAGCAAATTAATATTCGGTCATGTGAAATAATTAAATTTTGGATGGAGTTTTTTTATTGGTAAGTACGTCGATCTCTGTCCACCTGTAGGCAGCAAATAAAGTTCGGACAATTACAGTCAAAAGACATCTCAAAACTAGTGGCAGATTACACATGCATGGAGATGGAGAGTTACGGAAATCTTACACTTGGAGGTGCTGATGATATTTGTTATTTTTTTCAGTTCACAAACTTCCGCAGAATCACAAGCATAACAATCAGAAAAATACGAAAACCTTGGTTTCTGAGATTGTACCTTTCCAGTACAGTTTGCACTTCCCGTCCGTGATTTTACAGGAATAAACAATGAAAGGAATCTAATTGTGCGAATAGGGAAATAGTACTAATAATAGTGTTTATTAGTAGGTTTTATTAGTTTGATTTGACATACAAGTTTCAAGGAATCAGGGCTGGCTGCAGGTATGCAGAGCTTAAGCATAAATCATAGTGTTTGCATGAGCCTGTTCTAAGCTAAGATATATTACTGAAAGTCGTTTACAAGTGTCAAGCATGAGTTTGCGTACCCAATCATTTTCTAACATTTCATGGGTTTTCGGTTTAAATTAAAGTGTTAAGTGTCACATTCATGTATGAAACATCCAAAGGAGGTGCTAGGGGTAAAACAGATACCTAGGTCTAATAGATACATGTGGTTTTTGGTAAGAATTTCATGTGATGCTAACTTTGTTCCTGCTTTTCACCAGTTTTACCTAAGGTACATGTACATTATCCTTGTCCATAACCCTGGGTATGGTAGAGGCATTTTTGTTTTGGGATTTGTTCATCAAACCACTGTCCTGTCATTTTGGTGAAATGATAATGTTAGATAGATCCATGATTAGAGCATCCAATTAGACTTGTTAGTTGCCTTCTTATCCATTAAGCCAGATTGGGGAGAATAGTTTTGTTCAATAATTGAGCTTGGACATCCCTTAAAGAAGGAAACCCTGCAGTGCTGAAAATTGAAAACAATTAAAAAATTCTGGCACCCCAAAGAACTTAAAGATCTGGAACAAGAGGAAGCCAATTCATCTCATAAGTCATAAGTGGGTGTCATGGTGTATGCTATAATTGTCTAAGGAACTAGTTTACTACCATTAGTAGGCTGAATAAGGGCAGAAAAGCTGTGATATCTATCCTCGAACAGAATCATCCCAAGTGCTAACTCTTAATCCAATAATTCTGAGGACTAGATCAATGAGAGGGAAAATTAAAAGTTTAAAATGCCCTTGAAAGAAGAGAGAGAGAGAGAGAGAGAGAGAGTGATGGGATCCACTTCGCTATTAGGAGGTGCAACAAAACAGGGCCTAAACCCAAATGCCCTGGGCTCCCACCTTGTCCTTGAGGGAAGTACACATACCCCCAAACCGCCCGTGGCCTGTCCTATGCACCCCAGGCCTACACCCCACATGACCACTTGGTCCCCCCCCCCCCCCTTCAGTTATTAAATTGGCCCCTCTTTTCTTTTCCCCTCCATAAATACACTCCACATCCTTCTCAGTTTTCCCATCACTCCCTAAGTCCCCATACATCAAGTATTCTTTAATCCTCGCTTTTATCTACACCCATCTCCGTACACTGAAGCCAAGCTATATTCAAAACATCCCCTAAGATTAATAGAGATGGCTCTTGGAAAGTCTGGCAAACTTTCTCAAGCAGCATTACTGAAGCAAATCCTCAAAAGATGCTCAAGCCTAGGGAAAAGGCAGGGGTATGATGAAAATGGGCTACCCGTCGACGTACCAAAAGGCCACTTTGTTGTGTATGTGGGAGAGAATAGGAGTAGATATATTATTCCCATTTCCTTCCTGTCCCATCCCAAGTTCCAATGCTTGCTACAACGAGCTGAAGAGGAGTTTGGATTTGATCATGATATGGGCCTCACAATCCCTTGTGAAGAAGTCGTTTTTCGATCGCTTACTTCCATGCTTCGATGAATAATTACCATTTGCGAAGAGAAAACAATGATATTAAGGTGGTTTCTGGGTTTCACTGAAGAAAGATGACCTTAAGATGAAGCAGTTTGCCATGAGCATAAGCTCATGCATGCTTCTCTTTTTTTTGCATCTTTCTTTGTTGTTTGTCCTTGGAGATGGCCAGTGGATGGATGTGTTTATTGTTTAGAACCCATCTATTAGTATTTTGGGTTTTTCTAGGTAATTATTTGCTAAGGACTGATCTAACCCAAGACCCATGAATTATTTTCTGGGTTAGATTAATTTGTATAAAGTTGTAAGCTTTTCCTCATAGAGGTGATCCTCGCCCTGTGAGAGGAATGAAAATGTTCATTCTCATTACTCTTGTCTCCCTCTGCATTTGTTTGTGGCTTAATGTCTCGGGCTACTAGGCGACCAACTGAAGGAGTGTCACTCTAGTGTAACAGAGGATGATTTTTTTTTTCCCCTCCATGCATCCAATTGAAATAGCTAACAAATTAACAATTTCCTTGTTGGTTGCCTGAGAAGTGAGAATGCACACGAGAATGACAAGATTGAGCATAAGTTTATTGCTAGTTTTTTCGGTAGCCCTAAGAGAAAATGGGGTTCATGTAATGCTAGTGGTGCTAAATACTTACCTTGGGAATTGTCAGCATCTACCTTTACTAGTTTATAAGATTAGTTTATGAATTATGCAATGCAAAGGTCTTTCTAGCTTTCCTAGAGAAAGTACATGAAAAGTAACAGCTCCTGAATGCATTGTAACACTGTTAGAAATATTTGGTTAATTGCGCTTTTCGAGGAATTTTATTGGTTTCTGGAATATTTTGGCTTATAGATGTCCAAATATCATGAATTATGCACAGGAAGATTTGCTCATTTGATTAAATGACGTTTTTCAGTAACACTTGTTAGGAGAATTTTAAGTCTAGGGCTTTTGTCCACTCAATGCTGCAAAAACACTCATTCTTTCTCTTCTTTTTTTTTCCTTTCCTTTTTCTTACTTTGGGGGGATGCTCTAACGACTTTCAGGTGTTATGAAATTGGTTTATTTGGACACATTGAGTTCAATCTTATAGATGATAGGTGATTTCATTTCCTTTATTAGTATGAGTAAATGATCAAAATTGAAAGAAAAACTGATAACTAAGGAAGGAAAACATCTTGTTTGGATATTATTGAATGCAGGAAAGAAGGGAAGCTATAAGGAATGGGGGAGGGGCTAAGAAAGCTGAAATGCCTCAGAATCTCATCCTTTCTAAGGGGATTTGAATGGAGGAGGTATATAGCACACTGTAAAGAGGGTTGAAGAAAAGTGGGAAAAACACATTGAAATTTTCCGTTGAATCCTTTTTTAGCCCCCTTCTTTTGAGTTGAATGCCTCTGAATTATCTATATTGGAAGCAGGCTCACCTTGGCTTAGTATTTTAAGCACCTACTAACTGTCAGTGGAGAGATTACGTACAGATCATATGTCCAAAAATGACATGACTTGCTTGTGATCGGCGTAATCTCTTGCTAAGTTGCATCTTTCATAGAAGAATGGATTAATCCTGCCTAGAATCCCCTTTCCCCCTTTTTGGCGTAAAAGGAAGCACAAAAGACAGTGGTTGATGTAGTTCATATTTTGGATCATATATCTTGAAAATTAACTCCGACAGACTTTACTGCTATCCTAGCTTGAATTCTTAAGACATACTGATATCTAGATGCATTAAAATTCCAGCAATATGGTCCACCCTCGTAATAAAATGAGGCTCTGGGGGACCATTGATGATCATGATAGGGCTCAAGAAGCTTTATTCTCACAGTAAAATTCAATCTGTGTCTTCTTTGACTTGTAGCTTTCATGCTTTTGTGAGGAGAAATGGTGTGATACTGAAAACTCAACGTGCAAATTTCCTTTTGTTTTCCATATTCACATACATTAGTTCCATGGTTGTGATGATTGCTGGCCCAGAGTGTTAGAATTAGAAATCCTAACTCCGTGGATAGGTCTTTGAGATTTGTGGGTGATATTAGTTCTGGACACTGATCTCGAATTAATGAGTACTTGTTCGCAGGTGCCACTTCACTTCATGCCAATGAGCTGTGATTGTGGAGGAGGAGCCCCACTTAAAAGATGAAAGTTTGGGGGGAGAAGACGCAATCAAAAGAGGGTTTGTTATTGAAAGTGACGAGTCATTGGGTCTGCTTTGATCAATTCCTAGATTTTGCTATAAGGTCAGCTTAATGATTATAAACTTTTTCAGTATTTTGATTTTTTCCCCCCACAATTAATTCCCTTCTCCCTTTTCTCTCTCTTCGGTTCTCTCAACCACTGGTAAAAGATAACCATTATAGCCTGAAAACCAGACAAAAGCTGTGAGCTTGATAGAGATCCTGACCCAGCATGGGTCGTCTTCTCTCCCATTATTGCCCTGTTTGTACTTGAGAGAGTACCACGGTGCCGCAGAATAAAATCAGCAGAATATTTCCTTTTTAAAAAATCGACAGAAATATTTTCTGTAAATAGCCCTTACCTTCCTCTAATGGATGTGACTTATGAGTGGTGAACTCTAAAGGTTAAAGACCTCAATTTTAACTATTAGACATTGTATGTTTACTTCTCTGTTTCTACAGTTTAGATGGCACTCAAGTTTTTAACTAGACTGACATTGCATCTATAAGTCTTTTCTGTTTCTGCACTTCAGATGGAACCCAAGCTTGTAATGAACTAATGAAGCTAGCAATTCCTTGTACAATTTGTTATCCCAGTCTTAGGTGTTGTTACTTTTACCTTCTTTCGCTGTCTCTCTCACTGTCCCTCAGCCAATCTGTGGTACATACTACTATAACACCAAACATCTCTCGAGGGAGATATACAAATGAACAATCTCTTTGTAATTGTAAGGATAAGGCTCAGACCGCGCCAAATAGGCTGTTCGATGGGTTGGGAATTGTTTGGCTTCTCTCAACCAGAAAGCCAATGTGGTAATGTCTGAATAAAATCAGTGTCTTCATCAAATTTGATTCGCTTTCCAAATGCAAAATCTTGTAGTTTTGGCATTGTCTCATTGTAGAGGCCAGGACCATCAAAGAAAGGCTGAGACTAGCTGTGATTAGCTGGTCCCTCCTCAGTCTTTACTCACTTTTGCAAATTTTCCCAGTTTTTCCTGCCCAACTTTTATGTTGAGCCACAAAACATTGTTTTCTGACATTCAACAACTCCTTCCAAAATTTAATCCCACAACTCCTTCCAAAATTTAATCCCCTACTGTTTCAACTCCCTCAACTCCTCACTCCCCCTAGAGGAATATCTCTGTGTTCAAATCTCCTCCTTACATGTCAGCATAATGTCTCGTTTTCTCTGTCATTATTGCCTGTCAACTTTTCTCTTCAAGTCTTCCTTCATTATGCCATATTGTCCCCTTCATCTCTCTGGGGATTTTTAATTGTCTGGGGCATTTTTCCTCAAGATCTGTGTGTCTGCAGCATGTATTACAAATGCAGCATGTAGTACAAATAATTGAAAAGCAATTAAATGTCACTGAAATAAGAACTCCCTTTTTTCTGTGTCTAGTTTATAAACAAATTTCTGAGTACTTAGAGGAGGTATTGGCTTTGATACTATACAACAACGCCTCCTTTTGTGAATCCTGTTTTTTTGGAGATATTTAGATATATGTAGTCTTGTTATATAAGCATCTCTACTTTGGTACTGTAGATTTTAATATTTTAATGTTTCAGTGAAGCTTTTTTCCCCCGTAATTTCACAGATTGAAAAACAGGCGGAATACCGGCGAATGCCTATTGATTAGTCCCAAACCAACATTGTGGAAAGGAACACCAGCAGCAATTTCACGGATATGGATGCATGTAGAGGGCAACAATAGTCTTTTTGCAAACTGTACATGTAGAAATTGGAATCCAGCAGAAGGTGGCAATTGCTGTACAAGATACCAAGGGTGATGCCAAATCACGTTTATAGAGAAGACAATCAAATGTCTACTCAATTGCAAATCATCTTTGCAGGAAAGGCGATCACAATACAGGTCCAATTTCTAAAGTGTAGCGGTCGACTTTGCAACAATTTTACGTTGAATGGTATGAGCGCTCACTTGAGAGTGGCAGTTTGAAAAAAATTCTCAAAAATCAAAACCATATGTTATATTGAAATGACCTCTTTTGTATATTAGGTGATAGGATCTTCTCAAATCCTATTGTTACTAATACTATTCTTACAATACTAACTGTTAAATTTGATGATCTCTTAAATTAGCTTCTTTTTTTTTCGTTGGTAAATCTCATTTTGCCAACTTCAAACGACTTCAATCTACTTCACGAACTTACCTTTTTCCATTCGTGTAGAATTTGTTTTTGTGCACAACCATTGTTTTTCATCATGTAGAAGTGTTCTTACACTTCAAGGAGTTTCAATAACAACAACAGCAGCACCTTCCAGTGTGGATGCCGTTTTTACGAGGTCTGATTACACCTCAAGGAGTTTGTTTTATCAAATTTTTAATGTGAAATAGTTTTCAAAATCTAGTATTTTTGTTTTCTCCTCAAAAAAGGTAAAATAGACGACTAAAAATGTGACAAGTAGGGGTAGGGCAGATACTTAAACAAATAGAAAACGCCAAGAGTAACCTACCAATACCAAAGGATAGTGCAGGTGGTCCTCGTGGAGGTACGGATCCTTGTTTGTCCCCTTCAAACTTTCGAATCCTCCGCCCATCTCTCTGTCTCTCTCCCCAAATTTCCGTTTCATGTAACCGTCCGTTTCAAACTAACTTTATTTTTGGTCAGACAAATAATATCAGAATCAGAAAATAATACCACATCTCCCCTTGAAAAATGTCTTTTACCGTTATCTCATCTGTGCCTAATGCCTATGGAATAACTTCTACAACGCAAAACAACACGAATGTAACGACGACCTACGAATATTCCTTTAAATCTTGGATTTTTCAAGCAAATAGCAGACAGCCAATAATGAAAATCCATTGCTTTTGCCAAAAATGTTTAGCTGTGTTTTACTATAATTTTATTTCAATCTTTAATATTAGAACAGAACATTATTTCCTTTGATCCCTAAGACCCACCTTTGATTCCTTGACCCTCGGGTTTTCACCATTAAGTTGAATACGAACAAGGCATATAAAGGGCAACTTGAAATACATACATACATACATATATATATATATGTGTTCTTAAAAATAGAAAAAATTCATAGAAAGTCCAATTTACAAAAGAAAAAAAAAAGAAAAAGAGTCCAAGGATATTGATATTGGTGGTTCTATTCATTGTTTATTTTCTATAAATTTTCTCCATTCTCATTAGTTGCTTCACAAAATGGTGAAATACAGGTGAAGCAATCTCTTTCGCGAACTAACTCAGTAGCTGGAAGAACAACAACAACTAATCGTGAGACGTGTCCATTTGCTTCTCCATCATTTTAACCCTTTATTTTATTATTCTATTTTATTTTTATTATATTTTCAAGATAATTTAACTTGAATTCAACTGGGGCCCAAAAAACTGGCCTTTTTTTTTTCCCTTGTTGCTATTATTGTTGTTTTTTTTTATATTAAAAATAGCTGCCTTCCCATTGCTAGCATGTTTTTTTTTGTAGGAATAAAACAGATATGAAATGAAGTGGACAAGGAATGGTATTTTCTTGCAAGAATTGGAATGAAATTGGAGGGAATGAGAATGAATGGAATATAATGGGAAGGAATTGATCAGAGTTAAAGAAATATAAAATTATTGATATCAAGATATGAAAATAAGTAGAAAATAATGTGAGAAACTGAGAATAAGTGAAAAGAAATAAAAATAAGTGAAAAATGAGTGACATTTATCTTTAAAAAATTTTAAAAAGCAAAACCAACCGAAAATAGGCGGGAATAAATGAAATAAGAGTAAAAGTCAAAATTTACATAAAAAAGAACATGCCTGTAATTGATATAGCAAAATGGGTATGTTATCCCCAGTAAATATTAAAAAAACTGAAATTAAAGAAAGGCACGTGTGTGGACGTGGAGTACATTATGAAATAGGCCAAATAGCCCGACCCAAATGTCACTGACCCAGGGTGGGCCTTTGGTATTTTCATAATATATAAACAGAGAGAGAAAGTGTGTAAGTCATATATCTTCAAAATCAGAACAATTTGTAGAATTGGGTTGATAAAGTGGAATTGGCAAAGTTTTGCTATTTTATATATATATATATATATATATATATATATATATATATATATATATATGCTTGTGTGTGTGTGTTTGGAACAAATAATTATCTATGCTTGTTCTATATTATTAAGTGACTAATCATATCATGTCATAGGTGATGTACATCATACCATATCATAAAGATATATATAGAAGTGCATAGATTAATGGTAAGTGGATAAGAGTCAACTTTTTATTAGCAAATTGCATTAAATAAATGTACATGAAAATTAAAGGATCATTATAAGAACACCAAATTTTTATGCAAAACAAAAACATATTTAGTACAAAACTTTATTCTACTTCAAGAATGTAATAAAAAGTAAGAACTTATATGCTTATCTTTCTTTCATATTTCATCTACAATAAACATTACATTCAAACAAATTCATAAATTAAATAACAAAACTAATCTTTTGATAGAGAAAACCAATTAAAATTATTCTAAACACTCCTTGTAAATCATTGCCTCATTACAACCTTCTCTAATAAGAAGATCCGCAAATCTTGTATAGTCTTTCCTCGAAACGATTAATATGTTATGGTAGTCTGAATTTGAAAAATTGACGCCTTTTATATGCCGATCTTACAATCAGTTAACAACTCAATCCCATATAAACAAATCTAGATGTAAAGAAATTAATAAATTTGATCTAACTGATAAAGACGAACGACCCATTAGAAAAGTGTGTGGAGACACTCTTACAAATGACTACGGACTATTCTAATATATATTTTAAATAAAGTCTGTTAATTTTTTTATTCTAATATATTATTTAGATAAATACAAAATGATAACCATGCAATGAACAGTGGTTTCTTTGGATCATTAATAGTCTGAGTTAGTAGCTAAGTCGGTATGTCCGAGTGGTTAAGGAGACAGACTTGAAATCTGTTGGGTTTCGCCCGCGCAGGTTCGAATCCTGCTGCCGACGCTTTATATCTGTTTTAAACAACCGTTGTGCTCGGCCTTCTGCTTAAAGGGGTGGCTTCATCTTCTTTTTTATTTTCCAGGAAAGCAAATTTAAGAAATAAATTAAGAGCTTATTATGATCCATTTCTCATCAGTGCTTAACTCCACAAGTAATGGAGCCCATGGGGAGCTCATATGTAAATACTAAACACTGGACAAATTGAATTGCGGTACTCTGACAAATGAGGCATTTGCTTAGGTCCAACCGCCCTGCATCCTCCTCTCCCTTCATCTTTCTTTTGCCAATTGCCATAATCATCATCACCTTCGTCTCTTTGATTTAGACTTTGCAAAGGCTAGGATGGTCGGTTTTCGACCATCGTAGCCATCTCCGTTGTCATCTTTTCATTTCTATTAAGTAGTATTTTACTCTCCGTAGAAGTAGTCTCTCCAATAGTGAGAGTAGTTTGTCTCATCGATTGTGAGAGTTTTTTAATTGTTGGTGTTATTTGTTGTCATGTAGCCTTTTCGTATATTTTTTTTTTCCGTGAGATGAATTGTGGTTCAAAAATGGAGTCACTCTTAAATGACTTTCAACACTTCAAATGGAATATCTCTCCCCAGGAGACTACTCCAAATCAGCAGTTCTATTTTGAGGAAGACATTACAATAGATATGTGGATCTTTTCTCCAGGTTGTATAATGAAACAATGATTGTGGGAAAGATGAGCAATAAGTATATGTAAAAGTAGTTGATATTAGAGTTTGCATTTATTTGTGTTTGATATGCCTTGTAGATGATGTATGGCCAATTATTCAAGGGAATTCATCCCCTTTCTTGGCTAAAATGAGTCATTCAATTCAGTTGTAAGTTGGATCAATTTTAGATCGAGTGAATTCTCATTGACTTGGTTTTGATTTTATGTCGAATCATTTTTAGTTGGGGTTGATTTTGGATTGATTGGTTTTTATTCCAATAGGGTTGTCTTAGATAAATGAAAGTACAGGTTTTGATCGATTCAAATTGATTTGATTCAGATCAATTCGCATTCCAAATGCATCTCTTTCGATTAGCTATTTTGAAAGTTTAGTCATATCAAATCGGATCATTCATTTTGAATTTTGAGTTAGTTTTACCAACATATGATCTTGTGATTGATAGGACATTCAACTATAAATCTTGAGAAGGAGAAAAAAACTAAGGGTTTCCCTTTTTTTAATAGAAAATTAAGGGGTTGTTGAATGAACACTAAAAGAAACTTGTAGTTAAAACCATAGCAAAAGCATTCCACTAGTGGTGATCCTCCCTTCAATAAGAAAGTCTTGTGGTAGGCATACAAAATTGATGTGAAGCTTCAACTGCTACTTTTAAAAAAAAAAAAATTTAAATAACTTCTTGTTGGTTGCCTTGAGAAAAGGAGACGGGAACTTGAAAATGGGAAACAAACAGGGCTCAAAAATTGCTCAACCGCCGCCACATGTTGAGCACCCCTCAAAGTAAGCCCAACTACTAACCTTAAATTAAGCATACCCTACAATTGACAAAATTTACCTTTTTCAGGGTAACGTTTAATTTCAGGCTAGTAGACACAAACCCTAATTAATCCACTAATTGGTTACCTTAATTAGCTACAATAAAAGGGCAGCCCGGTACACAAGCATCCTGCATTTATGCATGGTCTGGGGAAGGGCCGCACCCCAAGGGGGTGAATTGTAGGCAACCTAACATGACTTTGTCAGTGACTGATTCTACGGCTCGAACTCATGACATTTTGGTCACACGGAAATAACCTTACCGTTGTTCTAAGGTTCCCCTTTTTAATTAGCTACAATAGCTATTCAAATTACTTTCCATTCTAGAGGTTTTCTATTCATTGAAAAATTAAAAAAAAAAGAGTAGTATCAAGTAGATGAATTGGGCTTTTATCTTAAAAACTACATTTATGTCTTATATCATCAAATGAATTAGGTATTAAAATTTAAAAGATATTATTTTACATAAGACCACAAGACAGATATCAATGACAGTAAGAAAACAATTGTGCTACATAAATAGCAACATAATGAAGGTTGATCTCAAGAATAATTTGTGAAACAATTTTTACTTCCAAAAAAAAAAAATCCGAAAGATTCTAAAGTTGATCAGCATTTTTCAGTAATCTAATATATATATATATATATATATATATATATATATATATATATATGACAAATACACGCATAAAATATATATATATGTAGATAACGGGAGTATGTGCTCCCGGGAGCACATAAGAAATTGCCTATATGTGTGTGTGTGTGTGAGAGAGAGAGAGAGAGAGGGAGAGAGAGAGACATATACAAGCGTTTGTGTATATGTAATCAGAATTGGGAATTTTATATACCTTCCTTTAAAAAATGTATACGTCTCATGGAAGCATTTACCCACGATGATTGCAAATCTCAATGGAGCATTTAACAATGACGATTATACCTTTTTTTTTTTGGTTAGTGTAAATGAGGTACGGTTTACAAAGGTTAATATAGACATGATTTAGACCTGAATATCTAATAAGAAACCCTCAATATTTTAGCAGTTAAGCTAATGAATGCCCATATAGTTTTTCTTATTAAAAACAACTTCAAACAAAAATGGAGTAAAACAAGCCGACAATTTGTCAAAATTGTTTTGGCGGATTCTCAGATTCCAATGATACCATTGCTTTCAACTCTAAAATTTTAATTTCAAGATAATATTCACAGTTGCATTCACATCTACTAGATTCAGATAACCGTTTAACTTCCCGAGAAAGCGAAATCGGAATTTGGAGATGACTAGATTCAGATATACAAGTTCGATTTAAATCCAGAAAATCAAAATTGAATTAATCAGCAAAACGCAAGTGAAAAAAGATAAATTTTCATCATCATCTGGATAGATCAATACTCTTGAAGCCATAAGAAATTTACAATTAACGAAAGATCACCTAATGTGGAAAAGCAAAATCCAACTCGGGACGACTCGTTCCTGCCATCACCAATACCAATCACTCTATTCTAGAGTTGAAATTCAATGACTCAGCCACTAATCAATAAAATCCAGGACTGAGTCAGAAAAAACGCACAATCGCGTGTTAATTCGCTCAAGATCTAGGCAATGCTAGTGCCAGTCCCTTCAAGCTGCATCTAAAACCACCAGCCGGGACGAATGCAAAAAAGAAACACGATTAAAAAACCTAAAAACCTGGCAATTAATCCAGAGTCCCGAGTCGGAATCGTTACCGAGACAGCTAGCAGAGCGTCTTGTCCGAGACGCCGCCGTGGAGCAGCGGAAGCGACTCGGTGGTGCGGCATCGACTCGGCGGATCGTCAGAGCGAGTCACGACTCGGAGTGCTTCCTCGAAGACGGACTCGTCGCAAGGGAGGCAGAGCGGACCGGCGTTGTTATCGAAGCCGTACTCCTCCTCGGCTCTGCGCAGAAGGTTCCGGAAGATTGGGTGGTGCAGGTGCGTAAGGCGCATGGTGTACCTCCGACCGGTGGTTCCGACGCACACAACCACATGTCCCGGCGGCACATCTGTGGTGTGACCCCTATCGCCGGTGATCCGAGCCGTAGCCTTCTTGCGCCACCTCTTCAACATTTGGCTCAGCCGTACAATGTGCCGTATACGGTTGCTACTCCCCATAAAAAAGAACCTTCAAATCCAGAGAGAGAAAGAGCGAGGCTGGAGAGAGAAAGCGGGGGATTTGAGTGTTTGAGTTGGACGTTACTGTTGTTTGGAATATCTGTAGGGTTAACGGTTTCGAGGGTTTATAGGGGTCAGGGATTCCAAAATTGCCCCCTGGGCATGGGGGATTTTACGGGACTACGATTATGGAGTGTTTTGGAGAAATTGTAAGACAGTAATTTGAAAGTAAATAAATTATTCAGATAATTTGCTCTGATTCTTTCCGTTAATTGTGGGTGATTATTGTATTCTTGGCTTGTAAGTTGTAAGCTTCTTGGGTTTCAATCAAAAAGGCAAAGAATTTGTATATGATGCTAACATGGTGCAATTTTATGATATAAAAAAGTGATTGGTTTTAATATATTGTGATTTCCTGTCCAAAAATCCACATAAAATATGATCACTAATAGTAATGTATTGTGAATATGAATGCTAACAACGTGAATATAAATTCTAATTAAAAAATTAATATTAATTCTAATTAAAAAAATTAATGAGAATCACTTTATAATCTTATCTACTAATAGATTCAAGATAAGAGATATAATTCCAAGAATAGTGGATATTTTTAGCACATTAGAGCACAAAGTACTATCCTTAATGCTTTCTTCTTTTTTTAGATCGATTATCCTTCAAACTGTTCCACAAACGACCTAAGTTTGTATCTTGTCAACCGTTAAATTTGGAGAAATTTCAGGATTTTGTTAGATTGTAGGGCAACAGGTACAAGTGTCATAGAGTGAAGCCCAACAAAAGATGGGCCGTTAACTCTTTAGCCCAAAGCGGCTGCCAAGCATAAAAGAGGCCCTAGAAATGTATATATCTCAAAGCGTAGCCCAAAAGTATTGGGCGGGCTTATTAGTCAAAAATTGGGCCGTGTAGCCCATTCTATAAAAAGTTACGGATTTGCGGTCACCAATGTCTCTGGCAGAGGAAGAACCACAGCAGGTACTGGACGAAGAACAAGGCAAGAGGAGCGAGAAGGATGAGTCACCTTGTGCTTCACCACCTTCCTTGTCACCATTTCAGTGCCTTCCTATCATCATCATCATCATCATCATCATCGACGAGTTCCATCTCGAAATCTACTATTGGAGCATCAACGGTTGAATTCCGGGGGCACAGGAACCCCTTGGGTGTGCCTCGGCCACACCTGAGCAGGACGATAAAGTGTATGGCGAACCCTAGGAGAGTGGCGATGGTGGCGAAGCAGATAATGAGGGAGCTCTCTGACATGCTACTCACCGATAAGCACTTGCAGTCTGCTATCCTGCCAGAAGCTGCCCTTGGCGCTGACCTTTTTCTCTCCTCCGTTACTACCATTAGCGATGTTGAACTCTCCGCTGATTTGCAGGTAATGTTTCTCCATTTCTTTTCTTTTGCTGGAAATTTGGTACTCTTCTGTGGAATTTTGTTGGAATCAATGGTGAAATGTTGTGGAATTCGTCAATTAGGGGTTTTCTTTCTTGTAAATCAGCTTCTGATGTGACCAACTTTGCATCTTATGGGTACAGCTTCATTCTGTGATCACACGCCCACCATCCCCTTAACCCTCCTACCTCGTTGAGACCGTGGGGTGTTGGTTTGGTTTGTCTGCTGTTGAATAAATTGCGTCTGCTACGTATTTAATTGTGATACGTATGTGATCTGTTCTTCTATGATTGGGGATTTTTATCGTGGATTGATATCTCTATTCATGTCTAGATTGCTAAAGTTTATGTATCAATCTTTGGTGATGAAAGAGGACGAGAAATAGCCCTTTCTGGTCTAAAAGCAAAGGCAAGGTATGTGCGGAGTCAACTTGGCAAGCGCATGAGGTTCAGGCTAACACCTGAAATTCGCTTTATAGAAGATGACTCTTTAGAGGAAGGAAGCAGGGTAAGAACTCGTATTTTCCTTTTGTCTTCCTTTGCATGCGACGGTGAAAATACATGTGCCCATTTGACACTTAGGCTTGTAGAAGTCATAGGCACAGAAGCGATAACTGTTAATATGTCTTAGCTTGGTGAATTCAGAAAATTTCTTGATCAAAGCTGGGAATGTCTGAAGAGAAAATTCAGGCTTCTGTCTCCTGAAACCAGTGTCTAATTGTGTTAATATCTGATGTTGTTCTAGTGGTATACTTGAGAACACCAGAACAGACTCTGGTAGCATAGTGTGAGTAACCTTTGTGGTTTGTGTGTTCTGTACGGTTGCTAAAACTGTGAACTTCAGCTTGGCACATACTTATCCTCTTAGTTTTACTGCTAAGAGTTAGGTTTAATGTTAATTTTTTTAAAGCTTACGTGTTAAATTTGATGATCTGAATCCTAAACCAATCATTAGGTTATCGCATGATATGAAACACCAGTATGCAATTTTGTTTCCCCATCTTGTATCATGGTGGCTTGATGATTTTTGGGCAGCAGGTTGTCTGTTAGGAGAATGAGTGCTAATCCTTGATCTTGGGCTTTCAGGTCATAGCAATATTAGATAAAATAAAGAGGGAGAATAAGAAAAAGGATGCCAAAAAGAAGGGAAATAAAGAAGAATCAACGAGCCTGCCTGCTGATGATGAAGACTGGGAGGAGGACGACCCTGATGAAGACATCACTTACTTCAGATGACAGCGTCTTCAGGCGTCCAAATCCTTCAACTGTGTTCCTCTGCCACCTGAGGTAGGTTTTTCCATTCATTGGCTGTGCGTGTTAGCGTTGAAAATCAAGGAATAGGATATTGAGCATACTAGGTAGTCACGCCGCCGCCCCCCCCCCCCCCGCCCTCCTTCAAAAACAAACAAAAACAAGAGGAAAAAATGAGGAACTTGTCATGATCAATTGGATGAATAAAGCGCATAAGAATTTAAGAATTTTACAGTGGACAGTGGTGAGACATGAGACATTTAAAGTATTGTGAAAATTTCTTTGTTATTTCTTTATCATTAAGCCGAGTGAATGTTGTTAGGGAACTTGAAATTAGACAGCACATTTGAGCATCTGTTTCTTCCTACTATCGTCAGCCTCTTTTTATCATAATTTTCAAACACGCTCAGGCTCTTTACTGTTACATATTTTGCAGAGCTGCAACAAGTTGTTCCATCATTGTTGGCTCCTCAGTCTCCAGCGCAAAACTGATGTGGCATCTATGTCAAAGCAATCTACAGAAAGTATTCCATAGCGTAGGGTGGCCTGGAGGGTGTAGCATTGATTTTTGCTTGTCAGACGGAGTATAATCCTTTGGGCTTTTGTGAATGAGTAGCCATTGTGGTTTTAGTTGAAAATCGATATAGTGAAACACTGCTAAGGATTTTGGTGGTTCTTGTAAACTATGTTTTGCATTTCCCTAAACCTTGGTCTTTCACGGGCAGTTCGAATGTTTTGTGATGATTTCTTTCATTGGGCCAGACGTTTTGTAGCAATGCGTGTTCACCAAACTCAGTCCCATGTTTCGAGATGATTTCTTTCATTGGGCCAGACTTTTTGTAGCAATTGTTGTTCACCAGACTCCGTCTTGCCACCCTCCCTGTTAATTGAGGGTTGTGCTTACAGTACTCTCGCACTGGGTTGTGGATGCCATGCCCAGATTGGCAAAAATTATTATAGAAAGTACTACCGTATGTAGCCTTTATCCTTGGCTAGCTGTTAGATAATGTCTGAGAAACACGTAAAACCATTTTGGAAATTAAAAGAATTTCGGGAGCCAATAAGAGCAGATGATAGAAAACAGGCATGTACTCCAATAAAACAAACGGAAAAAACTACCATACAGCTATGAAAATGGTTCAGAGCATATATGTAATTCAACTCCACAAGAAAGAATCTCAGAGCTCAAAACTAACGAATTATTTCCAAATTTGAAGGAAGACATTCAATCCACGGTGATGTTTTTTGTTTGATCAACTAAGAATTGACTTTGTTGTGATAATGTCCAAGGCCACTTTCCAATTCAGCCATAAAAATTCACAAAATCAACATGCACAACTATTGAGTATCATGGTCTACAAAAGCCATGAACTGAAAAAATCAACAAGCCCCATTATGCATCCTTCTCTCAGCTGTCATCCTCATAATCAGTGGTGGGCTTTGGCTTCAGCTTTCTTGAGTGACTTGGCTTTCATCTAATGAAACAAAGGTAACAGTGTTTAGTTGTTTGCAAATGTAAAAGCCATAATCAAGACATATGGTGAATGAATACTCACTATCCAAACTTAAATTGAATTAAGCAAACAAAACCTTTCCGAGTAAGCATATGCAACTATCAGAGGCTTAACGAATCACAAGTATATGAAAAGAACACAGCGCAATGCTACTCAACTCACAACACAACTTGCAAAATGCATCTGAACCCGGAAAGATAGCTATCAAGAACTTTTTTTGATAAGGAAAAATTTGTATTCTAAAAAGGAAGAAAAGAAGGATGCAAAGATAGCATCCTACAAAAGATTATATACATCCAAATCCAATATGCAAACTATCCAAAATGTCAACCACATCAACAGCTGACATGCAAAAGTTCCCTTTATCCCAAAAATTAAGAGTCTCAATGAAACTATCTTTAAATCGATAAAGTGACATTCTGTCTCCCTCAAAGACTCTTCGATTGCATTCTCTTCAGATAGTTGTCAAGAATTTTAACAAATAATGATAAAGAATCTAAGGAAAAAGTGCCACATCAAAGTCCCAACCACTGATGCACCATTCATTTGATAACCAAAGACAAACACGTACAGGTATCCAAGTAGACACACCTAGCTATTATCCTCATGAAGATATATCAACAAAATCCAAGGAGCACTATATCAAACAACAAAAGCCTTGAGTCAATTTCTAGAGACTAGAGATCTACAGAGGACATGCTAGAGCATTCTACAACTAGAAACATGCAAGCACAGCAAGGGAGGGCTACAGACATCAAAGCGATAGAGGGATAGTACGTGTATGTGACCCAAAAGCTACCATAGCAGTAGATATTGAATAGCCAATGGAGCTAATATCATGTCCGTTAAACCAAACAATAAACCATAAGTATACTGAAGACAGCCATGTTTACAAGTCATGTCACCAAGATTAGTTTGTTCAAGCCTTGATGTTGCATGCTTTACAATAGTTATTGATCGTGTTTGTTTGTTACTCGTTTTATCTTATTCCTTCTATTCCTTGGCCCTTTTTTCAGAAAAGGGGTCTTTTTGGGTAATGAAAAAAAAGTAAAGCAATTTCATCACTATGAAACAATTTCAACAAAATTTTGTGTCTTGGAATTGGCCTTTGCTTGCAGGAGTAAAATTGGAGACTCGCAGAGGGATACTAGCTGGTGTCGTGGTGGTAGCATTGTTAGTGTTGTACATGTCACCACAGTAAACTAAGTCCCCAATCACTCATGCACATCTTGTGGCAAGAGTTTAGTAAAGGCAGAACACGAACACGCAAATGTACAGAATCAATACAGTGTTTACCCATATCATCCACAAGAACATAAAGACCTAGACAATCAGAAAGAATACTACAAGCAGGAGACATTTATCATATTTCTACAAGCATTGACAGGCTTTGGTCCTCACTCCTCCAGGACAATTCATCTTGCAGAAACTACGAGTCCATGATCAACACAGACATTTTAAACATACTAATTTCCATATCCCACCAGGCTAGAATTACCACACAAATGATAGAACCAATTAGTTGCATAATCACAAGCATACAAAGAGCATGGGGCCCTTATCCCTTACTATATCTCACCTCATTTTCTTATCTGCAACTGCAAGTATAACCCAAACATGCCTTAACTTCATATCAGGAACTTACACATATAATCAAGAAACGATTTCAATTCTAACATAGGGAAAGAAAACTTAAGTACTTAGTCAATCAAGTCAATTCCATAAGATTCCTTATTCTCCCTAGATCCACCAAAAATAACATGCACCAAAGCTCCCATTAAACAACAAATCGAACCTTTTTACTTCCTCATCCCGATCACCAATTCAGCACATAATTTTCCAGAAACACTAGAGGACACCAGCTAAGATCGTAGCAAAAGACCAAACCAGTCAACGCAGATCACGAAATTGAACACAATCAACCCAATGCCAAATATTCAAATTACAGTGAATCAACCAGTTGGTCATACAAACGAATCCATAGCAGGTGAGGGGGGGGGGGGATAGAAAGGACACCTTCAGATACTTGAGCTTCATGTTGCCGTAGACCATACCAGCAGTGAACGCCGAAACACGGGCCACCTACCACAATCAAATCACGTAAACAACGACCTTACTATCACATTATCGAATTTCAAGCGGCGATCAAAGACCATGAGATATGTGCTACCAAAGTAAACCATTTCAGAAGATCAAGGCATTGATAGATTGCAGATGAAGATGAATTACCAATGCGAGAGTGCTAGTGCCACTGTAGAATTGAGGTAGACCTTGCGCCATTGGAATCGTTTCTTCTGACCTAGGTGAAAGAATGCGAAGCTCGTCGAATCGATGAGGGAGAGAGAAATCCAACTGGAAAAAAGCCCTAGGCCTAGGTTTGTTTTGGTGGTCACAGAAGACTTCCTCTGGCTGGGATGGGATCTCATGCATTTCAAGATTTTGCGGATCAGAGAAAGCTTTCCTTCTTGACAACAGGGCCCAACTTTTAGCCCACCACCCCGGCCTCCCAGAGAGACCGCCCTGAAATTGGAGGATTTTAGTGATTTTACCCTTCTTGGCACACAAATGAAGCATACATATACATCAAGGGACATTGCAGGCGGGAAAAAAAATAAATTGAGGGACACTTTCCTTGAACGATTATGATATCTGTAGAAGTTTCTTTATTTTTTGGTCTTGGATCATCTATTTCATTGGAATCGAACTACTATTAGCTCAATAAGAGGTATAACTCTCTCATAACAGATTTTCTCCATTCACAAGACTCAACCCCGAGATCTTACTTAAGGAAAAATAGTGTCAAACCATTTGAACCAATCTGTGTTAATATAGAAGTTCCTTTAGATTGGTGTAACTTTTTAAATTTAAATTTCATAAATATAGAAATTCACAAAACTAAAATTATATGTTTTAAGTGCTTTGTAATTGGAATCATACTTAATTTGTGAAGCATTAGTCACTAAAAATGTAGAATACTTGGAAACTCAATTTTATAATTCTTTCAACTCGAATTTTAGTGTATTGATATACTATTCTTAATTTAAATATGCCTTCTTAATATTTTTGACAAGCTTGGTCTGTGATGAAAACTGAGTCATTTGTCAATTATGCATTAATTATATTAAATTAGACGCACTTGTTAAAGCTCAAATCTTTAAAACTTTACGCGCGAGGATAGTATGCACTGAAGGGCAAGCGACATCGAGCTCAAATATTGTCCAAACTCAGAAGTGGGGTTTGTCATCAAGTTCAAAAACTCAATGTCAAAAGTGGGATTTGAACCCACGCTCTCTAACGAGAACCAGAACTTGAGTCTGGCGCCTTAGACCACTCGGCCATCCTGACGTTGTTGCTTCCACCACGCCCACGTTTTAAATTTCTGTTGACGCTGTTTGGTAAATGTAAATACTTTCTTTTGGCATGTATATCCGAAGATTTTTTAACAAAAAAGGGTTTGTATTTTCAAAAATATGTCAATTGCGCTTTCTTATGATTGTTAATTGTTTTCCTTTTTTTAAAACATAATGTAGTATACTAACATATACTACAGCCCATTGCAGTTACTATGGTTGCGTCTTCCTCAATTTAGACATTGTATATTCTAATGCGTGTGTATTATCTTAATCGAATATGTACGTATAAGCTTCTTAGAACTAATGTGTGAGTGTTTTAGGTAAGAATGGACTACTTAAAGTAGTAAATGTTGATTCAAGGATGGAAATTAAGATAACAAAATATGAACTCTTTTGGCCCAAACTGGCCCCATGTATTTAATGTTATTGCACTTCAGTACTCCATGTATTTATTATCGTTTGCTTGTCAAAAAATTCCAGCTTCTAAAATGTTTATCTAAAAGAATTTTGGGGGGGGGGCATGAAATCGTCTTTCTGCGAACAAAGATGTGTGTACAAGTAAGATTGCCTACATCTGAATTTTTCTTGACCTAGCAAAAGTGTGGCCCATACTGAAAGGAGTTGTTGTTGTTGTTGTTGTTGTTGTATACTATGAAGGAAACTACAATAAAAATAAATCAGGTTAAAAATCAAAATGCCCAAAGCTATTAATTTATGAGTTTCCAAAAGTTTGTGAAGCACTAAAGATATAAATCTAATTCAAGTAATAGAGTCAAATTTTATATCTTTAAAGGTCCTCCCTCTCACCTCCCTTTTCTATAGATTTAGTGGGGTTGAAATTAAAGCAAAATAGGGGTGGAAAAAACGAACGAGCACTGAAAACAAATAAGGTATATACCATCGGAAAAAGGTATAAATCATATAGGATTTAACTTTTGACAATTCAATTACAACATGTTGACGTAGCTGAAAAGCAAGACTTCTAGTGAGGACGACAAGTTTTTCAAAGGCTAACTAAACCATCGGAAAAAGGCTCAATACCAACTTTGCTTCATCAAGACTTTCAGATTCTTTCGTAATTCCATGTGAATGTGACGGTTCACATGAGTTCTAAGAGTGGAGTAGCGGACAATACGAAAGGCTGATGTCCGTCTCGTATATGGTATGTCCCCGTCAGAAGGGACTTGCATTAGAACGGGGAAGAAAAAAAAAAGAAGAAGAATGGCTAATAATAGAGGCCACAGCCACACAAAGCTGCTTTCACTTCTTCAACATATCCACCAGGATATATAGAGGCCATCTAAGATATAGGGCCTCTAAATGAGATATTTTAAGGTTTTTCATACAAACCCTAAGAATTCGGATCTTCTATGTTTAGGACGAAGATCGGAATATCATACATCTTATGAATTGTATTTATGACAAGTCATGGAATTAACCAAAATAATATAGCAAATGCATACTAGCTGTTGGACAAGACTGTAGTACATATCGCACCTCCAACTGCAGAGGATTTGTTTCTCTTCTTTTTAAGAGTCTTAAACATATCAGCAAACCACCTAAATTATTTTTCCTCATACACTTGACAATTGATCACATGCATTTCCAAACCTTTGGCTCGAGTAAAAGACAGTAAGGCGGCCCCCAGGGGGGGGGGGGGGCGCATTGGCAGACATAACATAGACCTAGTTGGCGGTCTATGAAACATGAATGCTTGTGTAGCGAAGCTTGTCTAGATGATTTTATGGATTCAATACAAATCTACTAACCAGAGTAATAGAATGCATAGTTCAGTAACTCTATGCAAAACAAATCTACGGCCGGATACTTTAAAGCCTCCATTTTTCCTGTGGATGTGTAAATAACAAACAAATACAAGACAAAAGAACTACACTTAAATACCGAGCCAATCTGGGCAAGAGTGGCTAGAGAGGCACTGGGAACACGAACCCACAGTTTAAGAACCGTCATTGTGTCAATTTGTTCATTATGATCGTTGCACTGTTTTGATCAGTGGTCTTTGGTCGCTCCTGAGCTGGCGTGACCTGCTGTGATTGGCTATCACCATTTTGGGTGGATTGCGGCCGATGCTCCTGCTGAACGTGGAACATCTGAGCCTGAGGATTGAGATAAAGCTGCTGTCCAAAGCACTTCGACACATCATCGGGGGTGAGCTCCCCAGTGGCTATCTTCAGGCGTCGTATCTCTGCAGTTAATGCTTCATTCAAGGCTGTAAAAGGAAAATCCCGAAAAAAAACAGATCAAGCTGGGAGCTCTAAACACTAGTCAAGTAAGAGAAGACATAAGCATTACACTTACGCATGTTTCCATTCGTTATTTCTTTGAGCCTGTGCTCATTTTAGTATCAAAGAGAGAATAAAAATTTTCTTCGGTCACAATTTGGAATTAAAGGCACAGGACCCAACCAAAGTCGGCTAAAAAATTTTATAAAAATAAACACAAATCTTTAAGCCAGAAAAGAAGACAGAGTAAAAGATTCAGACGCCAGAGGGCAAGTTCACATAAAGAATGGTAAATTGCTACTCATCCCCACCACAATTAGCAATTCAAAATGCATTTTTCATGTATCATCAAGTAGAAAGCATACCATCACGAAGTTGGGCTTGTTGTTCCATTGCTTCTAGACGGAATTTCAACTCATTATTCTGGCTGGTAAGTCCTGCAGAATCTCTCTGCCCATACAAGGAATAATCTGTAAGCTAACATGAAATACTGCCTCGGAAAGTACACTTACTCAACTAGGGAAATCACACCTGCAACAGAGTAAGTTGGGCGGACAATGTTGTGGCTTCATTTTGTAATGTCTGAACCTTGTGTTCTAATTCTGATATATATCTCATCTTCCTCTCCTTTGAGCGAGCTGCTGATTGACGATTCGCCAAAATCCTAAAATTGAACGGAGAGCACAATCAGAAAGGTGAATTAGCAATAACTCTGAATTGCTGTCTAACAGCAACAGTAGTGATACATGATGATTGTAAGTAACAAACTACCTTTTAGCACGTTTTGGGTCAGCCAATGCAATCTCCGCCAGCTTCTCATTAGCCATAATCTTTTTCAGTTCAGCCCCGGTGAATTCTCCATTACCAAATTCCAAGCTGAAGCCGTTGGGATTTCCATTGGCGGGATCCTTAAGGGACAGTTGGGCCACACCTGTGCTTGGAGAAGGTGGTAGCTTTGGAGATTCATCACCAAAATTCATATTGCCTATGAAGCTATCCATGGAAATACTTCTGTAGTGCCTAGTGGTAGGAGCAACCTCTCCTGCAGCACTCCTCTTAACTCCCTCCCTCTGCTGTCCACTGCTTCCACTCTCATTCACGCAGCTCTCAGCCTCATTGTCACTGCTTTCACAGCCATTTGTCTTTGATCCACTAGCCCGGCTATCCATATCATCACGATTCTCATTTTTGTCGTCGGTTCCAGAGGAGTTAAGGGCATCAATGTTATCCAAATCCATATAAGCTGAAAGCAGGTCATCCCCAACTTCACCTTCAGCACTGCCATCCCGAATTTTATCCCAATTTAACTCTTTCTTAACGCACTGAGCAGGCTTGGTCCATGAACCCGGGAACTCTCCACCAGACAAAGTTCTCTCCAGACCACCGTTGCCCCCAGTTGGAACCATTGGTGTTGGAGATGATTGCATTATACTGTCGAACCCAAATGGTATATCACTTATGGATCGCCTATGCACTTTTCGAGGAGGAAGACCCTCAGTGATATGTAACGAAGACCCATTGGATGAATTGGTATTCTCAGCAGAATTTGTGGGGGAGGGGCAGTTCTGGTAAGGTGAAGGGCTTAAGGGGGGTAACGAATCGCTCAGGAAAAACGAAGGCTGTGACAGAGATCGCGAATGAGATGGTCCACGGCTAAAGCTCTGAGAACCCAATTGCTGGGTGCCAGGCCTGGTCACTGGAATTTGTGAATAGGGTGAAATGGGTGGGATAGAAGGGTGAGAAGGTGGGATACCAGACCTCTTACCATTCTCAGACCCAAAATTTTGCAAATTTTGGGAATAAGGAGGCCTAATTTGGGACATATTCAACTGAGAAACATCAAGATGGTTGGTTGTCAATAATTGCTGTTTAGGTGCTGATGAATGGGAAGCCCCAAATGGGTTTTGAAGTCTATGCATCATATCTACATTACCCCTCTCTCTTTCACCCATTTTCTTGATTCAAGACAACTCAACCCAGAACGTATTCTTCAACAATCTCAACAATTTCCTTGTTTAAATATCAGTTCAACTCAACCCACAAAACCCCACAGCTTCAGTTCAAGCTCACTCTCACGCACAAACCTATTTCTCTGCATCCATAAAAAAAGTGCAGAGAAAATCAAGTCAAATTTATACGCACAAATCAGACACTCACGAATAAACAAACAATCAATAACAAACCCCAACCTCCCCCCAAAAAAAATAAAAATAAAATCCAATCTCTATAGCAAATAACACAGCATTGAACAGAAAGAGGGACAAAATGGATTACAGTAACAGTACCTTTTCAGAAAAATGCGGCATGAAAATGGGCAAATTAGCAAAGAGGAGAAGGCAGGTTCAGTCTGATACTCTCTTGCTCTTAAGATACCGCCCAACTTTTTAAGGCAGCGCAAGGCGGACGTCTCTCTCTCTCTCTCTCTCTCTTCCCCCTCTGCGTCCCGGAAAAAATATAATAAGACGGATTTTTCTGGTGATTAATAAGTAATAACGCGTGAACTTAATTAAATCTTTTTTTTATGGGTGCAATTAGGGAAAGAAGAGCAATTGAATTTGAATTTGGATTTCATTCCGACGCCATTTGGACCTCAATCAATCAGCCTCCCCTCTATCTCCGCATTATGTAAAGGCTCTTTATATTTTACATCTCTCATGGGCCATCGTACATTTCTTTTTTATTTCACACCAAGAAAAAAAAAATCATACATTCTCATTTCTTTCTTTTTTTATTTTCATTTAAAAATTTTGCACAAGCTTACCATATTTCATTCTATTGAAAAATTGACATGATGTCTGATTTAGTATTTATAATCTTGAAATGTGATTGTTAACTAAGAATATTTGAACTTATATAGATCGATTGTGCATATTCTTTGTACATTTGTTAGGGAAAAAACAGAGTTTTAATATTTATAAACCCCAAGTGCAAGGTGTATCGTAGAGTAATGGGTATCATCCATAGAGAGTTGAGTTTCCAAATACCAAAGTTAACTAAAGCATCTCAAGCTATACAAAATTGAAGGAAAAGAAAATAGAACTAAACTACTAAAGCAAAAACAAAAAGACTATGATTAGACCTTAGATGAACTAAGTAATCAAGTTAAGCCATCACCTTCCCAAGTTACGCTAGTATTCAGAGATGATCGATTGCATCATTAAAACCACCCAAACCCTCTTTCAAGGGTCATGAGCTAGTCTAATTGTTCTAGCCTCCTATTTTTATGGGATTAGTTCAATTAACTATAAGATTGACAACCCTTAACCTAACTAGCGATGAGACTATTTTCATGTACCAATCCCAACTATCCTCTCTACCCACACTAGACAATCGACCTAACCTCTCAGCATAAGTTAATTGTCTCAAAACACGGATGAAAGCTCTCTCAAGCATTTCGTCGAACACTTGGCGGGTATGAAAGAAAACTCTAAGTTCTAGGCATAAACAAGGGAGTTGATGCCTAAACAAGGTTAATTAGCCATCAAGGGCTAGCCACAATCCAATCAACCAAGATTAACGACGACTAATTAAACACGAAAACATGAAAACTTACACTAAACCTAAACTAGCAAATAATAAGAACATAAATATGAACAAAAGAGGAATTAATCTAAACTAGCATGAATGAAAACTAAAGGAAACACAAAATCATAATAAAAACTAAACATTTAGACTAAGCAAATCAAATACAAGAATTAAACTAACAAAATCAAAACAAGAACAAAAACGTGAAATAAAGAGAGAGAGAGAAAGAGTGAAACTTATGCTTGAATTGATTGAAGAATTGGAAATCCACAAGCTTGAATCCCGAAATACAAACTACAATCCTAATCTAATCCTCCTATTGAGGTTTTATTGGCTAAAACCTAAACTAAAACTAGTCTAAAATCGCCAGAGAGAAGCCCGAGTGACCACCGAACAAAAACGCCAAAAAGGGGTTTAAATAGAAAATCGGACGAACGACCGTGCCATGTGGCACGGTCCCACCGTGAATTGAATGTGATAATTTTACAATAAATTCTCCCTTTATTAAACACGACACAAAAAAAAAACTATGAAAATTTTAATTTGTAGTAGACTTTATTTCATTTGTGTTGGTAATGTTCATATGTGAGCTAATGTCCCACATCAGTTTCAGAGTTATGGGTTTAAATTTGAATCAAATATGAGACTCAATAGTTTAGATTATTAAGTTAAAATCGGGCTCAACTCATATGTAATTGTTACCATACAACTTGAATAGGCGTAAGTGTAACAATTGGTAAAATTTAGAATCAATATTTTCCTTTAATCAAATTTCTAACCACATAGATTTTACTTTGTAATTCTGTCAACTCATCATATCATGTTATTTGTTGCCCAACTTTTAAATAAATAAAAAAATACAGTATTTTAAAAAAGGAAGGGCACGAATAATGAGATAGCCCCCTTATAATTGAGTTGATATGTGTCAATGCTCAAAGACTTGAACGGGTTGACCAAATGCGATGAGCAGGCAGTAGACAAAACAATACACACGTGGCAGGAAATTTTGGAATAGGTTGTTAATTAATTAGTTAATTATGCAAAGATGGTGGATTATTTTAAAGTGGGATGATGATGATGATGATAATTAATGATAAAAAAGGTAATCTTAAGAGTGGAAAATCAGAACGTGGGATGTCGTCGTGGACTGGAAAATACTCGACACAATCGCGCGTTTGCCCCAATTCGGATTCACAAGTTCTTATCATATTCATTTTCATTTGACAAGATTTGGTGGTTGTGCAAGATTTTGTTTTGCAAAAAAAAAAATGGGTATTTTTGTTGATGTGGGAGATTTGAGTCATGATTTGTTGATTATTGATTGATGATGCTGCATGGCATGGCCCCCCCCCCACAATGTTCAGTTTTAGTCAGAGGCGTTTGGTCCTTCTCACAGTTTCTGTTTTGTGGGGTGATGTGTTGCTGTGAATTCAAGAGACGCCTTCTTCTTCTTCTACCACATTGATGCTATTATTAGCCTATTGTTAGCCTGGTAGGGTTGTTTGTTTTAGCATTTTGAAATCATTGATATCGCTTTAAATCATTAACTGTTAATTAAGCTATTTTTATCTGTATTCAGATGCTCTTACGGTTTCTAATACTCCATAACCTCCACTTGTCTATATAATTTTAATATCAAATTCTTTATATTGTTGCTGTTCTTTACATATCGCTACTCCTAATGGTTAACCATTGATGTAACAGCTCGTAACTATAATTTGTTAGTGTCAACTACTGAAATCAATAATTTCAACACCATCACTGTGGGAAAAGTTATGAAAAGGCAAAATTAAGCCAAAAATAGAAAATAAATATAAACAAATTAAATGAGCTAATCAAGGCTGAAAAAACGAGGACAAAAATTCAAGCTTATCATCAGAGATCACCCAATTGTACATTGATTATTTTACTTTGGACAGAGAAGTCCACTATCAAGGCACAGGCTAGGCCCAATAGTGATTGGGCCTTAGTGGCCAGAACTTTAGTTTATATTCATGATCTTCTTATGGTTCTGTTTTGTTATTGTTTTCAAAGCTTATGTTTGAACTATATTTTATTCTAACTAAATAGTACGTATAATATACACGCTTAGAAATCACTTCATCCTTTTATTCTAACTGCATTTTATTCTAACTACATAGTCATATCGCTGCTATTTTCTTTCAGGATAATAATATATATTTTACCATAAGACACTTTTAATTTTAAGTGTTTTGCCTTAAAATGTTTAGCACATCTACCTCTTATCAAAGGTAGTAATTTTGGCATGGCTGAGCCAGGACAATGGGGGGTCAAACACTAATTAAGGAAGTCGCCGTAGATGCTGTTGAAATAAAAACATCGGAGTTAATCCCCCTTAATTCCTTGCTTCAATTCACGTTACGAATGACAATCCAGTGCTACCCGTTACTTAGCCCAGCTGCTTCTCTAGAGTGACCGTCATCCTGCCTTTAATTCCCAGGCTGCATAATTATTTCTGAGCTTCCATATACTACGTAACTCTGATGCTCAATCACATGAGTTAGTGGGAGTATTGCCATCTGTATACATCACATCACCCTGAAGCTAAGGCATATTCCTGGCTATGTATGATTATATGATAGAATCAGTCATGAATTACATCCAGTGGCAGGCTCACTGAATTAAACCATCCTCCAATACTGCTACTCATTATGTTGAAGATCTTAACCACTGTGTTGCGTGATTTCAACAAGTGCTCAAGTTCAAGGTGCCTTGATCTATTTGGAGGAGCTGGAGTTACACTATTGACAACATGAATCTGGTAATTGCGAGGCTTGATTATAAAACAACTTGGAAGATTTTCATCATCGTCATTTTGTTCAGCGTAAATACACCAAAAGTGCTTGGAAGTCTTGTTCAAAAGCCAATGAGCACAACAACCCACAGGGAGACCGTGCTTTATAGTTTGATAATTCTTCTGGCACATGTTATGATGTACCCTGTTCTCATGGGAGAGAAACGTGTCGTAGATGCTTTTGAGATGAAAATTTTCATCGACTTCCTTTACCTTGCAAACATCATCGACTAGAGTCCAGTGTTGGGGGTTATTTGACGCTTGGAAACGAAGCTCCTCCTCCAACCGGAGTGTCTTCTTGTCTTCACATGCTGTAATGTAAGCTCCATCCCCATCTGGATGGTCACCACGGCCCCATCGGGTAAGGTCACCACATCCCTGGTGTCACATTTGGGGAACTTGATGGTTTTCACTGCACCTTTGGGCGGGACCATCACCAGGGTTCCATCGGGTAATGTCACCTTGCCCCTGGGCTCACATTTGGGAACTTGATGATCATCGCTCCCCCGTTTGCGCCCCTGACGTTCACCATGGATTATTAAGGAAACAATATAATGTTGATGTTGTATATAATTCTATCACTATATTTTCCTTTCAAAAGATGTTAGTCGTGTATTAGGAAGCTTCTTTTTTAGCAAGTCGTTGCTTTGCTCTCAACTAGGTCTATGCTTGTATATATATCATTCATTGCTCATTGAATGGAGGACAATAAACACTTCTCCTATCTCTATGATTTTTCATGGTATTAGAGCCTATCCTGGCATATCATGAATCCTATAAAAAAAAATAAAATCTCTCTTCCGTAACCTAAGAGACGAAACCATGAGTGATGACGGCAAGAGACCCCCCTTCATCATAGATAGTCAATCACCGTATTTTTTCCATCATTTGGATTCATCGGGAGCAATTATCACCACAATTAAGTTCGACGGAAGGAACTACGAATTGTGGGAACAAACTATACAAACGACTTTATTGGCTCAAACTTGGCTTTATTGACGGGTCCATAACTGAGCCAACGGACATGAGCGCAGCCGAAGGCAAGGCATGGATCATGGTCAACTCGATGATCACATCTTGGCTAATGAACGTGATCGATCCAAAACTCAATACAAGATTTGCTTATGTTAAATCTGCCAAAGCATTGTGGGAGAATATTCATAAGCGTTATTCGGTGCCGAACGTGCCCAAAATTCATCAATTGAAAGCCCAAATTGCTTCTTGTGAACAAAATAAACAAGAGGTGTTTGAATTCTTTAATAGACTTAAGGGCTATGGAATGAACTCGGGAATTATGTGAAAATTCCCGAATGTAAGTGTGAAACAGCCGCAAAAATTGCAAAATTTATGGAAGATGACAAAGCACATCAATTTCTTATGGGATTAGATGATGACTCATTCTCGACTGTTCGAAGCCAAATTCTTGGACTTAATTCGCTTCCTACCTTGGATAAGATCTTCAACATGGTACAATAGGAAGAAAGTCATAGGTGTGTAAAGACTGGACGTGACAGCACCCAAGATGCCATGACTGCCTTTGCGGTTTCACACCAAACAAAATTTCAAAACTCACAAGAAAAACCCACATGTACACATTGTGGGAAGTATGGGCATGAAGAAATCAATTGCTATGAGCTGGTTGGATATCCTGCAGGATGGAGCACCCGTGGAGGAAGAGGTGGTCGAGGACGTGCACACAACGGAAGAAGCGCAGGGCGAGGGGGAGCAGGACGTGGCCGGGGCTATGTCGGGAGCGGTAGAGAGATGGCCAACACTGTTCAGTCCACCGCTGTTTAGTCCTCTGCAGAGAACACCCATGAACGATATAAAGCCTCTAACTTTACCCCCGAACAGGTACAAAGATTTTTGAGCCTAATGGAGACTCTAAAGTCTAATATGGACAAACTCTCGGGTAACGATACGTGGCTTCTTGATAACGGGGCATCGTGTCGCATGACGAGTCTTGAAAATTTATTGCATGATGTTTGTAATATTAATCCAATACCCGTGCGGAATTGCCGAATGGAGCATGAACTTTAGCCACGAAAAAGGGACTAGTGTCTCTAAGTCCCAAGTTAATTTTGCGAGATGTCCTTTATGTCCCTCATCTTCGATGTAGTTTAATATCTATAGCGCAATTGATTAATGGTGTTTATTGTACTGTAACATTCACCCCTTAGCTTTGTACGATACAAGACCTTACTACAAGGAACCTGATTGGAGTGGTTGAACTAAGAAAGAGGGTGTATTTCTACAGGGGTGAAGCGAATGATGGAGTTCAAGCTAATAAGGTCACCACATATAAGCTTTGGCACCGTCGTCTCGGATATCCTCACACCAAGCTTTATCTTATATGTCTAGTAGTGTTCAGAATATCCCTAATAGGAAAATTGATTTATGCGATGTGTGTTGTCGAGCCAAACGAACTCGTTTTCCAATTAGTGAGAATAATGCAGTAAATTGCTTCGATTTAATTCATTGTGATATTCAGGGTGCATATCGCACAAAGAGTTTTTGTGGTGCTCAATACTTTCTTACTATTGTAGATGATGCTACTAGAGGAGTTTGGGTTTGTCTTATGAAAGAAAAGAGTGAGGCCTCCCAAATTGTGAATGATTGTTGTGCCATGGTTAACACCCAGTTTGAAACAAAGTGCAAAATCATTAGGAGTGATCACGGAAGTGAGTCACTTCCGAACCAATGAAAAAGTTATATACAGAACAAGGAATGGTGCATCAAACTAGTTGTATAGATACCCCATAACAAAATGGGCAGGTTGAAAGAAAACATAGTGATAAACCTCTATTTTAACCTCTTTTTAACTCTTATTTGGTTCCTATTTCTCACTGTTTCTATGATAAATCTGGATGAGAAAGGATCAAATTCACCTCATTGGATTCAATTGTGCTTATAATGTGGTTTGTTTGTACTTTCAGGAGGAACCTTCGGGTTTTGATAGAAGGGAAACTTTCAGGATGAATACAAGGAAGAATAGAGGTCAAACGAAGCCCCGGGAGCCAGAGGAAGACAAGCGGAATATGGCACGACCGTGCTGCCAAGGCAGAAACCTTGTACGGTTGGCCTGCAGGGACGCACGATCGTGCGTGTGATCGTGCGCTTGTGCACAGTTGCCCGTGCGTTTAAGCACGACCATGCATCGGCCCGCTGTCGCGCAACTTAAGTGATTTTTTGGACAGTTTTTGATATACTTTAGTTTTTCTTTGGAGAGCACTCTTCTTAGGCGATTTCTAGGTTTTTGTTAGGGGATTTTCTTGAATGCCCTTTTGGATTGAATTCATTGCAATTGAAGATTGTTCTATTGCCACACGACAATTAATTCAAGTTTGCCTCTTGATTCTCTCCCTCCCCTTCATTGTTATTTTAGGGTTTTGGTTGAATCATGTTTAGTGAATTGGGATTTGTGATTGTTGCTTTTGAGATGATTTGTAGCTAATCTCCCAACTTGGGTTGGGATTGAAGCCGATTATGTTTAGTTGAATCAAAATCTAGCCCCAATATCTTATTTTCCCATATTTGTATTCGTGATTTCTACTATGCATTCCAGGTGTTCGATGAAATGCTCGAAAGAGCATTCGTCCATTTTTATTCGGGTTTAGGGGAGCATTGAAAGACGGAACCTTTACCTAGCGTAGCTTAGTAGACAATTAGGATTTTAATATGAAAATAATTAAGGTTCTAATCGAGATTCGAGATTGTAGATCTTGTAATCCTGCGACTTTAGTTCCATGAAAATAGGTAACGACAGTGCTATGATTAGTCTTCTAACCTTGAGAGAGGGAGGAGATGGGCTTAACTGGCAATCTATCTACTCATGATGCATGCTTGGGATTGTTTGACGGGGTTAGTAATTGGTTCAGCTAGCATAACCGTGCCGGTAATCCCAACCTAGGTGTTTACTATTCCACTGTTCGGTTCACCTTTCCAGTTCTTATCCTCTTCTTAGGTTAATTCCAAATCCCCTATTGCGACTGCTTAGATTGAGTAGTTAAATTAGTTCTAGTAGTTGGAAGCAGGTTCTTTGTGGACACGACCCGTACTTGCCGGTTGCTAGCTACAGCTACGCCGTGGACTTGCAGTATAAATTTAAGACAACACATAGACATCTACTGAATGTTGCTCGAGCCCTACGCTTTCAAGCTAGTTTGCCTACTGATTTTTGGGGGGATTGCATTATTGCTGGGGCTTATCTAATAAATAGAACACCTTCATCTATTTTAGGAAGAAAGACACCTTACGAAGCTTTATTTAAAGTCGAGCCATCTTATGAGCATATAAAGGTTACCAAAGGATTAAGGATAAATTTGCCACTTGAGGAAGGAAGTGTATATTCATTGGGTACCCATATGGTAAAAAGGGATGGAAACTGGAAAGTATATGATGTTGAAACAGGTGATATTTTTGTAAGCAGAGATGTGATTTTCTAGGAAAATATATTTCCTTTGGCAGAGGGAAAGGAAACAAACACATCCTGAAAAATTCTCCCTGATGATACACCTGGTTTCTGGAATGATGATTTTGAGGATATCTGAATTGGGGCAAATTCAGATACGCCAAATGTGGAGCAGCATGATGGATCTTCACGGCCTTACGAAACCCAGTAGGAGCACAACCCAGTAAGTCCGACCGATGCTAGGATGCCCATAAACCCATCAAGGCAGCGGGCCCAGCGAGGAACGACTGGAGCACATAGAGAGGAGCTCGAGGTTGGACCTAGGCTGCCAACAGGGGGAGCGATGCGCCTATTGGACCTACGGGCTCTCTGTCTGTGCCTGCTGATGGGCCTGTTTCTCAGTCCGTGGAAGCCACATCTCATATTCCTTCCAATAATGATCCAGTCGAATAGTCCAGACCAAGAAGAGATAAGTGAGCTCCGGGACATTTACATGATTACATTTGCTACAATGCCATTCTCAATGCCCCCCTTCTTCTGTCCATCCATTACAAAAGGTTCCTTCCGGTAAGCCTTATCCCATAGCTAATTATGTTACATGCGATAAATTTTCTCTAGTGCATAGATGTTATTTGACTAATGTTTCCAAGATTGTGGAACCTAAGTTTTTTCATGAGGCAGTTAAAGATGTTAAATGGCGGGAAGCTATGGCAAAGGAAATTGAGACAATGGAACTAAATCACACCTGGAATGTCGAGGACTTGCCCCAAGGGAAAAAACTTATCAACTGCAAGTGGGTTTATAAAGTGAAATATGACTCTGATATTTGGGGAGCTTGTCCTCTTACCAAACGATCTCTAACCGGGTACTTTGTGACTTTAGGAGGATCTCCTATTTCATGGAAAACAAAAAAGCAGACAACGGTATCCCGGTCCTTAGCAGAAGTAGAATATTGTGCTATGGCTATGGTCACAACTGAGTTGATTTGGCTTAAATATCTCCTTGCCTCTTTAGGCGTGTTTATGAAACATCCAATTAGCCTTCTTTGTGATAATCAAGCTACTTTGCACAAAGCCAAAAATCCTGTCTTCCACGAGAGAACTAAGCACATCGAAATCTACTGCCACTTCGTGCGAGAAAGGATTATCTTCGGGGAGCTCCCTGTTGATTATGTTCCATATAAATACCAGTTGGCAGACATTTTCACAAAAGCACTCGGTAGCAAACAGTTTCATCTACTTCTGGGCAAGTTGGACATTCTTAATCTCCATGCTCCAACTTGAGGGGGAGTATTCAGGAAACAATATAATGTTGATGTTGTATACAATTCTATCACCATATTTTCCTTCCAAAAGGTGTTAGTCGTGTATTATGACGCTTCTTGTTTAGCAAGTCCTTGCGTTGCTCTCAACTAGGTCTATGGTTGTATATATATCATGCATTGCTCATTGAATGGAGGACAACAAACATTTCTCCTATCTCTATGATTTTTCAAGGTAATAGTAAATTAGATGAGGATGACTGCGATGTGATGAGACAACATGAACTTGTAGGGAAACACAGACACAGGTATTATATGCATCTTGTAATCAGCATCTCACGACTACTTTTGGCAAATTTGATCAGTCAAGGGGTATGGAATATATCCCTTCTCATTTTGCATATGGGAAGGCATCGTGTGTGTGTTTCCATGTCGACAGATATATGTGAATCAAGCCATTTCCAACTGTAAGGGCATCTCTAAGAGAGCAACATTATAAAACAAATGTAGCCGGTCACTTATATTAGTGGTGGACCAATGCCTTTAACGGAAGCATGAGATACTTTATCACAAAACATTTATCATTTTGCATCTATCAATATTAATGTCCTAATGCTAATTCTTAAATAGTGACTTTATATAGATACCTTGTTATTTTTATTAGAATTATTTTTACTTAGCTCTTCGAGGTTTCTGTAAATATTTTCTATCCCTGAAAATTTTGAAATATGTTTTACTTTCTTTACCTTTGCGTCAGAGTATTTTAAATCTTGAAAATTATAGAAAGTGATTCATATTTATAAATTTTTTATCGCTACCCTCACTCCTCTACCTATTCGAAACTTAATTTAGCATTAACCCGATTCTCTTAACTTTTGACCCGACCGATGTGGTTAGCAGTGGCTATGACAGTGACCACTGACACCACTGTTATAGGGTTGCCATGGTCCAGTGAGCCTCCCAATACTATTGTGAGGTTTGAATCTTCCTTCACATTCTAGGATAAGTTTCCCTCTTATCTCCCTTTCTTCAATTACCCAATATCTAGCCACATATGGGTGAGGAAATTTATGTTTTTATTGTTAAAGGCCGCCAATTAGTCTCATCAAACTGTGATTTTGCCATATGATTAACTAATCAAACTAATTTATGGGCCTCGAAAGACATTTCTATAATTACTGGTCATTATAATACTTTGAGGGAAAGATGAGAGGGCAAAAAAATAATTTGAAGTTTAGGTCTTAAGTTTCAAAAAGAAGAGAATTTCAAATAGAGCAGTGAAGCATACACATCCTTGTTATCTATAAATGTCCATTGTATTAGGAAGTACTTGTGAGTTATGCTATGATATCAAGAATTGAGCGTCAAGACCAATAATCAATGGCAATGATGACCCACTCTCCCACACCACCCATCTTTGAATGTTAAATTTTAAAATGGTATGATTTTAAATTACATGAACTTTAACTTCGACCTTTCTGCATTTGGACTATATCAAAATTTCTACATGATTTGATCGAGTTTTAATATGCCACTATCATGGTAGTTAATTAGGTATGTATTTGTTGAATCTTAGATAAATTTGGGGCTTGAATAAAGGTATCATGCTTATAAAGTCAAATGAGGTTTCAATTTAAAACCAATTGATAATGAGTGAAGTGACTCACAAGCTTATATGCAAGCTCAAGACCTCTTAAATTATCAATATGAAACAACATCACTTTTCATAACTCCAACACGCCTCCTCACGTATGGGTCATTCACAAGGCCCAAATGTAGTGTTTGAATTATTAGAACTTGTATGCGTAACTGTTTGAAGACTATCATGATATACAACTCACGTATGGGCCATTCACAAGGCCCAAATGTAGTGTTTAGGGTTTGTATGAAGTGCCCAGGTTGTGCTCTGATACCATGAAGAATTTGAGCTACACAAAGAAAACAATTCTCCTCCCTTTCTCATTGAGTCACGTAGAGCATATATATACATGAGCTATAGCAAGCTATTTGTAAAACCTAGCTTAGGTGGTGGGAAGTTTCCTAATTGAAGTACAATAAAATAAAATAATTTCATGGAATAAAATTATTTCATATTTCATTCCTAATACTCCCCCTCAAGGTGGAGCATAGGAATTGACTATGCCCAACTTGCCCATCAAAAATTGAAAACGGCGAGTGCCAAGCGCTTTGGTGAATATGTGAGCAGGCAGGTTGGTGGAGGAAATATAACCGGTAGCAAGATCGCCTGAAAGCAGTCGTTTGCGCATAAAATGGCAGTCCATTTCTATATGGTTGGTGCGTTCATGGAAGACAGGATTTTTGGATATATGTAGCACAGCCTGATTATCGCAAAATAGTAACATCAAAGTAGTATGGAAAACCCCATGGCAGCTAGAAAAGACTTGATCCAGAGTAATTCACTGGTAACGGTAGCCATGACACGATATTGAGCTTCAGCTGAGGGGTGAGAAACTAGCCATTGTTTCTTCGTTTTCCAGGATATAGGAGAGCCTCCAAGGGTAACAAAGAAACCAGTTAGAGAGCGTCGGGAGAGCAGACACACTCTCCAGTCAGAGTCAATATGCAGTAATTTGGAGATCGGAGTCACTCCGGAGCAGGATACCTTGACCGGGATTACCTTTCAAATACCGAATCACCCTCTGGGCAGCTTCCATATGATTTTCCTTGGGTTCCTGTATGAACTGAGATAAGATGTGGACAGTATAAGATAGTTCAGGATGAGTAATAGTAAGGTAGATCAATCTACCAGTAAGCCTGCGGTACTGTGTTGCTAGGGACAAAGAAGGTCCGATGGCCAGAGCCAATTTATGATTGACCTCCATAGGTGAAGAAGCGGGTTTGGACCTGAGTAGACCGCATTCGTCAATAATATCGAGGGCATATTTCCATTCGCACAAGAACAGGCCTTGGGAGTTTCGTGCAACCTCAATACCAAGAAAATAATTAAGAGGGCAAAGATCTTTAAGATGAAAACACTCATGCAGATATTGCTTAAAAGAAGCACAAAGAGTAGGATCATTGCTCGTGAGAACCAAATCATCCACATAAACAAGGACGACCATGAACGTTCCATTGTTCTTATAAGTAAACAAAGAATAATCAACGTAGGAATGCACAAAACCGTAAGCCAGGGGCTTGGAAGACAGCTTGGCGAACCATTGGCGTGGTGCTTGCTTTAAACCATACAGTGATTATTGGATACGGCAAACCTTATGTGGATTAGAGTTGCGGAACCCAAGAGGCATGGTCATGTAGACCTCATTTTCTAAATCACCATGAAGGAAGGCATTATGGACGTCCATCTGATGAAGCTCCCACCCTTTAGCTGCGGAAACTGGCAAAAAAATGCGAACATTGCTCATTTTGACGACGAGAGCGAAAGTCTCGTTATAGTCAAAGCCTCGATTTGTTCATCACCGTGAATGACCAATCTGGCTTTATATAGCTCAATTCTTCCATCTGAGTTGTACTTTACTTTATAAACCCATTTACAGTTAATGGGTTTCTTGCCTGAAGGAAGATCAACAATACTCCAGGTGTGGTTCTTTTCAAGAGCATCAATTTCATGGAGCGTGGCTTTTCTCCAATGGGAGTCTTTCACGACTTCATGAAAAAATCTGGGCTCCACAGTTTTAGTAATAGCTGCCATATAACATTGATGCACAGAAGAAAAGTTGTGACAAGTAATATAGGATACGGTTTACCTGAGGAGACCTTAGGAGTCGAGGGTATAGCCGAGAGTGAAGAAGATGGGTCTTGAGGGCATCATGAAAAACACACATAATCTTGTAAATGTCGCGGAGCTTTTCGAGTCCGATGTTCACGTGCTGGGCTAGAAGATGCGGGCTGGCCCAGTTCAGTCACTGGCAGCGAAGCTGGGCCGGGAGAGCGGGCCACTGAACCTAACGATGGGCCTTCGTTATCCTCTCTCTGACTGGGTCGTGCAAGTGGGCTGGAAGAAGATGACAACGGGCCTGCGCTGTCTGTAACGCCCCCACCCTAAAGCCAGGAGTGTTACCATTTTCTTCTTAAATTCTGGGACAAAAAGGACAGAGTTTTCCCTAAAACTTGACCATTTTCCCAGGCTTACAGCCATACAATTAATTCCCTGCACTGAAAATCAATAAAAACTAACTCAACGGCCACCCGCCGGAGTACACAGCTCTACGGGCCACCCGCCCGGAGCACTATAGCCAATGCAGTTCAATGCTTAACCAATAACCAAATAAACAGTGACAAATACAGCCCTGGGAACTTAGATGGTGGCTCATACGACCATACAGAGCGACTCACCATACGATATGAATAGACTCAATGCCCTTCACATAATCTATGGATACGATACGATCGACTGCATATAATATACAATTGACAAACGTCATGTAATCACCATATGATATAAATAGACTCAATGCCCTTCACATAATCCATGGATACGATACGATGAACTATGCAGTCGATAAACTATATAATGGATACGGTGTATACGATCGATAAACATATAGAGGCAATAGACTTATAAATGTCGATCGATAAACTAATGTCTATGTAATGTCGATCGATAAACTAATGTCTGTCGACTAGACATGAAACTATTTTAGGTTGGTTACAACTTAGGCAATAGACGAAACATGAAACTATTTTCTACCTAACATGTTTCGAAATATGAGCTGAAACTCAGACGTACATCCCTATGCAGTAAAACAAACTTGAAGGTTAAATGGTTGGGCGCCGCATTTCAAAAGATTTTGTTTTGCAAACAGGAGAGAGAGAATGTATAATTAACATTGATTTGTTGATTCTTATCTGAAAGTGAACCCCTTGGTCGATGTACGTCTTGAAACAATCGTACTTTAGGTGCTCACACCCCCCAGGTCGATCGAGAAGCCTGAGTTGACGCCGCGCGCGGGTATATTGGTCGGCATAAGCCTTGATAACTTATGGGCATAAGCCCTGACGCCGCGCGCGGGTGTATTGGTTGGCATAAGCCTTGATAACTGATGGGCATAAGCCCTGATGATAATTGGCGGGGCCACTTGTTTATGTGACAAAACATTGAGAACTTGGTTCATTAAATGAATCTTGTTTTGATTTTTCATTGCTGAGAATACTGTGAGTTTTTGAAGAACATAGAGTTTTTGAAGAACATAGGCAACGTACGTCCCTGGTTCCGGAAAATCTATCTCCTGTACTGAACATTGTTTGTTGACAGCTTGAAGCGACCGATGTGGCCTCACTTCTGCTCCAATTTAAGGTGGAACTATTTTCTACCTAAAATGTCTATCATATAATCCATGAATTCACCTTATGGATCAAGATCTATTGATAATGGTTTCATGTCTATTATATAATTAGGGAACTTCATATCATCAACCTAAAATGTCTATAGACTTCATGTAACCAAGAACTACGTATCATCGAGATTTTCATGCAATCAATAATCATTATGTAAACACGAAATATCGTTTACTTGTTAAATTCTATATAATCGATAATATAGGCAAGCATCTATTCGATAATATAATCATACATAATTAGTGAGCGTTATATAGTCGATAACCTTATATAATCGATGAACACTATATAGAATTCGATAAAGATGCTTAATCAATGAACGTTATATATTTAATAAGAGATGAACATTATATATGATCGATAAAATGCATATTTAATGAGCGTTATATAATCCATAACAATGAACATTACATATAATCGATAACGATGAGCATTACATATAATTGATAAAATGCATAATCAATGAACGTTATATAATCAATGAATGTTATATACTTAATAACGATGTACATTATGTATGATCAATAAAATGCAATTAATAAACGTTATATAATCAATAACGATGAACATTATCTATAATCGATAAAATGGATAATTAATGAACGTTATATAATTAATGCTTTCATGGGAATAGTGAGCCTGTATAATCGATGAGCGTTATATATTCAATGAACTTTATAAACCGAGACCCTCATATAATCCATGAATTTACCTTAACATTGATAACTTATCCATGTATATATTCGATACACTTATGTATAAATTTCATGTAATCGATAACTGCATATAATCGATAAATTTGACATATTCAATAAATTTCATATAATTGCCAAATGACATATAATCAATAAACTATATGTATATAAATGATAAACTTTAGTTGTCGCTAAACTTTAGTTCAGTACGACTAACATATATATATATGGGGTATTGTTCAATTTACGCTACAGTTTCCTCATATCACTGATAATTGAATCGAATTCAACCTGAACGAACTATAATGAATAACCATTGAATTCAACCTGAACGAACTATAATCAGGAATCATTAAACTTTGTTGAAATTAACAATTCAACCATAAGTAGGAGGATGAGGAAACCCACCTCGAATCCAAACTAAAGGACCCGTTTTAGGGTTTGATTCGGGTTGGCTCGGTGTGGGTTTGGTTCCCCTTTGCTGCCCTATTATTGCTTTCTCCCCCCCCCTCTGCTCCTCGTGCGTCTCTGCTCGCCGCCGTACCGCCGACGTCCGGCGAGGGTGGCCACGTTGGGGGCGGTCGCCCGGGGTCAGGGGTCCCCAAACCTTGACCCACGACTCATTTCCCTCGCGTCTGCTTCCTCTCTGGCCGGGTGTGGGGTGGCTGGGGTGGGGGAAACGACTGGCAGACGGCGGCCGGTCGTCGACGGCTCGCCGGTGCCTCCCCCTCTCTCATTCTCCTCCGTGTGGGGTCGCCGGGATAGGGGTCAGGGAACCCCCCCTCTGTGCTCGCGATTCTCCTCCCCCCTGCTCGTGATTTCTCCTCTTGAAAAAAAAATTAAAAAAAGAAGGGCGTTGGCGCTTTTCAAATTTTAATTTATTTTTTTAATTTATAAATCAGCACCAGGTGTTACACTGTCCGCCTAGCTGGGCTGAGCAAGGGGGCCAGAAAGAGAGCTCCCTTTGTCCACTATATCAGGCCGAGATGCTTGTGGCCTGGAAGGAGGTCACACCCTGTCTACTGCAGCGGGCTGAGATTGCGGCCACGGTGCGCTTCACCCGGCTGAGAGGCCCCAGTGTGCTGGATGGCAGGATTTGGGCCCAAAAAGGTTGGGCTGGATGGGGTAGGCTGTGTGTGGGGTTGAAGTTCACTGCTCCAGTCATAAAAAAAAAACACCACTTCTTGCCCAGGAACTGAGAGGAGGATTGGAGGGTTGTTGTGCTTCCATATTTTCACTAAATGGAAAACTCTTCTCATCAAATATCATATCTCGGCTGATGAACACATCTCCAGTGTCAATATCATAAAGCTTCCAACCCTTCTTAGCATGTAGATACCCTATGAAAATGTGTTTTCTGCTCCTTGACTCGAATTTATCCTTAGGTCTTTGGTGTTTATAAGCATAACATAGACACCCGAAAACCCAGAGATGATCATAGGATGGCGAGGCCTTGAATAAAATCTCATAAGGGGTCTTGCCCTCCAAATTTGAGGAAGGAGTTCTGTTAATCAAGTATGCGGCAGCCAAAACACACTCACCCCAAAACTCAATAGGTAGGTGGGCTTGAAAGCATAAGGCTCTTGCGACGTTCAAAACATGATGATGTTTTCTTTCGACCCTTCCATTTTGTTGCGAGGTGTTAATGCAACTGGTTTGGTGAATAATCCCTTGGTCACTGTAAAACTATTTCATACAGGTAGATGTGAATTCATACCCGTTGTCGCTCCTAATGACTTTTATTTTAGCCCCAAATTGGGTGTGAATCATAACACAAAACTCCTTTAAATATTGAGATGCCTCACTTTTATCCTTTAAAAGATAAATCCAAACACCCCTACTAGCATCATCAATGACAGTTAAGAAATATTGAGCTCCACAAAGTGACTTTATTCGATATGGTCCCCATAGATCACAATGCACAAGATCAAAACAATTGCTTGCTTTATTTTCACTAATAGAAAACGGCATACGAGTTTGTTTAGCACGAAGACATACATCACATAAGTCACTTTTATTCCTACTCCTAATATTGCTGAAAATATAAGACAATGCCTGACTTGATGGATGACCAAATTGACAATGCCATGTATCGTAGGTAGTAGCCTTGTTTGCTTGGACCCGGTCCGGTGTATATTGTTGCAAGTAATAAACCTCTCTCTTTGGCTCACCCACTCCAATCGGGCTCCTCGTAGTAAGGTCCTGTATCACACAATGCGTTTTGGTAAATATTACTTCACAAATATTATCGTCAATCAGTTGCGCAATAGAGATTAAATTACAACTCAATACGGGGACAAAAAGCACATTGTGCAATCGTAAGTTCAAGTCAAGATAAACAGTTCCCTTCTTGGCGGCCAAGATTTCGGACCCATTCGGTAGGGCGACATGAACATGTTTTATGTCCTCTGCCTCACACAACAAGCAAAGTAAATTTGTCATATGGCATGAGGCCCCGGAGTCCAGTAGCCAGACGTCCTCACCCTAAAGTTTTTCATGAATGGATTTGGGAGTCTCAACGAGACTCAAAATCTGTTGTACTTGTTCGGCCGTAAAACCAGTAGTAGTCATGCTTGCCGAAGTAGCCACGACCGTGCTCATGGCTGTGGAAAAATCATCCTGGGTCTGCGCTTGATAGGTGCTCTCTCTTCCTCGACCCCTGCCGGCATTCAGGCGTCCACCACCACGATCTCCACGACCCCGACCGCGGTTGTTGCGTCCACCACAGTTGCCCCAGTTGGCTGGGTACCCCGCGAGCTCGCAGCAGGCTGCTTCCTCGTGACCAAGCTTGCCGCAGTGTTTGCACTGAGGCCGCTTTCTTTGTAAGTTCCTGGGTCAGGTCAAGTGAGAGGTTGCAAAGACCATGTTCTCAGTTCGAGTCTCACAGCTAGCCATTGCAGTTTTATGGTTTTCCTCCTGTGAGACCATGTTGAAGATTTTTTCCATGGACGGTAATGGGTCCATTGCTAGGATTTGACTGCGAATTGTTGAATACCTCTCGTTGTCAAGACCCATCAAAAACTGATGAATCTTATCCTCCTCCATCGTCCACTATTTTCTCTACTGAACCACACGTGCATGACGATATTTTTATGTAGTTGTCAAGCTCGTTCCAAAGGCCCATAAGCCTTGAGAAGAATTCGACAGCTTCCTGACCGTTTTGCTTACACGAGGATATCTCCGCTTTTAATTTATGAATCTTTGGGATATTAGCTGTGGCATATCTCTTTTTAATATTTTCCCATAGTTTTTGGGCGGAATCTACATATGCGACACTCTTGTGAAGTTTGGGCCCAATTCTTTTACCGGTCTAGAAATCGTTCTGTCAATGAATCCAAGTTTGTTCTTGGATCGTGGAGATGTTCTGACCGCGCTTTCCCAAAGTTCATAATTTTTGCCATCGAATTTTATGGAGGTTATGATAGCTCCGGGAGAGTCAGAGGGATGTAAAAAATACGGGCTTTGAGTATCAATGGTAAATCCTGCATCTTTAGTCATGATGGATCACGTTTGGGGATAGCTTTCTTTTTGTGTTTAGGGTCTGTGTGAAGTGCCCAGGTTGTGCTCTGATACCATGAAGAATTTGAGCTACACAAAGAAAACAATTCTCCTCCCTTTCTCATTGAGTCATGTAGAGCATATATATACATGAGCTATAGCAATGTATTTGTAAAACCTAGCTTAGGTGGTGGGAAGTTTCCTAATTCAAGTACAATAGAATAAAATAATTTCACGGAATAAAATAATTCCATATTTCATTCCTAATAGTACATGACAACCATACAACAATTCTTTGGAAGGTACATGCAACACTTGTAAGTTGCTGTGCACGAGAGTAACCATGATTATCAACTAAGCTAATTAAGCTCGATATAGACGTTCTCATAACTACCTACTACTTGCTTGATATTGACATCTCCGGTTTTTTGAGTGCCTGAACCGTTAACATTTTGGCCGGTGTTGTGAAGAGAGGAAAGCCCACTCCCACCTCCACCCGCTGTGCTGCCTGGCCTAGAGTTTGAATCCATTTGGTTGATGAAGTTAATCGTCACGTGTTTGCCTAACTTCGATGAATGCAATACCTCACTATTGACAAGTTGAATGCGCCAAATCAGACATATTGCACCGCCAACACCATCACAGAAAAAGCGGAACCCATTTGGAGGTTGCCATGGACTAGTGTCGTGTAGACGCCAAGGACTACAAGTGAAGGAGCCATAGCGCTTTGTAGACAGGCTGTGCTTGAGGCATAACTCCAAAATTTTGAAATCGGAACTGAGCTCACCAGAGAGGAACGTGCCATAAATGCTTTTGAGATGAAACCAATGTCCCTCAATTGATGTCTCGGAACCCTTCTCTACCAGAGTCCAAAACTGGGGGTTGTTGGACCCTT
>JACYFF010031955.1:1862428-1886314 GCA_017589665.1 Selenicereus undatus | reverse complement strand
CCGTGCCAGGGCAAAAAGTCATGCCGCCTTGAGATGGCGGCTAGGGTTCGCGTTGGTGTCAGTTTTTGGAAGGTGGCGGCTAGGGTTGTCAAGGGGAAACTCTACCCCACAGACCCTATATATAAGGGGGTCGAGGGCCTTGTTTCATACAGAAAAAGAAGAACAAACACATTGAGAGAGTAAGGTTATTTGAGCGAGAATACAATTGAGAGTATTGTAATTCTGCTCTTGATCACTGAAGTGATTGTGGTGTAATACTCTGCTCATAGTGAAATTTGTCGGTGTGCTGTCGCCGTCCGTGGTTTTTCCCACATTGGGTTTCCACGTAAAAATTCTCTGTGTCCTTTATTCTTTTCATTCTTGTGTTGTGTTCTTGGTTGGATTTTGTTTGCGTTGTCACATCCTATTATCCTGGCTTAATTCCTAACAATATGAAATAATTATATCAGTAATTTGGTATATGTTCTTTCTACAAGAGATCACATGATAGGAACTCAATCAAAGTGTGCATATTTGGAGAGTAGTAGTACCATGCACGTCATAACATATGTAACACTATGTAATTAAGGTCAACTTTTATAACTGATTGGATATTTCACTTACGGTCCATGCATGACAACAAAACAACAATGTATTGGACAGGCGCACACAACTCCACGTAAGTCATAGTGGACAAAATCAGTAACCATGAGTATTAACTAAACTCATTAAAGAAATAGAAGTTTTCACCATGTCTACGTGCTGCCCGGCCGCTAATGAGACCATGCTTTATAGATTGATCGTTCTTATAGCACATGTTATGATGTACCCTGTTCTCATGAGAGAGAAACCTGCCGTAGATGCTTTTGAGATGAAAATTTTCGCCGGCTTCCTTTACCCTGCAAGCATCATCTACTAGAGTCCAGTGTTGGGGGTTATTTGACGCTTGGACGCGGAGCTCCTTCTCCAGCCGGACCGTCTTCGTGTCTTCACACGCTGTGATGTAATTTCCATCCCCTATATCGATGGTCACCACGGCCCAATAGGTTAAGGTCACCGCAGCACTGCGATCACATTCGTGGAACTTGAGGGTCATCACTCCGCCTTTGACCATGATGCTCCACATGGATAACCCAGATAATTAAAATCAATCCTATTAGGTACATACTAGTCAATTAGATAAGGATGACTGTGAATCAATGTGATGAGTTCAGACATCAAAGAGCACATGATCTTATAGGAAAATACAGGCACAGGCACTGGCGGAGCTATGTGGAGGCAAGGGGGGTCAATTGACCCCCCAGTTTTTTGGGGAAAAATAAATAAATAAGGGATATTTTTGTGAATAAGAAAAATAGATATATATTAGTTAGTTCATAAACATACATTATAGGAGTGCATAGCAGGGCGGTGGTTGCCCCTTACTTTGGGTGGGAGGTCTCTGGTTCAACTCTTCGTTTTGCCTTCTCTATTTTTTTTTGTTGGAAAGTGCCCTTTAATTTTTCCAATCTCGCCCCCCCTTGCTTAAAATTCTGGCTCCGCTACTGGGCACAGGTATATATGTATCTGCTTCATCTTGGGCGCGTTGGGGTAGGGAAGGTTGCATGAAAAGAAGGCTAGTAATCAGCATCTCTGACAAATTTGATCGGCTAAGAGGTATGGAATATATCCCTTCTCATTTTGCATATGGGAAGGCACCATGTGTGTGTTTCCATGTTGATAGATATATGTGAATCAAGCCATTTCCAACTGTAAGGGCATCTCTAAGAGAGCTAACATTATAAGATAACCGTGGCTGGTCGCTTAAATTAGTGGTGGACCAATGACTTTAATATAAGCATGACATATCTTATCACGAGCAGAACATTTATTATTTTGCATCTATAAATATTCTAATGGTAATTCTTAAATAGAGACTTTATATAGATGTCTTGTTATTTTTAATTATTAGAATTATTTTTATTTAGTTCTTCGAGGTTTCTGTAAATATTTTCTATCCCTGAAAATTTTGAATTATGTTTTACTTTATTTACCTTTGCGTCAAAGGATTCTAAATCTTCAAAATTATACAAAGTCATTCATATTTATAAATTTCTTATCGCTACCCTCTCTCCTCTACCTATTCGAAACTTAATTTAGCCTTGACCTGACCAATGTGGTTAATAGTGGCTATGACAGTGACCACCGGCACCACTGCTATAGGGTTGCTATGGTCCAACAAGCCTCCCAATACTATTGTGAGGTTTGAATCTTCCTTCACATTCTAGGATAAGTTTCCCTCTTATCTCCCCTTTTTCAATTACCCAATATCTAGCCACATATGGGTGAGGAAATTTATGTTTTTATTGTTAAAGACCACCAATTAGTCTCATCAAATTGTGATTTTACCGTATGATTAACTAATCAAACCAATTTATGGGGCTTGAAAGACATTTCTGTAATTACTGGTCATGTTGGAGATATACAGCCTCATCACATTGCTGCATATTAAGATCCTTATCGATTCTCCATTGGTCTAGAACATAGCTGTAAGTTGCACAATTTGTTGTAACAAACTAACAACCTTTTGGCGGGAATAGCTGATGGTTGGCCAAGGGTTTTGGTTTGTATAAATAAAGCTCATTAGAGCTGAGCTAGATGATGATGATAATCATCATTTTACAATGTAATAGTACAATGCTCTTCGCTCTCTTCATTCTCTCTTTCTCTCTTTCTATTTGCAAACCAGAAATCACAACATGGTATCAGAGCGGTTTCAAGATCCTGAATGTAAAACCCTAATCTTCCTTCTTTTTCGATCAATAGCTTTACTCCATCAATTGATTTAGCTCCACATTATTCAGCTGGCAATTTTGATTCTCTTTCTTCTTCGATTGCCTGGTTTGATTCACCAATTGATCTATCTTACAGTCTAATTCAGTATCTTGCACTCAGATCCTCTGAGAAGTGTTTCTTGATCTCTTGCATTTTCTTTTCTATGAGAACATATGCTATGGCAGTAGCTGGAGGCAGCAAAGTTCAGATAGAGGCTACAGATCCTTTGTTCTTGCACCCTTCAGACCAACCGGGACAGAGCCTTGTAGCTGATGTTTTCGATGGCGATGATTTTGAAAACTGGAAGAGATCAGTAACGATAGCTCTCTCAGCAAAACAGAAAACATCCTTCATTGATGGTTCAAGCACGAAACTAGATGTACAATCACCTCTGTATCCTTACTGGAATGGTTATCTCATGGCTCTTAAATTCCCAACATAAGAGCATCAGAGATAGTGTGTTGTTTTGTAGCACAGCAAGTGAGATGTGGAGAGAACTAAATGAAAGGTATGGCCAAACTAATAAGGTCAGACTGTTTCAAGCTCAAAAGCATGTATCATGCATTTTACAAGGAGATCTTGACATAGCTAGTTATTTCACTAAAGCTAAAAAGGTTTGGGATGAATTCACTGCTGTTGGAGCCACTCCAAAGTGCACTTGCAGTAAATGTGAGTGTGAGATTAATGATAGGTTAAAAAAGCATGATGAGGAGCAATGCTTAATTCAATTCCTTATAGGATTGAATGAAAGCTATACAGCACTGAGAGGAAACATCCTGATGATGACTCCACTACCGACCTTAAGTCAGATCTACTCTCTTTTGGTGCAAGAAGAATGACAAAGGCAGGTGAAAATAGGCAATGAATTTCAAATTAATGGAGCATCTTTCTCTGCCAGTGTTACTCCCAATACAAACACAAATTTCATAAAGAATACAATAGGGAACAATGTTCCATTCAGAAAATCAGAAGGGAGAAGATCACAACTGTTTTGTGATCACTGCAAAAGGACTGGATACACCATGGACAAATGTTACAAGTTGCATGGATACCCCAACAGACAAGGAGGAAGAGGCAGACCATTAAGAGGTGCCTATAATGCTTGGGGAGATCAAGGAGAGAAGGCTGAAAGCTCCACAAGTTCTGTTTTGCCAGGACTTAACCAGGAACAGTCTAAGCAACTCTTGCAATTTCTAACTAACCTCACTGGAGGAGGAGATAAGAAGGAAATGAGTTATGAAGCGATGGCATCTTCCGCTCACATGGCAGGTATAACCTATGCTTTGAATGCAGTTCATTCTTTCTGTGTATTAAGTCAGGGCATGTGGATACTGGACAGTGGAGCCAGTGAGTATATGTGCTCAGATCAGAGTTTATTGTAGAATATATTTATGCTAAATAGTCCTATTTTGGTAAGCTTGCCTAATGGAACACGGGTAAAGGTTACACAAAAGGGCAAGTTGGTTGTAACGAAAAACCTGATCCTACATGGTGTTCTATTGGTGCCAAATTTTAAGTTCAACTTGTTGTCTATCAAAAAGTTATGTGAGCAATTACACAGCACAGTTTACTTTACTGAAAACCTATGTATATTGCAGAACCCTTCTCTGAAGAGGCCATTGGCAAATGGTAAAGATCACAAAGGCTTATAGGTCTTGGACAGAGAAGAGTTTGAAAGGCTTGAAACTGACAAGAAGTGTAGACCTGGAATGAAGGAGGACTTCTTTAAAATGCAGATTTATGAATGTAATAATGTATTTAGTTCAGTTCCTTTTACTATTTGGCATAAAAGATTAGGACACATGTCTTGCAACAAGATGAAAGGTGTACCTGAATTGGTTTTGATTGATAATGAAGTGAAGGATTTTGTGCGTGAAATTTGCCCCAAAGCAAAACAGCATAGATTACCTTTTTCAGTCAGACAAAGTCTTACTACTTGTGTTTTTTAGTTGAATCACATAGATACTTAGGGACCATACCACACCAAGACACATACAGGGCACAGATATTTTCTCACTGTGGTGGATGATTATACCAGAGCCACTTGGACATATCTTATGGTAACAAAAGATGAAGTTGTTGCATTGCTTAAGGCTTTTGTCATGATGGCCAAAACACAATTTGAAAAGGTAGCGAAAGTTATGAGGTCAAACTATGCTTTGGAGTTGCGCAAGAGTTATGAAATATTGAAATTTTTTGCTGAACATGGGATAGCTCACCAAACTAGCTGTGTTCAAACACCACAGGAAAATGGTGTAGTAGAAAGAAAGCATAAACATTTGCTGGAAATTTCTAGAGCCTTGATGTTTCAAGCAAGTTTACCTATGAAGTACTAGGGGGAGCGTGTTTTGACAGCAACACACTTGATTAACAGGATGCCTACCAGATTGTTAAAGGGTGAAACACCCTATAAAATGTTACATAGTTTACCACCATCATACAACCACCTTAAGGTCTTTGGATGTTTGTGCTTCATGTCCACCACAAAGCAAGGAAAGGACAAGTTTCAGCCCAGGGCCAAGACTTGTGTCTTTATGGGGTATCCCCTTGGTCAAAAAGGTTACAAGGTTATGGATCTAGAGAGCAATAAGTTTCATGTTTCTAGGGATGTGTTTTTTCATGAAGGAAACTTTCCTTTTGCTAATATGCAAAGGAGAACTTCTTTGTTTCAGACAGGTTCCAATGATTATTTTGAGGAGGTTACACCTGTTGTAGAACACAGAGAGGTTTCAGAGAGTCAAAGGATGGGATATGAGGATACAACCCAAGAGTCACCTTTTCAATAGCAGAGAAGATCCACTAGAATACACAATAGGCCAGGTTATTTGCAGGATTATGTGTGTTTTTCTACTGAGCAAACTGCACATTTTTGTTTTCTACCCTCACAAATATGTGCATTCCAAACAGAAGAGTTTCTGAGCCACATGGCTTAAGTACAGAGAACCCAATAATTGAGCCTCAAAATTATTTGGAGGCATCTCAACATCCTGGGTGGCAAGCTGCAATGGATAAAGAAATAGAAGCACTGATAGCCAATGAGACTTGGGAGATTGTGCCTCTACCAGAAGGTAAGAAGCCCATGGACTGTAAATGGGTCTATAAAGCCAAATACAAGGCAGATGGACACTTGGAAAGGCTGAAGGCTAGATTGGTGGTTAGAGGTTTTACACAGAGAGAAGGAATAGATTATGTTGAAACCTTCTCACCTATTGTTAAAATGACAACTATCAGGACTTTGATTATTGTTGCAGTCAAGAAAAATTGGATATTGCATCAACTAGATGTAAACAATGCCTTTCTTTATATAGACTTACATGAGAAAATTTTTATGAAAGTTCCTCAAAGGTTTCATACAGAGGTACCAAATACAGTTTGCAGGCTGAAAAAGGTCACTTTATGGTTTGAAACAAGCATCTAGACAATGGTATGCTAAGCTGGCTGAAGTATTATATGCCAAAGGGTACAAACATTCTGACAATGATTATTCTTTGTTTTACAAGAAAACCAAGAATTCAAGCACTTTCTTAGGAGTATATGTGGATGATATACTCTTAACTGGAAATGATGAAGAAGAAATTCAGAACCTCAACGCTCATTTGGATGATATTTTTAGAATCAAGGATTTGGAGAAGACACACTATTTCCTAGGAATGAAAATTTTACCAACCCAAGCAGGCATGGTTTTGACACAAAAAAGGTTTGCAAAGGAGTTGCTAGATGAGTTTGGAGACAACAATCTTACACCTGTAGTTTGCCCTTTGGACTGCAATATAAAGCTTGCAACAGATCAGGGAGAGCTTTTTGATGATCCAGGCTTTTATAGAAAGATTGTGGGCAAGCTCAACTTCCTAGTCTACACAAGGCCTGACCTTGCCTTTGCAGTTCAACACCTTAGGCAGTTCATGCAAACACCTAGGAAACCTCATTTTCATGCTATTATGCATGTACTCAGGTACTTGAAGGGGCAACCAGATCTTCGCATCATTCTTACCAAAGAAAAACACTGCACCTTGGAAGCATTTTGTGACTCTGATTGGGCATCCTGCCCTCACACAAGACAACCAGTTAGTGGATATGTTGTTTTCTTTGGAAACAATCTCATCTCTTGGAAATCCAAGAAGCAGGGCACAATGTCACTTTCTTCTACTGAGGCAGAATATAGAAGTCTATGAAGGCTTGTGGCAGAGCTAGCCTGGCTCAGCAGGTTATTGCATGAACTAGGGATTGATAACATCACTCCCATTCTAGTAAAGTGTAATAGTCAAGCAACAATATATATTGCCAAGAATCCTGCGTTTCATGAGAGAACAAAACATATAGAACTTGATTGCCACTTTGTCAGGGAGAAGCTGTGGCAGGTTTAATCTCTCTAAGTCATGTTTCTACCAAAACACAACTTGCTGACATCCTCACCAAACCCTTATCTGGTGTGTCACATCATCATTTGTTGTGCAAATTGGGAGTTCAGAGAACTACCAATTTGAAGGGGGGTGTTGGAGATATACAACTTCATCACATAGATGCATATTAAGATCCTTATCGATTTTCCATTGTTCTAGAACATAGCTGCAAGTTGCACAATTTGTTGTAACAAACTAACAACCTTTTGGCGGGAATAGCTAATGGTTGGCCAAGGGTTGAATTATTACAATTAATGTATATGAGCGATGATAGGAAATGACCTCCTACTTAATTAGTCAAAATTAAACTGGAATTGAAGGTTGTCGTACCTACCTACTTCATCCCGTATATCAATGTCTCCATTTTTTTGAGTGCCTGATCTGCTGGTTTTATTGCCCGTGTTGTAAAGAGAGGAAGGACCACCTCCGCCCATTTGGTTGTTGAAATTAATCACCAAATACTTATCTGCTAGTTTCACGGTTTGCCTCATAGGTGGTTGCAAACCATGACTCGGTATCTTGGTACTGGAACTCGGAGGATCTCGAGTTGAAGTTGGAGTGGGAACTAGAGCTGAAGTTGATGATACTGGAGCCGGAGTCGGTGCAGGCTTCTGCTGCTCCTTATTTGGAGAAGTATCGCTCTTATCATTATCAACAACTTGGATGTCCCATAATTCCTAAGCAGGCAAATCCTCGACAAGCCCAAGTCTCCTACCTTCCTCGGGAACCAGGTATAAGCGATCATAATTACTGCCACGATAATAATAATTGATTCGAAAGTCGTACCAATTAAGAGAGGTCTTCGAACTCCTGGATACCACACAATAGTGGGGATAAGAGAGAGAATTTAAACCGTCATCGTCCTCGAGCAGAGAAGTCTAGCAGACCTCATAATTCTTCACAATGCCGAACCACTTAGAGGATGCGACTTGAGCACCAAGGAAGGTGCCGTAGATGCTCTTGAGATTAAATCTCCCCGTTAAACTCCTGTCAGAGTTGCGCACCACTTCTACAGTCTAGTGTTAGCTGTTATCTATGTTAGGATCGAATAGTTTGAGATTGGATGCAACAAGAAAATCACAAAATAGATAATAGCAAGAGAAATAAATCTGCACGAAGAACACCAAAGTTTTACGTGGAAAACTCAAATCGGGGAAAACTAAGGGTAGTGATAACCGGAAAAATTCACTATGTGTTTGGAGAGTACAAGATAATCTCAAAGCTGGGCCACTGAGTCAGGGAGCCCAAATGCTGGCTCGGTCAACGCTGAGAGGAAGCAGGCCGGACTGCTGGATCAGCAGCTGGGCCGCCAATGTGGGCCTGCTTGTACCAAGCTGGTGCTGTTTTTTTTTTCTTTCTTCCTCTTTGACCTGGGCCAATCCAATAACATCATCATGCAATATTTTTGGGCCATCTTCTCAACAATTTGACCCTTTAAGCATCTTCTTGAGGCTGACTGTCTCCCTGTCTTTGCAGGCTGCGGTGTAAGTTTCACACGCATCTCGGATGGTCACCACTCTCCCATCCACTAAATAGCTTGGCGGCCAAAATATGGAGGATATTCGTCCCATATATATATATATATATATATATATATATATATATATATATATATATATATATATATATATATGGAGAGAGAGAGACTCTTATTAGTACGTGTACTGACTAGATGAAGTAACTGCGATGGGTTGAGCCATTAAAGAAAGCTGGTTTTATCAGAAACAATACATTGGAATATATGCTTGATAGAACAAAGAAAGCTTCAATGGGAATGCATATGAGCATCTCCTTTTTCTGCTTTTTGGTGAATATTGAATTTAGACTTGGCTTGATCAATCTTGAGACTCATTTTTAGTTAAATCTCATCAAATCTAACCTGACTGATATGATTCATCACCTTACGTTTTTTTTTAATTTTTTTATGGATCAGTAACCTAACTTTGAGAGCTAGTTGTCAGAATAAGTAAACAAATTTGACGTAAATTTGATCAGATATAGATATTTTCCGCTGGTGCATATACTTGAAATGACTCAGATGAAAATCTAATTGACTATCCACCGTAAAACCAAATCATTCGTCCAATGCCTGTTAAAGTACAACCCATAATCCATAAGTCACAAACATTGGACAAACTGATTGCTCTCTTGATCTCTTCGTACTTGAATTTAATTATACTCTATAATTTGAATGAAATACAATATAAAGAAGAAGATTAAAGTTAGAGGTAAATGAAAAAAGAGCATTTTTACTTGATGACTTTGAGCATTTCTTCTATTCTGTTTAATCTTGATGGTGTTTTGGATCTTTGATCTAGTCTTTAGGTCATGATCCATGGTACTTATCGAAAAAGAGTAAGTAAAAAAGCAAGCAATCAATTAGCTTAGCTCGTGTTCTCCAACAGCGTGTTGAGTAGCCTTTAGTATTTTGACCATATTAATACACTAATCAGTCAAATTTTAGTGTTCGGTAACCTAGTATTTTGACTAGTATTTCAAGTAGCGTTTAGCACTTTAAACAGTGTTTTTGAAAAGCTAACAATATTAACTTTTGACATTCAGAAGTAGCGTTACGTATTTTTTGGTTAAAAAATATCATTTGAAAATTTTATATTTGAAAATTATCTATATTCTTTTATGTCAAGTTACGTTTATCAGCTAACCCAACAGTTAAATTTACTGAACACATTTATTTCAGTCGCTTATCTAAACAGCTATTCGCTAACAACTAAATTAGAAATACTATCAGTTATCTAAATAGCTATCCACTATTTAAACCGTTATCCACTACCTAAACAATTAATTTTGCCAACTAGGCCTTAGTACAGGATACCTTACCACGAGTTATGACATATGTTAGGTTAATGATTAGTGTCTTGTGGCAAACATTTCTTGGGTTCTTATATCCTTCGCTAGATTTCTTTATGGCTAATCTTATCATGACCAATTAAGCCATTAAAGAAAGATTATTTTATAAGAAAAAATAGTAATGGGGTATATATATGCTAATGGGAAGGAACTCAATTTTGATGGATCCCTCATCAACTCATCAGCAGCAGGAGACTTCATCATCCGGGACTGGACGGGCAAACTTGTGAAGGCAGGAGCGCATTTTTACGGCAATACATCTATTCTAGTTGCAGAAGCGAGAGCATTGAGAGATGGACTACGATTAGCAATTCGGGCTGGATTCAAGCAGATAGCTATTGAAGGTGATAATAAGATAGTGAGTCAAGCACTAAAAGGACATATTCAAATTCCTTGGCAAATATCGAATATTATCAACGATATTCATCTATGGCAGACTCAAGGTATCCAATTACTCATCACCCACATTTTCAGGGAAGCAAATATGGCAGCTGACTGGCTTTCCAAATTTGGGCACTCAATTACAGTGCCCTTCTCTTCAGATATTTGTTTCTCTCCATCTCTTAAGGCTATTTTAGCAGATGATGTAGTTGGGCGTGCTCTTGTGAGAAGAGGCGTTTAACATCCCTTTAGTGTTATTTACCCTTGTTAAAAAAAAAATGCTAATGGGAAGGAACAACTTGGATAAAAATGCATTTAGACATGTATTGGTCATCCACCTTTTGACGAAGTTGAACGACTATGAGGCTGGGAAAATGCCCTTCCTCAATAATTTGTGTTCATGTAGATGTGAACGATAAGTCATTTTCAAGTACAAGGATATATTCAAAGAGAAGAAGACTTGAAGTAGGCCGATTATAATAATGTGTACACTCTTAAATTAGCGATGTACCAGGTTCTCCATCCTTGTGATCTATGTGCGTTTTTTTTTGTAAGTATGAGTCATCTATTGATCGAGCTCTCTCTCGTAGGAGATACAACAAGCCAACAAGGCCAGGGAAAAGAAGATAGGGCCGCCAGGCTCAAGTCTCAACCCACACCCCTTCCTCCCCCACTTAATTGACAAAGAAAGGTTCCCCTCTATATTCAAACCTGTGTGGGAAGGGTGGGGTAAAGATAGTCATGCCAATCTGCTACAAGTCGATCGGTATCATCTATGTGCATTGTATTAGCAAATATGAGATATAATGTCAGGAGTCAAGATCAATGAGCAACAATGACAGCTCGTACATCCATGTTGTAGTGAATGTTAATTCTACCATGGTTGTAACCGTAAGTCTTTTGCTCTCACTATCTCAGCCTAATTTGTGCACTGCAGGCTGGAGAGACAAACGTGGTTATATAGGTGCAGTGTTGATAATGGTTGCGATTGCAATGGGCAAACCCCTCCTCTTTTCAATCTTTTTACAAATGAGTGAAAGGGTAGAATTACTCTTAGAATCGGTCTCTCTGAGGGTAGCGATGTCTAACAAGGTAAGACTGCTTATATCTGAATCTCCTTATATTTCACAAAAGCGAAATCTACACTGGAAGTTGTTGTTATTGTTGTTAGAGCAAAGGTAGAATTAATACTATTTTCTCGAAATATCATAGTAGATCATTTGCCAAAATCTGTCCGCTTGTATTCGTTTATATTGTGTAATTTGTTTTGCCAATTTCTTTGCAAGAGGAGGGGGGGGGGGGAAGTAACTGTTTCAATGAGGTACCATATTGCTATTTGAATGAGGTACCATTACTACCATACAGACGATGTTCTGTGTCAAGCTGTAACATTGAATTGAATAAAAAAAGAGCATTAAAGTTGGAGACTTAGGGTATGTTTGTTATGAGCCTATTGGATGCGCAAGTAGAAGGTTTGAGTAGGTTGAAACATATTTGAGTGGGTTGGAATAGGAAACGACTCAATAAGTTAAATATACTTGCTTACAGTAATAGCACTGTATTATGGCATAAAATTGTCCTATGCATGGCTAATAGAAGGCGATAAGCACATACAGTACATGGGAGCACTTTAAAAATTTATTGGATTATGTTTGATTAAGCAAATCCAACCTATAAGAGACTTAAGAGTGGTAACAACAAATATGTACTACTGAGTTAAATAAAACTGGAACTTGAGCTTCTCGTATCTACCTATTTCATTTCTGATACTGACGTCTCCATTGTTTTGAGTGCCAGAACCGTTGCTGTTTTGGCCAGAGTTGTAAAGAGAGAAAGGAGCTCCTTTTCCTCCCGTGCTGCCTGGCCCAGAGTTTGGAGTGATTTGGTGGTTAAAGTTATTATTGATCACCACCATCTTGCACGCATCTAATTCTACTGAGTGCTTAGAGTATCCCGGAGGTGGTTGCTCCTTTTCTTGACGAATATCGCTGCTCGTACCATGATCAACAACATGCAAGTGCCAAAACTGAGCCTTACAACTGTCAACTTGATTCAACACAAACCTCCCGTCGTTCAAAACGTATAGGGCAAACTTGTTAGTGTTATCGTGGGCATAATATTTATGCTTATTAGTAGCAGTTGCAAGAATTGAAGACTTTGGAGAATAAAACCAGTTGCTGGTTACCTCCCGTCTGGGAAGAATATGGTCACTTACACTAGGTGGATATACGTATTGAGGGCTAGCCGTCTGACACATCTCCCTCTTATTATAGAGAAAACCATAGGCCAACCATGTAGAAGGGGGTCGAACACTGAGGAAGGTGCCGTAGATGCTTTTGAGATAAAACCTTGGGGTTAATCCCCCGTTAATTCCGTGCTGCACGTTACGAATTACAGTCCAGTGCTGCCGGTTACTTGATCCAGCCTCCACTTCGAGCTTCTTTTCTAGGGTCACCGTCCTCTTATCTTCCCAAGCCGTAATGTAATTTCCACAATTATCTCCAATGATCACCACGCCTCCATCCACTACGTGACTCTCATGCTCAATAAAATCAATTGGTGAAAAGGATGCCATATATACACACCACCCTAAAACTTGCGCAAAGTCCTAGCTAGCTACATATGAGCATATGATAAAACTAAACATTAATTCTATCTCTTGGCTCACTGGGCAGATTTTGAAGAAAGTAACTGCGAGTGCTATAGCTATTAAAGAAAGGTGCCTGATCTTATCAGAATATATGCAAAACCAGATAGAAAGGTATATGTGCCTAACTATATTTGAAAGAGAGAAAAAGCTTGATCGAGAATGCATGCGAGAATGCTCATGATCGATCCAATGTATATTTGACAAATTCATTCTACTCTGCAAGGCCAGGAATATATCCCTTGGCCCCTGAATCAATGGGTTTTGCGTATGCTTAGGGCTTTTAGTCATATTTCCATACAAAATATCTTTCATGAAGGAAATATGGCCACCAAATAGGTGGTGGAATATGGTTATGTTGTACTACAAGAAAAATAATCTACCGCAACACCCATGAGCCAACGTTCTAAAAAACTGACGGAGTAAATGTTTTTAGCAATAGTTTCTTTAAATGTTTCAATTATAGCTAGTTGATAATCCTGGTCTTCTATTGGATTACTAAAATTCATTTTCAATTGTCTTTGCTTCGTTAAAGGGAATTTGCAGATTATATGCTTTAACAGTAGATGTTATTTGATCATTTTATAAGAATGCCACTAGATGCAAATTAGCCATAAGGATATTACATCAACTAAGGACAGACTTAAAGCCAACGGTTTGTTCAATTATTGTTTCTTCATGTGTGTGTTTATGCTTTCTTAACATTCCTTACACGTACTTAATCTTCTACACTATTAAACGACCATCTAGTATCTTCAAGATAATGTCGACTCTTTTTTTACATAGTCAAGTTCTCTGTGGAAAGATAAGTGGGGTGACTATAGCTAGGTATATTGTCTCCAAGTGATTATTGGATGCCTTCATACTTAACAAATTCTATAGGTTTATCAAGACTGAGAGTTATATAAATTTATACATGTACATTGTTTTTGGTGTACCTAGAATTAAATGAATATGATGTAGTGTCCAGGCTATAAGAAATTTCGGAATTGAAGAAATTAGAGATAAATAGAACCATTTTAGCATGTTCTCATCTTGACATTGATAAACCTCTATTTCGACCCTATTTTAGCCCCTATTTGACTTCTTTTCTCCCGTGTTTTCACATTTGATCGTGTTAAGAAAGGGTCAAATCGGCTTCCTTTAGCATACATTTTACTCATATAGTATCTTTCTATATTTTCAGGGACTTTGTCGAATTAATAGAAAGACAGACGATATTTAGCAGAAAGGAGTGCCAAGGAGGCGAGTTTTAAGTAGCGAAAAAAGCCACTCAACGTCGCACAGAAGCGCCAAGGATCGAGCATGGGGCCATGTCGGGTAGCACGCCCATGCCACACGAAGTTAGCACGACCAGCCAGCCAACCATGTGGCACGACCGTGCCACCTGTCAGCAGCTGGCACGATTTGACCTTGCCATGTGGCATGGCCGTGCTTCCCCTGTCCCGCGACGTGACTTAAATTTTCCTCGGGCTGCTTTAGGGGGATTCAGTTTTGTTTTCTCAAACTTGCTCTTTGGCGATTTTTAGGTTTCCATTAAGAGTTTTTGCTTATCATCTCTTGTATTGAACTTACTACTTTGAAGATCGATCTACCTTGAGACGTCAATTAATTCAAGTTTGTTTTCCCATTCTCTCTCTCTCATTATTGTTGTTCTTAAGTTTTAGTTGAATCATGTCTATTTCTCCTATGCTTGGATTGCCTAACGTTAGTGTGATGATGCGTGGCTAATTCCCCAACTTGGGTTGGAATTGAAGTCAATTATTTTTAGTTGAATCAAAATCTAATCCCAACCCCTTTCTTTCCTCACACTTGCATTCATGATTTCTACTATGCACACCACATGCTTGATGAAATGCCTGAGAGGGCGTTCATCTTTTATTATTCGGGTTTAGGGGAGCGTCAAAAGACGAAACATTTTCCTAGCGTGGCTTAGTAGACAATTAGGATTTTAATATAAAAATAATTAAGGTTCGAATTGAGATTCAAGGTTGTAGATCTTGTAATCCTGTGACTTTAGTTCCATGAAAATAGGTAACTATAATTTTAGGATTAGTCTTCGACCCTTAAGAGAGGGAGGACATGGGCTTAACTGGCAATCTATCTACTCATGATGCATGCTTGGGATTGTTTGACAGGGTTAGTAATTGGTTCAACTAGCATAATCGTGCTGTTAATTCCAACCTAGGTGTTTACTATTCTGCTGTTCGTTTCACCTTTTTAGTTGTTATCGTCCTCCTAGTTTAATTCCAAATCCACGGTTGTGATTCCCTAGATTGAGTAGTTAAATTATTTTCAGTAGTCGGAAGCAAGTTTCTTATGGACACGGCTCGTACTTGCCGGTTGCTAGCTACAGCTACGCCGTGCACTTGTGGTATAAATTTAGGACAACAGACATTATTATGTTTGGTCATCTATGATATTATATAACTATCTAACTTTCTTTTCTTTGTGTTTATTGACAGAATGATAGTCACTTGCATAAAGTGTTTTTCTATAAGCAAGAAGATGGAAGGCTTGCTCCAAAGCTTAGTGTGAAGATTTTTTTATTTTATTTTTTGCTTTGATGTGTGCTCTTTTTTTGTAATTTGCGAGAAAAAGTCCATATTTTTGGATTATTGTGCATGCGCATAAATTTGATGAGTTGGTGTATTATATGTATGTGCACTTATTTGTGTGTGATTAAAGCCTAATTAATACAAAATATAAATTTTTATTGGAAATATTGAAAAGAAAGAGAGTTGTGTATGCATATAATTATATCGATCAATCACAGATTATAAGAAATTATAATATTGTAAAGGGATGCTCATTAATAACAATTGCATGTGCCCTTATATATATTGGCTCAAATTGTTGCAATAGATGAACGAAGTGTTGCCCGAACATTCACTTGCATGCAATAGTAAGACTTATTGCAATGGTTTGTATACTCTATTGCAATAGTTGCGAGAACCGTTACCTTAGAACCAAAAACTGTTGCATTAGATCTAATGCAATGCTCACTAAATGTAACGCCAATTAATAAAGCCGTTGCACTAGACTTGTTGCAACTTGCAACAGTTTATGCGCCTGTGGCAACAATTTTGCCCGTTGCTAATTTTGTTGTAGTAAACTCTGTGTCTACATTCTCATCACCCCCCTCCCTGAATTGTTTTGTATTTTAACTATTGATGTTTTAGATAGAACCTTTGAGAGAATGATTGCATAATGCTAATTGTACTTACTTTTTTCAGGAAAAAAAAAATCATAATAAAAAAGGAAGACCATTAAAGTTAGAGATAAAGGAAAAAAGATCATTTTTACTTGACGATTTTAAGCATTTAATTTATACTATTCTTCTGCTCAGTCTAGGCAATAGTCTTGATCGTTGATCCTGTAGTTAGGTCAAGGGACATTATATTTAAAGCATTCAATCAATTAATTTATAACATCAAGGAGAAATATGTTCGTATCTAGTTTCGCCATGCTTGATCTACATCATACTATCCACGCATTTATTGACATCGTGGAGAGGTATGTTCATAATTGATAACTAGTATCAGGCAACCTGTATGATCCACGAGTTAAGTATTAGGTATTGCCTTTTGACTATTTAATTAGTTGTTGAACTTAATTTTTTTGAATCCAATTTTATCACAGTTAATCACAGTAGCTAGCTAACATTGTAAAATACAATAATACAAATTAAGTATTTTTTAAAGAATAAATTGAGTATACTCAAAAGATCACAATAATAGAAAGTCACGATGAAATGGTGTGATGTTTTAAATGTAAGCACTGGGTGTTCAAATTTTGGCCAGTCTCCTATTCATAGTTGCTTCCTTCTTGGTCCTGTACTAATATCAGATCCAATTTTGGGAAATAATAGTTATATCAATGAGGTAGACAAAATGAAGACTGAGAAATGTAAGCTGTTGGGTGTAGTATGGCCCAAATTCTTCCCCAGTCCACCACAGAGCATCAGAAGTTTTGGACACGTTACGTGACCAAACGCACTTCAGCAGCGACCTTCTAGTGGCCTCCACAGACGGTCCGTGGGCTAGATTGACCATGGTCCGTGGTGAGTGCAGCGGCTACTTCCCTAGTGTTTCCTCAATCTCGATCCTTTGATCTCTTTATAAGGTTCTAGTTTTAGGGTGATGATTAGTGTCTTGTGTAAACATTTCTTGAGCTCTCAGACTCTCATATCATTCGCTAGCAGATTCCTCAATGACTAATCTTATCATGACAAGTTAAGCCGTTAAAGAAAGATTATTTTATAAGAAAAACACTACATAGGGTGTATGCTTAATTGGAAGGAACAACTTGAGTAAAAATGCATGTGGACATCTGTTAGTCATCCACTTTTTGACAAACTTGATCGACTATGAGGCTGGGAATATGTCCTTCCTCGATAATTTGCACATAGCTGGCCCGCTCCATGTGTTTAATTTGTGTACATGTAGATGTGAATCATATGTCATTTTCAAGTAGAAGGATATATTCAAAGAGAAGAAGACTTCAAGTGGACCGAATATAAATACGTGGACACTTTTATGGTGTGTTTGGTAGGATTGAAAATTATTTTCCTAAAAAATAATGTTCCATATAAAATAATTTTTCATGTAAAATAATTTTTAGCTCATATTTTTAGTTGTTTGGTAAAAAGGAAAATGAACTTTCTAGATAATGAGTTTGATCAACAAAAAATGAACAAAAAAGTTAAAAATGATTTTCCTTAATCTTCAAACCATATGTCGAGGAAATAGACACGGAATAGAGAAAGAATATGAGGCCGTGTGATAGCCTAAATCTATTCAAAGTGAACATGTTTTCCGTCATTCAACAAACTTTCCCTCCTTTTTTTACCAAACACTATAAAATGAGAAAATCATTTTCTACGAAAATGATTTCACCCCTACTAAACACACACCCTTAAATTAGCGGTGTAGTACACCAGGTTCTACGTCCTTGTCATCTGGGTGTATTGTCTTTCTCTCTCACTATCTCAGCCTACTTTGTGCCACTGCAGACTGGAGAGACAAACGTGATTATATAGGCATAGCTATACGCAGGCAAGCTGACTGTTGGTATATAGTGGTTGCGATTGCAATGGGCGAACCTCTCCTCCTTTCTTTTGACAAATGAGAGGACAGGAAGGGTAGACTTACTACTATTTTCTGGAAAGATCATTTTAGATCATTTGCCAAAATCTGCCTGCTTGTATTCATTTATACTGTGTAATTTTTTTTGCCAATTTGTTTGCCAGGGGGCGCCAATACATAAGCTGGATATGTTGGTAGAGGAAGACCTGAATAATGAGTATAATCAAATGGAGCTCGAGGAAATGGTACAAATGGCTTTTATCATTGTTGATCAAGTGGTAGATAACAGCTCTTACAAATAACAAAAAATAAAAGTGATAAAACGGTGACTTTATGCTCGTTATTGATAATCATATCCGCATTACATATAACTTTCAAGAATTAATTAACCATATTAGTATTTAACGTATTGTTCTGATGCTGGTGCCCTCTGAATCACTATAAACCCTTGTGTAAAATATTAGACTTGCGTGATCATTTGGGGATTCGCCCCTCTTCCGCACCAAAAAATAAATAAAGATTCAAGCTTGTATGAGGTTCGATAGGTATAGACTAGCTTGTCGTTGGGGCTGGGTGGGGGGGCGGTGGAGAGAAATATAAAATGATAGATGTCTTGCTAGTGTCTTGTTTTAGTCTAAAAATCGTACTAAAAATGGTTTTAAATTAAGAAAAATAATGTGATTGAATAGTAGAAGCATATTACAATTTATAAATTATGTAAAATTTTCTTTTTATCTATAACTTACCATATTTTTAAAATACGCATATCATAGGTTCTCGTGAATGGAGTTAAGTTGATTAGAGAGTTATTTAATACTTCGTCAGCGTAGTCGATGAAAGCTTGATTAGCAATTTACAACTAAATGTACGCATCAAATTTTTGGTTATTTTAAATTATAAAACATGTAAATTCACGATGAGATAAGATATTTAACAGTACTTGCAGCAAGACATATATTATTACTGGAAATATAAAATATTATCAACTAGTTAGTTATAATTGAAACATGAAATTGAAATTCTCATATTTGCCTACTTTATTTCGGATATCAACATCTCCATTATTTTGAGTGCCTGAACCGTTGGTGTTTTGGCCGGAGTTGTAAAGAGAGGGAGGGGCAACTCCACCTACTGGGCCGCTTGGCCCGGCACTTGAGCCCATTAGGCTGTTTAAATTAATCTCCACCTTGCACTTTTCTGAAGGTGGGATTGGAACCGGAACCGAAACCGGAGGTTTCCTCTCCTCTTTGTCATTACCAACAACTTGGAAATTCCAATACTCACAATTACTACTTTCTTGGACTGCCATAAGGAGGCGGTCCTCATGATGAGGAACAAGGATGGTGAAATACGGGTCGTCGTAATAAAACATGGTTGCGAGGCCGAACCAATCTGAGGCTGCCTGTGACGATGGACTCCTAATTAGCTCCCACCAATTGGTATAGTACTTGTCCTCCTCTGGTCGACAAGGAGGCGCGGGCACTTGACAGACGATGGTTTCCTTTGGATAGCCGAGCCACGTAGTGGACAGCGCTCGAACGTTGAGGTAGGTGCCGTAGACGCTCTTGAGATAAAACCTGTTGGATAAATTCCCCAAAAGCCGTCGTTGAAGCTCTACGGTCCAGTGTTGACCATTATTGGTTCCTTCCATTTTCTCCTTCAGAAGGACCGTCCTCCTGTCTTCACAAGCTGTGATGTAAGTTCCATGAGCATTTCGGATGGTCACCACATCACCATCGTTCAGATAGCGGATCCTTCGTCTCGATTTTGTGGAGAGTATGTTGAATATATTCGGAAAAAGAACTTCAGCCATTACAAGTTCATGAATTCTTTCTTTGGTGTGAAGAAATTTGGAATTATAAGTGAAGAAATGGCTGTAGATAATTGCATGGAAAGCTGAGCCATCATGATCTGTAGCAGAGATGAATTTATAAGGATCAAAACTTGAACGAGAATTCATGTAAGCATCTTAAGGAGGCCAATGCGTGGGTCCTGGCTGTGCGTACTGCGTGGATTAAAATTAAGCCACATCTACTTGTAAGATATCTTCTTCAAAAGATCGAAAAGCATATTAAAGTAGAATATTTACCGACCATTTTAATTTAGTGATGCGACAAGGCCCTTGTCACCCGTACGTCCAAACTAATTAATCAGTGTAGGGTAATCAAATTAATTTCTATAAAATTACTAGTCAACCTTGCTTGTCCTAATATTCAACCAAAAAATGTGCGAGATCTTATGTATAGGCCCCATAAGTAATTGATTAATATAGGGAGTAATTATTTCACAATATGGGTCATCCATAGGACCTAATTTTTTTTTCTAGTAATTAATTATGTCACCCAGTAAATAATTTGTATCCTTAAAATGAAAAGCACAATTAAGAGATTGAAAATTTTCAATGAAGGGACAAAAAGGCGAATGGCACCATAAAAGCAATAAAACAACAACAGCGACTCCAAGTGTAGATCCTGCATTCGCGGAATTTGTCCAGATTCATATGTGGATAATTTTACTTATACAGACATTTCTACTGATGAACGATAAATTCACCCATTTTACGTGCCTCTTACACCCACTTTTAGCTCGTATAATAACTTAATTCTTAGGAGTTTTACTTGTTTTATTTATGTTTTGCAGGAAATAACTCCAAATCAAGCAAACGTCGCGAAAAGGGACGAAGATGGGATGAAACGAAGAAAAACAGCGGAAACCGACAAAAACCGGCAAAACTGGACAAATCAGGGAGCGCACGGTCGGTTGCAGGATACGCATGGCCGTGCCTTGAAGCCAGAAGCTGCGCACGGTTGAACGCACGACCGTGCTCCTGAACCGTGCCTACCCCAGACACGCACGGGTGCCCGTGCGTAGGTGGCACGACCGTGCCTCCCCCCAGTTCGTCGAACGCCTCGGTTTCTATTTAAGCTTCGTTCGGGCGCCTGTTTGAGGGGTTTTTGCTCGGGGTCACTTGGTGCCTCTCTTTGGCGATTCTTAGGTTAGATTGTAGGTTAGTTTATCAAATAAAAACCTCAATAGGAGGATTAGTTTAGGATTGAAGATTTGGATTCAACCTGTGAATTTCAAGTTCCTTCTATCAATTCAAGCCTAAGTTTTCTCTCTCTTTCTCTCTCTCTTTATTTTACGCTTTTGTTCTTGTTTTGATTCTTGTTAGTTTAATTCTTGAATTCGATTTGTTTAGTTTATATGTTTAGTTTTCATTGTTGATTCTTGTTATTCGGTTGTTTAGAATTGTTTTATTTCACTCTCCTTGTTTTGTTCTTCAAGTTTATGTTCTTAGTTGTCAGTTTAGGTTTCGATGTTTTTGTGATGTTTAGTTGTTAGATTTTGTGGCATTGGATTGTGATTAGCCTCTTGATGGCTAATTGATCTTGTAATAGGCCTCACCATACCCAATCTATGCTTAGAACCTAGAGTTTTTCCTCACGTCCGCCAAGTGTTCGATGAAATGATTGAGAGAGCTTTCATCCATATTTTTGGGCGATTGACTTATGCTGAGAGGTGAGGTCAATTAGCTAGTGTGGGAGAGGGAATAGCCGAGTTCGGGACACAAAAGTAGTATCCGAATCGAGCTAGGTCCGGGGTTGCTAGTTTTGTGGTCTAATTCGACTTAACCCCACGAAAGTAGGTGGTTACGCGAATTAGACTAGCTCATGACCCTTGAAAGAGGGCTTGGGTGGTCTTTGATGGTGCAACCGACCATCTCTTGTTCATAGTGTGGTTTGGGTAGGTTAGGGCTCGTCTTGGTTAGTTTGTTCATTCATTGGTAAAATCATAAACTCAAGTCCCTTTTTGTTTATTTGTTTTAGTAGTTTAATCCTTCTCCCTTCATTCTCTCTCTGGCCTAGATTGATACGCTCTAGTGAACTCTGGTAGTTGAAAGCACAATTCCCTGCGGACGACACCCCAAGTACTCAACGATACACCTTGCACTTGGGGTTTATAAATATTAAAACTGTGTGATTTTTCCCTAACATCTACCAACAGAAAGGCTACTTCCAGAAGACTTATCTAAGAAACTTTTTCAAAATTTTGAAGTGGAAGGCTTTGATATGCAAAAGGTAACATAAAAGGAAGTACTTATAAAAATAAAAAAAAAGCATAGGAGTTGAGTATTATACTACCTCAGTCAAATTGGAAAGATAATAATACATCTTTTAAGACAAAAGTGGTCAAACAAGTAAATGTGAAAATGGCGCAAACCTTAGCTAATTTGATTTCTTAAGAAAAGGAACATCCGAACATAATAATATGTACCTTGGGAGTGTTTTTAACAATAATTATTCTCAACTTTAATATTCGCCACCAGCGGTGCATATTTGGAGCATATTTAATACTTTTTATAACCACATGAATTTATTCTGTCATATACTTTTTACGTATATATTATCCAACACATAGGCTAGGGCTTCGGAAAACCTGAGTAATTGAGGATATATCTCCATGATATACTTTATGAATTTAACCGACACAATACATATCACTCTTTGTGTCTTTTTGTTTGACGGGAGAATTAATGTATGCCCTATTAATTTTACTTCTCACTGTTATTATTGGCTCTTACAAGACTATTATAAGGATAAGGTATTCCACAAGTTTTTAGAGGAAGACCAAAGCAAGCTCTAATTGCAGGTTCCTAATGAAAACCCATTAACTCAAATAACTTGCACCCATAATTAATTACTATGTGTATTGATTAGAAAACTTAGAGAGGGAGCATCTTCTTTTGCAGAAAATTGACAGACCAAGGAGGAATAAGTACTTCCGTCAACTAATAATAATACAAGACGTACGTGGATGCACATGCAACTTTTATCTGCAGGTGTACATCCCTCGCAACTTTGGTATTAATTCCTTTCAAAGTGAATTTTTCATCGTGATGCATATATCTAGAGTCTAGCTAGACATGTCTCTTTCAAAAATCCATAACTTACCTTCTTTAATGATCTCCATGGGCACAGTTTCGTGCAGCTTGCTAGATTAGCGCAGTTCCTGAAGCATCCCATGTCAATGCCATAACATACCGCTCATAATCCATTGACGCACAAATGTTTGACAAAATAATTGGTATATGTTTGTGATCATATACTTGACATTCAAAAACTAAATCATAACATGACTTCAAATGGTTGACAGGTCAATCATAACCCGACCCAATCCACTATGTAAACAGGTTAGCTCTAATCAGATCCGACCTGATCAATTGCCCACCCCTAGAAGTGACCATGACAATTACCTAAACTAAATGAAAGTGGAAACTCAGGTTCTCATATCTGCCTACTTAATTCCGGATGTGGACGCCTCCATTTGTTTGAGTGATTGAACCATTGACGTTTTAGCAATATACTACGTGGATCGCCATCAATATCAAAATAAAACAATAAGAAGTTATTACATTGTATTGTGCAACACCCATGGGAAGATAATTGTAATAAGCCCTTAAAAAACAACTTTATGGGAAACACTATTCAATTATACGATTTGTTTATAATTTAATACATGATAATATAATTTTTAAGATAAGATAAGACAATATAAGATATAAGTGTCTTACGACAGAAAATTTATCACTTAACATTTCCACAATACAAACTACAAAGGATAAGCAATATTTAATAGGCAAAAGCTACAAAACACCAGGTATGACAATAAATTGTAAAAGGCTTTAAACCGCAGCGTAGGAAACATATAT
>JACYFF010031955.1:1839295-1851620 GCA_017589665.1 Selenicereus undatus | reverse complement strand
GTCGTCTTGAGTCTCGATTTGGGCTTTGACTCGAATTTTAATTGAACTCGGACTTGGTAGTCAGTTGGGTTTCATTTTGGGCTTCATCTGCAAGTCTTTGGGCTTGATTAAATTAATTAAAAGGGTTTGCCCAATTAACTAATTTAATTTAATTTTGGTACAGCACGAACAAATTTGAGTGCCTACAAATATATTCCTGAATCCTGACCTCGTAGCTGAGGTGCTGATTATATGCTCATGTACCTGTGTGTTAGTGTCTCCTATAAAATCATTTTTCCTTAGTAGCTTCACATATACAACATGATATAGGATTGTCTGTTTCTTTAGGGCGATCCCTATATATAAGGCAATGTCATCCTCAAACACTATAGGCGATGATAGGGTGGTGACCATCCATCCAAAGTAGGTATGGAACTTACATTACAGCATGTGAAGACATGAGAACGGTCACCCTGAAGAAGGATCGGAGGCCCAAGGGTCAAATAACCCCCAGCACTGAATTATGAAATTTGTTCGTGATCGAGAAGGGAAATGGTGCGGGAAAAACTTCTTTTCTAGGGCTTTTGACCCATGGAGCTCCTTCTCCAAGGTGACCATCCTCTTGTCTTCACAGGCTGTCAAGTAAGTGCTATACTTGAATGAGATTCCATCTAAATGTTCGACGTTACACTATACCACCGAAAAAAATAAATAAAAACGAAGATAACTTTGGACACTTATTCTATTATGTTTAATCTTGGCATTATTTTTCATCTTTGATCTTCTAATTAGGCCATGGGTCATTATAATTACCAGGGGGGAAAAATGAACAGAAACCAATCAATTAACTTACAGTTTATTATTATCAGTTCCTATTTCATATTCGGAAATTTCGTCAATTAAACCAAATATACAACAACAACAACAACAACAACAACAACAAACTCCCAATGTGGGTCCCGCTTTCGCGGGGTCTGGGGAGATCCAGCTGTAGGCAACCTTACCTCTACCGGTATTCCTACCCATAGAGAGGTTGATTCCAAAAGACCCACAAAAACAATTAAACCAAATATACATTAAGAAAACTTTGAGTTAAAAAGTGTTCTCGTCTTCATCTGCTTTCTTAATGAATTTGCCTGATCAAGGAGGAATATATTGGTATCTGCCTTGTCTCTCTCCCCCTTCCTCCCCCCTCCTTTGGGTGTAAAATCGCATTCCACTTTGACTATACACTGGGCCATAAGCTGCACGTTTAGACACTAGAGAATCACTACTGTATATACCGAATTGGGCCACTTGCATGCAGAGACAATTATTAATAGTACGAAGCCCACTTGGACGGCCCAGGCTATTCGCAGCCTAGGAAGCTTTGGTGCTTGGAGGCCTCTTGCTTGAATAAGAAAGAAGAAATCCAGCTCTTTTCTCTTATGGTTGAACGAAAATTCTCTGTTTTTATTAGATTGCACCCATTTCGTTTAACTTTCGAGATTTTAAGCATATTTTGTTACCATGAATGGTGGAGTTGTCTCACCACAATTAATAAAATTCTTAACAGCTAAAAATCTCAACCGTTGAAAGTCAATTGCAAAATTACATTCTTACATCCAAACACATAGGATTCAAATCCTTTATGCTCCGCTGGGTCACTCCACCAAGAAAAACACAAAAACTACATATTTCACAAAACTATCCGGCTAGCCGCTTTCGTTCTCCTTAATTCCGTCTGCTTTATGGCTCTCGATCACAAAGACGATGAAATGAAGACGGAGGATTCAGCAACAGCCGGGTGCTCCGGAAACTCGCTCAACATCCCACGGAGCTCCTCAACGAATCTCTCCATGGCCGGGCCGGGCAAGCATACGGGAACCACAGTTCCCTTCTGCCCTTTGTTATTCTTAAACGGTATGTAAAAGCTTGCCACACCCGGTATCGCCCCGACCCCACCCTTGGCAGGGCCCCCATACACAGGCAAGCCCCACCCAAACTCGAGTTCAGCGAACCCGGCTCGAGTGACGTCCGAGACTAAGTACGCCCGGACCACGGTGAAGTGGGGCCTGCCCTTGAGGACCATGAGGTCAGCGAGTGACCTCATGTATTCGTCAGTGACGTCAGCCTTGGCCTTCCTCACCAACTCCAGGGCGTATCCTAACGGGTTCTTGCTGAGCTTGCCCGCAGAAGATAACGCCACCGGAAAGGCGAAAGCATTCCCGTAGTACCCGGCTGGCAGGGGCGGGTTGTATATGGATCGGGCGTTCACTATGCAGATGATCCGAACCTGCTCTTCCGGGTCGGGTTGGAGGGCGAGTGTACGGCACCGCCATAGGCAGGCGGTCAGAATCTCAAATGTTGAGCAGGATTTCAAGTGGGGCGGGACAAATCGTTTCAAGGCAGACATCTCTTTAGGTCCTGCAACAAATATATTGATTTATAATTAATTGGGTTTGTTTTATTAAAAATTTCCTCACGAAGATATATATGTGCATCGATTTTTGCAGGTGGAACAACAAGATTGTTTTCTATTTTGTGTGGGACTAACCAAAGAAGAAAGACTTGTGGACCATGTCATCAAGTGGGATGATGGTCCCTTTGGTGTCCTCCACCTCATCATAGTCGCGATGCACGCAGGTGGCGCGAGGAGGGTCGCGCGCGCAAAGGAGGTGCCGCTCCCAAACTGGCTCGACCGATAATTTTGGGGCTCCAAGGGCCAACTCCGCCACTGCGTTCATGAATTGGACTAAACCAGCTGCATCTGCCATTGTATGGTTCAATCTTAGCGCTAATATGAAGCCACCGCACTTCAATCTCGTCACCTGTGCCAATCCCATAATGCAATAACATTAGTACATTATATTCACAAATTATACTAGCTCAGTCTAAATACTAATTAGACCTATATATCAAATGACAATAGTAGATTCATGTCCAACCATGACTTTTTCCATACTTGTACCAATTTTAAACTTTTAGTCGAGTTACTTCTTTAAAATTATTAATCACCTGAATGAGGAGCAAAGGGGAATCAAGGACCCCACCAAAGCCAGGAACATCAAAAAGAAGCTCCTCCAAGCAAGGGAAGGGAGGCTGAAGGGCCTCTCCAAACTCATCAAGAGTGACATCAGCATCAGCCTCAATGAACAACACCCCCTCCCCATTACACTCCACCACCAGCTTCCTCCCGGCCTTCTCCCTCAGGCGCCCTGCAAACGGGTAATAAGGCACCAGCGCCTTCCCGAGCGCCTCTTTGATCACCTTAGCTGGATCACGGCCCCTAAAAGCGGACCCACCATAGTGCTCGTCGTTCCTATAAAACTGGATCACCGGGATCTGGAACCGGAGCCCTTCCTGATCGTCAATGTCGGAGAGCTCCTTGACCTCGTTCGGGGTGGGAGCCGCCGGAGGGATGAGCTCCGGGGCCTCCCTTGTCACCTTGAACACTAGGGATGTTTGGCTGCCTGTGGACTCCGCCATTTGTTTGTTTGTTTGTTTGTGTTTTTGGATGGTAGAGAAGAAAGCTAGATTTTGATATGAGGCTTGGAAGAGAGTTATTGGCTTGGTTTTGAATGGCATTATGGTCTCTTAATTTATATAGGCCCTCGAGTGGAGCTGGGTGGGGGGATTGGAAAACGAGGAGGAAGAAGGAGAAGTGAATTAAGTAGGAAAAGAGGGAGAAAACGTCTAGGAAATTGTTCGTGTAAAGACTAGGAAAAGAGCCGGGGTAGTACTTAATTTGGACGAATACCAAACATGATTTTCATTTCAAATATTGTTTTGTTCAGATGAGAAAGCAGGGAAGTTTCTACCAACTTTAATGTCATTTTTTAAGTGGCACGAGTATGTCATGCACTCATGCTGCACTTTGGTCATTTAACTCCATGCAGCACCCTTTTTTTTCTTTTGGATTTTTTTTTTAAAAACTATTGCCCTAAGTAGGGATGTGCAAAAAAAATTCAAAATCGAAAATTGAACAGAAAATTTTTAAAAATCGAACTGAAAAATCGATTAACCAAATAAAATTTTCAAGAAAATCAGTTCGATTAACTAAACCGAAAAAATTTTTTATTTTCGGTACGGTTGTGGGTCGGACGATTTAAAAACTCGGTTAACCGAACCGAAAATATTTTTTTAAAAAAAATATACATAAAAAATTTAAAAAAACTGGATATGCACTTTTTTTTATTATTTATAAATGGTAATCAAAGTTTAATTTGTTTTAAAAAATTTAAATACAAAACAATGAAAAATTTAGGTAAGAAAATATACATTTTGTATTATTTATGAATGCATGTTAACCAGTAACCAAACCGAAGAATCAATTAACTCACTTTTTCGATTTGGTTACAGTTCAGATTTTGGACAAACCGAAATTTTTGGTTCAGATTTTGGACGAATGATAAACCTCTACTTTACCTCTTTTAGACACGATTTTTACTTCTCATTTCGGAGATTTTCGGTGAAACTTCAAGAGTGTAGAGGTTGATTAGACATTCTTTACCCCAAATATGCCTATATGATGTATTTTTGTGTTTTTAGGAGTTCGATTAGAAGAAACGAAGAAAACAAGCTAATGTCACGCTAAACAGGAGCCAAAAGGCTAGATTTTGAGCCAAAAAGAAGTGGCATGGGGGCACCATGCCAGGCAGGGTGACCGTGCCACCCAAGGAAACAAGAAAACGCGAGGCAGCAAAGTGGCACGGTGGCACCGTGCCACATGGCACGACCGTGTCACTTTAGTAACTCCCGTTTAATTGTTAATGAGCGTTGTAATTTGGGGCATTCAGTTTTTCCTCTTTTCTTCTCTCTTGAAAACGGCGACTTTAAGTTTTCTTTATATTGGTTTTGTTATTGTTGATTTCAAGGCATTGGATTGGAATCGATTTATGCATCTGGTAGATTTTTGCTGCAGTTAATAAAAAGTACGTTCCTTTACCTTTTTCCTTTGGTGTTTTAGTTCAAAGTTAATACTTTTAATCATGTTCGCGTTTTTTATTGTGGTTGTGATTGAAATGATTATTAGAGGCTAAATTTGTTGTCTTGGATTGGGTGTAGCCCCTATTGTGCGAATTGAAACTATGTTCTAGGTTTTGTGAATGAACGCCCATGTTATAATTGAAATCTCATTTAGCATGCCAGATGTTCGATGAATTGCCTGAGAGGGTTGTATTCATGTTCGTAATTGGGGTTTAGGGGATTAAAAAAACTTAAATCCTATACCTAGAGGTACTTTGTGAGCAATTGGATTTCTTAACATAAAAATAGTTATGGTTTCAATTGGGAATTAAGGGTTACTCAATCTTGTGGTTTCGTGATTCTGGTTTTATGATAATAGGTAACTAGGACAGCTTGACCAGTCTAATGACCTTTGAGAGAAGGCGTAGATGTGCTTAACTTGTAACCATTCCATTTCAGTTGTCTGCGTGGGTCGAATTGCATAACTTAGTTTATATTCCAAGGAGCACAGTAGTGTGGTGAACCTCAACTCATGACCCTTGTTAGTATTGATTTAGATAATAGCAGTAGTCTTCGGCAGAACAAAACTGTTATTTAGTGAAAACCAATTTTAGTAGTGTTAAAGGTTATTTCAGTGGTTGAAACAGAGCTCCTTGTGGACACGACCCGTACTTGTCGTTGCTAGCTACAACTGGCACCGTTCACTTGCGGTAACACAATTTAAAACGTAACAACGAACTAACGGTTTGGAATTTTTTTGAACTAAAAAACTAACTAACCGATTTTCAGTTAACAAAAAATATGGTTAATTGGTTTTGCACACCCCTAGCCCTAAGGGCCGCGTTAAGGTTAAAAAGCATTTAATATGGAAAAATTTTAAATATTCACTATTAAAAAGGATTTAATATGGAGTTAACAGATAAATTTATTCTGGAAGATGAAGGAAGGTTCAAAATGCACCACGAGTAATATTGACAGGCTTTTGGACTATGAAGACCTTAGTGGTAGTATCAATGTTGCTATTGCGGCTGCCACTGATCACATCGATGAGATTGAAGTTTAGGAAAATCGATTGAGAGCTCAATTAAATTTCAAACACATAGAGGAGATAGAATAAGGGTAAAAAATTTATAAACATGAATAGTATTTTTATAATATGGGGAATTTATAATGCTGTTATTCAAAGGTGATGGGGCAAAAATGATAATTCAGAAAGTTCAAAATAGAAATAGTATTTACCAAAACCTTGATGAGGGTAAACAAAAATAATTCTTAAAGTATGTGTAAACTTGTGATAACAGTTGTATTAGATTACCACTCCAAATTTACTAAGGCTAATATTATAATCATAGAATTAATTAAGCATATATTTATCATTCTCATTGTTAATCTTCTTAGTTTTTGTGCAAATCTAATTTAATATTACATTCATTAAAATCTTAACCATTACTTCTTAGGGGGCAGTTAACGAAACTTTTTTTTACTTCTTTGGTTTCATAGTTTTTGGTTTATCAAAGTTGAGTTATTGTCAAACTATAAATTTATATAATTATTCTATTATAGTTTTTTTTTATAAAACTTAACAACTTATTTAAAAGAAAACTAATATCAAATTATTTAAACTAATATATATTTTGATATGACATTTTCGATCACTAAGATAATGGCAATACTTTCAACAGTATGACGAGGTCTACTCGGCCAATACTCATCTATTTTTTTTTTTATTTTTTTGGGTGTGAATGACGTATGAATTTTAAAGTGAGACTTGACTAACGACTTGAACGTGGAATTGGAGACAATTTTTTAATTGTGACAAATCTTGAGTGGCAAGGTCACTGTCCTCATTTTTAATGGCTTGGAAAGTGTTCACATTGTTAATGTTTTTGAAGTTTCGCGGGAAACTTTGGTCTTCCTATTTCTGATTTTCCCCGATAGTTAGTTGTTAGGGTTGACTTAAAGTTGATAAAATAGTAATCCCTTTGTCTTGTTTCTTTTTTTTTTTAATATATGAACGAGATACAAAGGTTGATATATGTAACAATTAAATCTCTCTTTCTTTGTCTTCTCTTTGAAACCATCACTCAAACTATGTTGAGACAATAATAATGTACGCAACAATCAAAGGTCCTAGAAGTATAACAACAAGAGTAGTAATATATAACTATTGTAATTAAGACATCTCTCTTTAACTGCTAGAGTAAAGTCAAGTAATGTACTCTAAATATGCAAAAACGAAAAACATGCAACACGAAAAAAGGCACACACTTCGAGTAATTATGCAAAAAAAACTAAAAACCAAAACAAGTTTAGAATCAATTGTCGATGGATGTGTCATGTTCGCCACCGAACAAGGTACCGAATGAAATTCACGGTCCACCATGCAGTCCGTGCTAGATTACAAAGTACAACAAGCAGTTCAGGCTTATTTATTCTTTCACATATTCATCTAATAATTTGTAGAGTTTTATTGATCTCAATTAGGGGTGAATGAATCTGGTACCGATTGAATTAAGCAAATTGACCCATTTAAAACATGATCAAAAAATGGTTAGGTTAATAATGGAATGGGTCAATAGTGGGCAAAGACATAAATTGTGTTATTCATAATACACATAATCTTATGTTGGAATTATGATAAAACTATTTCTATCTTATCAAAGAGGTTGGGAATTGTAAATTGCAAGAACAAGTATAGAAGTCTAGAGAGAGAAAATGAGAACCGTAAGGATAGCTCATTATTGCCCATAAGGATAGTCCATACATCATATACAAAGCTATTTATGCAGGCTACATATTCTGTACATAGCAGAAAAGAATCAATTGTGAGAGCTTGCTGATTGGACAGTGACTATAACAAACTTCCTGATATTTAGCTAACCAATAACTAACTTTCTAATAGACCCCTTAACATACTCCTTAACATTCCCCCCTCAAGGTGGAATTGGTAGAGAATCCAACAATCCCAGCCTTGAACACAAAAATAGATGCTGAGCTTCACTAAGAGGCTTGGTGAAGATGTCAGCTATTTGATCTTGGGAAGAAACATGAGCAGTTTGTAAGAAACCTTCCATAAGCTTGTCTCGGATGTAGTGGCAACGAATCCGAATGTGCTTAGTTTTCTCATGAAACACAGGATTTGCAGCAATGTGTTGAGCAACTTTGTTATCACAATGTTAGATGATAGGATAGTGAACTGGTATGTGAAAGTCTTCCATCAAATGAGTTATCCAATCTAGTTCTGAAGTTGTGGCTGACATGGATCTATACTCAGCCTCAGCCGAAGATTTGGCCACAGTGTTCTGTTTCTTTGTCTTCCAAGACACCAAGGAAGAACCTAAAAACACACAAAAACTAGAAAGGAACCTGGCAGTCATTCGGCAATTACCCCAGTCTGCATCATTGTAAGCAACTAGTTGTAGATTGTTATTTGTGGGGTAGTACAATCCTTTATTAGGTATGCCCTTAAGGTACCTTAAAACATGAAGGGTTGCTTGATAATGAGGCACATGAGGCTGCTGCAAAAACTGACTTAGATGCTGAACCGCATATGATATATCAGGCCTAGTAATGGTAAAATATAACAGTCTACCAATAATCCTCCTGTATGTTTCAGGGTTAGACAGGAGTTCTCCTATGTCAGAGATAATTTCAAACCGTTAGGCAGGGGAAACCGAGCTAGTTTAGTGCCCGTCAAACTAGCATCCTTGAGTATATCAAGTGTATACTTTCTTTGATTTAGCAAAGTACTTGTGGCAGACCTAGAGATCTCAATCCCAAGAAAAAATCTTGCCAAACCAAGGTCTTTAATGGTAAATGTAGTGTGTAGAGCCTGTTTGATCATGAGTATACCAGCTTCATCATCACCAGACACTAGAAGATCATCAACATAAACCAAGATATGAGTATATTGCCATGACTCTTTCTGCTAAATAAGGAGTAATCACTTTTCGATTGCTTGAATCCTTTAGAAACAAGGAATTTGGACAGCTCCAAATTCCATTGTCTGGAAGCCTGTTTTAAGCCATATAGAGATCGAACCAGCTTGCATACTTGGTCTGGAGCTGCCTTAGTATACCTTTCAGGCGGCAACATATATACTTCCTCATCAATGAAACCATGTAAAAAAGCATTATTAATATCCAAAGCATTATTAATATCCAATTGATGCAGAGGCCACCCTTTGGTAGTAGCTAGTGCAATAAAGAACCTCACTGTAGTCAGCTTTGCAATAGGAGAAAAAGTGTGTTTGTAATCTTTATCTTTGATTTGCTAAAAACCCCTTATCACCAACCTGGCTTTATGCCTTTCCACAGATCCATCTGGTCTGTATTTAGTTTTGTAGAGCCATCTTGAGGTTAGATCTTTCTTCCCTCCGGGCAAAGTAGTCAAGGTCCAAGTCCCATTGGTCTCAAGAGCATGTAGCTCTTGATCCATGGCCTTTACCCACTTTGAATGTTGTTGTACTTGTGCATAAGAATGAGGCTCTTGGGTTTGCAGAACTTTTGCAAGTGAAGCCACATAATGAGGTGAAAAATGTGTGAAGTTAGCTGAATTGAATAAGGGATGATGATAGGTGTTGGTAAGAAAACTGGCTAAGTTACTGGACTGATTAGATTGGCCAGAGGTGGTTATGGGAATGGTAGCAAGTGTGTCTGATGATTGGGTAGTGGAATTAGGATAAGTGAACTGACTTTTGGTGGGACATGCAAAGTCCTTTAACCATGCTAGTGGCCCTCTGGCTCTAGTGGACCTCCTAAGTGCTGAAGACCTATGAGAGTCTTCAGGAATAAGGGAAGATTGGGAAGATGCTGTGGGACAATCGCGAGGAGGAGAAGGAAGTGGTGATGTGTCTTTGTGAGGAGAGGACACAAGAATGGTGGAATCAGCAGGTGATGAAGGATGACTATGGTGGGACAAAGGAAAAGGAGTTGATCTTGTGTCTTTTGCAGATACGGTAAGAGGACTCATAAAGGGCAGGATAGGATCTGTATGAGGCTCATTAAGTAGGTTGCCAGAGGTGTTTGGAAAAGCTTTGAAAGGAAAAATATGTTCATTGAAAACAACATTCCTACTATGAAAAATTTGCTTGGTTTCTAAATCATATAATTTATATCCTTTGAAACCAAAAGTGTACCCAAGCATAACACATTTTCTGGCCCTAGAGTCAAATTTATCTATGACTCCTTTTAAAGCCTGTCATGGAGCTACAAATTTAACCACTACTCTGATTTATAAATACTATGTATAGAATAAGGAAGTAGGGATCGATTCACGAGGAAATATTATATCAAAAAGCTAATTTAATCCTAAATAATTTTACTAATCTAATTTATTGTTTCTTCTCTTTGTATTTCTAAAATAAATCAAATTTAGTAAATAAAAATTTGGAAAAATTCTCAATCTTACTCCTCAATATTCTGGATTTAATTCTGGAAATAAAACAGTAAATATCTATCCTAAATAACCAAGAAAAATAAAAACAGAATAATAACTCAATCTTCAACTAAAAATAAAAACAGAAAATAATAAACAGAAAATTAATATTAAAAAATCAGAAACAGTGACCTAAATTAATATTCTTCAAGTTTACAAGCTTATATCTCCAGAACTGTATCCAATTAATTTCAGAAAAACTAAAACAGAAAATTACTGCAGAATAATAAAACAGAAAATTAAATCTGAAATTAGAAAATAAATAAACTGCACTAATATAAATACGAAATTAATTAAAAAAATTACCCAAATTTAAGGATATAATTTTATGGACTCAATAACACCTATTAAACGTGAAATAAATATTAAAAACGAAATTTTCAGATTTATTGAAATAAAAACCTGCACATATCCAATTCACGAAATAATTCTGAAAAATTATCAAATAATTTCCAAAAATTCTGAAATTTAATAGAGGCAGATTAGGACAGTAAATAAACCCTAGGATGGATTAAAACTTGAAAAAAAAAACAAAAGAGACTATTTTTAGCCTAATTTCTAACAAACCGATAATTTAACGGTAAAACTGAATATAAATCAAATCTGAAAATTATAACCACCCTAAAAATCAAAATCTAACTAATCTAAAATTATCAAGACACTCCTAAAATACTATTCTTTTGGGGGCTAAACGGAATTTATATCAAAGCTAATAATTAAAGAATAAAAATTGACAAACTAAACAAAATAACTAAAAAGCAACAAATAATTATCAAAAATACCAAATTTATGAAAAAGAAGGGGAGCCTTGGAGCAACGGTAAGGTTTTCTCCGTGTGACCAAAAGGTTATGGGTTCGAGCCATGGAATCAGCCACTGACAAAGTCAAGTTAGGCTGCCTACAATTCACCCCTTGGGATACGGTTCTTCCCCGGACCTTGCGTGAACGCGCGATGCTTGTGCACCGAGCTGCCTTTACCAAATTTATGAAAAAGGCTTAGCATAATCTATATCCACCATGCAAATTAATATTTATCATTAACACACAAGTCGATTTCATTAATGAGTTAAACTGTGGAAGACACCCACCAGCGGATCTTCCCCGTTGTTCCTTATATTATAGTTTATTTAGGTCCGACCCTAATATAAACCCGACTAGTTTTGATAACCCTTGCACCAGCCTAAGAATTTTATCAAACTAGAGCATTACGTATTAGAAAAACATCATCTAAGGCTTTGTAACCAATCTACCAGCAAATCAACTTAACAAAGATCTATAGTGATTACCTAATTAAAAAAGATGGGTTTAAGTCATCCATGATTAATTAGGGTGATACTAATGTTTAAAAGACGATAACTTTTACGTATTAAAGTCTCTTAAACTATCATATGAATTCGTATTAAACTAACTAGAATACATTTTAATTAATATAACGCGAATATCATGAATGATAAACACTAATCACTATAGAATCATGAATAAGAATCAGCTAGACAATAAAGCATACAACTTGTTTCAAAATAATTAGTTTAGCATGGTTTCAAATAGATTATACTAAGCACAAAAAAAATTACTCGCTCATATTAAAATAAAAATCACAAAACTCACCCAAATAATTCATATTTAACAATAATCTAAACAATACAAAAAAGAGAAATAAAGCTATACCACTTGAAAATGATGATGGGTGCCATGATATGGAGTAGGAGAAGCAGCTGTGATTGATAGTGAGATGGTGATGTAGATGAGGGGGTGAAGATGGAAGATGATGATCGTGATAGGAGGGTTGTGATTGAAGTTAGGTGAGGAAGAAGGCGTGATTTGGTAGAAGATGTTGATGCGTGGGTTGATGGAGTGAGATATGCCATGGGGGTTTGTTTTTGGTGAGGGAGTTGCGTTGTGGCTTTGTTATTGTGTGTAACGCCCCAAATTAAACATGTTTCAGTGTTCATATTCTCCTTAA
>JACYFF010031955.1:1810061-1821692 GCA_017589665.1 Selenicereus undatus | reverse complement strand
ACGTTGTCATTTATGTTTGTTATCATCAAAACTCCTTACATATTATACGGAAGGGTTCAACAGTCCTTCCACAATCAACCCATCATGTCCTTCTTCCCTAGCGCACTAGAGTGCAAACAGATGAGACCTTGCTTCCTTCACCTTCGCATTAACGAACCCAACCCTCTATCACAATTTCACAGCACAAAACCCCAACCCCACCCAGACTCCCCAACCTTGCCCCATCGAAGTTTAACTTGGGAAGACCCGGAGGGGGGGGGGGGAGACCATTGTTGCGGATGAGAAACAACGGCCGAACCAGATCTGACAGATACCTCACAGAAGCTCTGAGCAAGCCCTACGCTCGCTGGACCACCGAAGATGGACTGGATTCTTCAGCCTGAAAAATAAACTAATTACGGGCTACCCAACACTCGACCATGGTGGCAACAAACAAGCCCAATTCATCCCGGTCTATCTCTTCCATAGCAAATTCGAAGCAGTCCCTCATTTACCTAAACCGACCCACCCTTACCCCCATATTCACCCACTCGCCTCTCACACCAACTCGGCAAAAGGACATTCAAGCAAGATGTGTATCTCCGACTCTTCCATGGCACCGTAAATCGCACAATTCATCCCAACAACAGCCATTCTCCTTGCCAGATTGCACCTCGTCGGTAGGACATCCCTACAGACTCTCCAAGCAAGTATCTTCACCCTAGGTGGTATATCCAACTCCCATAGGGCCCTCCAAAATTTATTATCATCCATGGAGGAACACCCTACATCGTCCCTCTTGCCCTCCATAATCAGGCGATATGCTGAACGAACCGTAAAGAGCCCATTTGATTTGTAATGCCAAAGCAGCTTATCTGCAGGCCAAGAATTACAAAGTGGGATTCCAAGGATTGTATCGACGTCACATGGTAAAAATAATTCCTTAACTTGAGACTCGCCCCAACAACCCTGATTACCATCAATAAGGTCACTAACCTTTAAGCTCGACGCAAGTTCTGGTTTGGGTGTGATAACCTTAAAGGATACGTGACAACCATCTATCCTCCCATACAACCAACGGCTGTTCATCACCAATAAGCCACCGTGACCCCTTAACTATCACCTCCCGAGCAGTTGAAATGCTCCGCCAAACAAAGCTGGGTTGTGGCCCAATATTAGCAGCTAAGAGACTTTGGTCTAGGTGATACTGTGCCTTGAGAACGTGGGCCCTAAACAACTGTGGCTACTTAAGGAGACGCCAGCACTGCTTGGCTAATAAGGCTATGTTAAATGCTTCCATCTCCCGAAAACCCAAACCCCCTCTCCCTTTCTTTAGCATTATTTGGATTTACTAATCCAGTGAATCGCCCGCTCTTCCTGTTTATGACCCCACGAACCTCGAAATCACTAAATTTAATTTCCTCCCTCCATGATGTAAACCTACACAAATTATGGGTTTCAAAATACGTCCATTTGTCTCTGAGAGTAAGCATGAAGCCTATGAATAAATTGTGGGTACAATCAGAAGTCAAAAATATATATAATAAAATAAATGGACTGACCCCTAGAAGGACTAAGTCAGAAAATAAAATTTTTTATTGTGAAACGGCTAAAAGAAATTTAACTTAGCCATTAAAGTAAAAAAAAAAAAATCAAATGACAAAATTTGCAATTATTGTTGTAGTTCAAATTCGAAAATAAAATCAAATTAAATTATGATAATTAACTTAACAAATAAATAAATAAAATACAAATCAATTTAAATTTATTTAAAAAACTACGACTAGTTTCACACTCTATAAAAGAATTGTATAGGTAGCCCACAATAAAAAAAGTGAGTGCAACCCAAATTTTAAATCAAACAAAATTATCCGTTTCCTAACCTGCATGTAAAGAATGTGTACGTGTAGTATCATTCCTAGAAGGTGCCTATACTACCACTATCTGATGCAATTAACTTTTGGCTATGGGCAATTGGACATCAAAAACATGATAAATGTCGATCCTAATTATATGAAGTCTTATTAGTACAAAATAAAACAAAGAAAGAAAATTAAAACATAATGAGTCGGAATCAAAAGGTGGTCTCCCGAAAGAGGAGATGTGATTAAGGAGGTCTATTCTTTTCAATAGGGTTGTACTCAAAATAAACCGATATACAATTTTGTACCTTAAAAAGTTGTGTTGTGCATTTATTTAAATTTTCCTCAACAAGTTAAAAAGGAGTAGTGGTTCAGTGATATGTGATAATGTTATCATACAATATCAAAGAGCAGAGACTTTTCAATATTTTTGTTTTCCTTTAAACATGGGTGAAGCTACATTGGGCAATGGGTGAATTGAACCCCCAACTTTTTGAAAAAAAAAATAAATATGGGATATTTTTGTGGATAAAAAAATAGATATATATTAATTAGTTCATATACATTTTGCAAATGTGTGTTTAGCAGGATGGTCAGTTGCTCTTTACTTATTTCAAAGGGTCACAAGTTTAACTCTCATCATTCTCCTTCTGCGATGCCTTGTATGTTTTTTTTTTGTTTTTAGGTTTGCCCATTCATTTTCCCTAATTTCTGTCTTTTGACTCTGTAGTCTTGCTTTGCTTTTCTTCTCAGACACACACTCTCTCTCTACCCAGCCCATTGCCCACGCACTCTCTCTCTCAATCTCTGCAGTCTGCCCAGGGCAGTCGCCGATCGGCCGACGCTGCTGGCCGCCAAGCACGCCATTTGTGCCGGTAGCCGCCTCCACTCCTCCTAACTCTTAAGTCCCAAATCCTTATTTGAGATAACTCCCAAAAATTCTCGCCCCCCTTGCTTTGAATCCCGGCTTTGTTCCTAACTTTAAATTTGGCAATTTTAAATAAGATGGTCGGTCTTACAGATCTTTTAGCTAATTACAACCATTTAAAAAAAGAAAATATGGGAGGATGATTTTCAAATTCAAAGTAGAGAACAACATGTGGCATGACAGGTGAAGTAGTTAGGTGAAAACTCTTTTCCTTTTGTGGCGTCTCTCAATTTTTCACATATATATCTATCAAATAACTGTAAATGGAATTCAACTGGATAAGATACTAAGGTATGTAAGTAACATCTCTTCTCACCTTAACACCCCCCCACACCCCCCCCCCCCCCCCCCAAAAAAAAAAAAAAAACCGAAGTTGTATGGCCAGTAATCAAAAAAATATCAAGAGGAGTTTGTACGGCCAGCAATTTCTGAGTGCCCCACCAAAGCAGGCCGTTTTCCTTGCATCCTCCTATGCTGGGTTCCGCTATCCTATGAAATGTTGTGCCCAAATTTGCTCTATTTTACCTTTCAATTGAGTTTTAGCTCATTTTTAGATATGTTGCCTTAACCATATAAGTAACAGACCTATAGCACTACACTGCGCAGACCAAGTTGTATATTTCTAGTATGTGTCTCAGCGTCGCAGATATAGTTTGGCGACGTCTATATTTGTCATTTGCCACCTCGACCAAGCTATCTGATTTTTACTTTCTAGCATTGTCCTATCATGGCGGGCAAAGTTCAGCGAGGGCTAGATTTGTCAGTTTCTCAAATTTATTGGTCTATACTTTACTACTTTTGTATATACAAAACTCACATTAATGAGGGTCTGTTTTATTTCGCGTTTTAGATAAATAGATAGATATAAGAAGATATAATGAGTTGTAAGGAGATGTAAGGAGCTGTAAGGATAAATGTAAAGAGTTATAAGAAGATGTAAGGAGCTGTAAGGAGCTGTAAGGATAAATGTAAGGAGTTATAAGAATATGTAAGGAGCTGTAGAAGAGTTGTATATTATAATTTATTTTACAATAAACGTTTTAGATGAAAAATAATAATATTAAAATAATATACTTATTGAAAATAAACAATTAAGTTAATTACACAACAATAAAATATATTAATCCCCGTAAATTTGGTAAATAAAATTTCATCCACTTGAAGTAATTTGTATATGAACATTAGTTTGATCGAATAAGCAAAGTATAACAAAAAAAAAACAAATTTTTTTTGACAAAATTGAATACAACTCTTCAAATAAATTCCTATTTTAAGTAAATAATTTTAAATATAAATAAATATATGGTCATCTATAATAATAATATATATTTCATGTCGAAACTCAAATATAATTTATATCATTATATTATGTTTTTGTATTTATGTAAATGTTGTGTTCATAAGTTATTTATAAATTTTGTATATTGGTAGTATCATTAAAAAAAATACATATTTCTATAACTAAAATAAATGAATGTTATAGAAAATCTATGAGATATAAGAATATGTAAGAATTATATTAAGGATGTAAGAAACTATAAGGAGATGTAAACTCTTACCTAAATTTTAAAAAAAGCGAAATAGAATAGGTTCTACGTGTATTTATTTCCGTTTTGGGGGGGAAAAGTGAGGAAGAGGGAGAAGCATTACAAGTTTAAAGAAATGAATTAAGGTATCTTTCATGTGCATTTAGTAGCTTTACCATTTTTTCCCATGGGTCCACAGGCAATTGGGTTTGGTAGACCCACCAACAACCTTATTGAATGAAGGTATCTTCCATGTGGACCATGTGTTCTTTGACAATTGAATGAGTTCACACGGAAGAAATAAAAAAAGAAATGAAAATTTTAATTCTGGCTAGACTTCAAATGTATGAGAAAAAATAAGTTGACATTTTAAGAATGTCATTAAACCACATACTATCTCCACCACATCGTATCTGTTTTGAAGTAAAACCTTGGATTTAACTAAAGCGAGAAAAGGCGATGTTAAATGTCGTCATTCAAAGCTGAAGCAACATTCAGGTCATTAGATGGGAAATGAAAGTGACGCTGATAAAATAAGCCAACCTTGACTATGAAAGGAGGACGACATCATCTTCTAATTAAAAAAATGTACATATAAAAAAACTATGAATGATATGATAATTTGGTCAATCTATTATTATTTGCAGTATCGTAACACTCCATTTCTTTTTCTTTTTTTTTTTACACTCATCTTTTGGTGCGAATGAAACGCATGGCTAACATGGATGATTTTTTATTTTTTTTTCATTCATGTAATGCATAACTATTTTTTTAAGGTAAAAGGGAATGTGAAAATTTATAAATCCTCCAATCCCATATCAAATACTGCTTTACATAACTTATTTTTTTTTCTTTTCGTGGGTTAATTCTAATATACCAACCCCAACTCATTTCAACCCACTTGCACTATTTTAACAAAGTTCAATTTATCACTTAAAAAAAATTTAACATACTTCAACCTACTTCAATTTACTTCAACCCACCTCAATCTATTTTACCTTTTTATCCATCCTAATTTACCTACGAAAAGAACATGCTCTTATATAATAAAGTCTTTGAAAAAAGGATTACCTATTCTTCAACCCCCAAAAAAAAGAAAAAGTATGGCTTTCCTTGGGCCCTCACACATTTTGGCGTTGGGGAGGGGGGGCTGAATTCCGGCTTAACAAGCCCAATCCGATCGCATCTTCAGCTTGAAAACTCGTATGACCCAAAATAAAAGGGCCCATCATTTCCTAAATTATCGACTCTGTGATCAACCCAACTGCCCGTTCGCTGCACATCGTTGGTTAATTGCAGATGCAAACATTCGCCCATCAAATGCAATTTTCATTTTTCAGTTAAATAAGACTTCAAATGGTTTGAGTTATGACAAAAGGAAAACGAAAAAGAGAAAGATGTGATGGGCGTGATGGTCCATGTTCATCATGATCCAGATATGGATCCATATGATTGTCCTCCTAGACACGCGCCTTTATATAACTGGGCTTAAAGCCCGTGATAAGTTGAAGCCCACACCATTAATGGGATTTGTCAAAAACGCATTGTGTGTCATATCATCGCTGTCATGAGCAGCATAAGTACCCATCACCATTGTCAACGTCTGTTATATTATAGACTCAATCAGTGATGTAGCATAATTTAAATTAAATAAGTTATGTTTTTTATTGGAAAATGTGATCATAAAAATAGGGGTTGAATTTTAAAAAATCAAATAGATAATCATATATAATAGCCGGAGTTCATAAGTTTGAATTACCTATATAATAATTTACACACCAACATACAATTTAATTGAAAATCTTAAATAAAAATATAACTTTATTAATCATTCGAGCAAACAAGAACATTTTATTTTTATTCAATACCAATCCACATAACATAATACTTTTTTTTCAAAGGAGCCACAAATGGTTACTTGGATGGTACATCCACATGACATAACTAATAGAAAAGAACTTCAGTAATAGGCTTAAAGATCTTCTTCTCGTTTTCCACTTCTTACAGAGACAAAGAAGTGAAAAGAGAGGATCTAGAATCGATGTTCGGGCGCCCAGGAGACCCGCCCAACATGGAATTGAGCTCCATGATAAACCTCTCCATAGCAGGTGCAGGCAAGCGTATAGGGAACAAAATCTGCCTCTCGTGTTTCTTATTCCTATACTACCTGTAAAATGTACAGAACCCGGGTACTTCTCCGGCATTTCCAGCATAATCGGGTAAACCTCACCCATAGTCCAACTCATCAAACCCAATACTACTCAGATTCGACACTGCGAAAAATCGACCCGCAGTGCTCAAGCGCGGCCGGCCATTGACAACCAGGAAGTCAGCAAGTGACCTCATGTACTCATCGGTGACGTTAGCCTTGGCCTTCTTGACAAACTCCACCGCGTACTGTACGTGTCGGATTTTGGCAAAGGTCACTAGCAGTGGATAGTACCGCTGAGAAGGGGATGGCGTTCCCGTAGTATCCCTTTGGCACCGGCGGGTTGAGTCTGGACCGAGCGTTCACAATGCAGCGAAATTGAACTATCTCATTCGGGGGGGGGGGGGGGCGGGAGGGCGATCGTACGACACCGCCACAGGCAGGCAATTAGGACCTCGAATGCAGTAGAGGATTTTGAGTATGGTGGGATCAAGCGTCGGAGGGCAGACATGTCTCTTGGTCCTGTTATATTTATATCGGAAAGGGCTTGATGATATATATTTGCCACATGATAGCATATACATGGCATCAAATTATATATAGCATATTCTTTGGGTAAAATTATCATATTGTTTTTAAGGTAGAGAATTACATATATAATTCTTCTTTTCATTCACTTTAATTTGTGTCCAACAACTTTTTTCATCATCTCCCTGATCATTGCCAACGAAGACACCAGCACTCTCACCTATAGCACCATACCCGGGGCTGCTTCTTTTTCTCCACCCGCGCAACTGGTGTTGATGCATTCTTTCCTGTGAGGCTTTGAATGACAGACTTACATAGTTGGTGGCATCCACCTTGACGTGCTGAGTATGTTTTTTTTTTTTTTTTAATAAGAAAGGTAAGATATACAATCTATGATACCCTTCTCTCAATGGCTCGTCCTAAATTATCCTCAAAGAGGACACGCCTAATGTCCCTATGAGGGACCAAATTCCACACATTAGTGAAATGAATAGAAAGTTCATAAATAGCCAGCCAATCGGCTGCACTATTACCCTGGTTAAAAATATGATTAATAACAACATTGTTGAAACTATCTAAGAAGGAATGAATATCCTGGGCCAACACTTGGATTTCCCATGGTACTTGGATTTGCCTTTTCACTGCTTGAATGAGAATACAATGGTCGCCTTCGATATGAATATTGGCGAAGCCTGCCTTTGCTGCTGCCCTGATTCTATTACGCATTGTTGTAGCTTCTGCCACTAGTACTGAAACCGCTTCTAGGTTGAATGCTGCTGCCTGGATGAATCGCCCATCCCAATGGCGAATGATAAAGCCGCCTGCCGCTACTTGAGAGCTTTTGGATCCATCAAAGTTGATTTTGACAAATCCTCCTTGTGGCTTCCTCTATGTTATCCACCTTGTGTGCTTTCGCCTACAGGTTGAGTGATGGTCTGTGGATGGTTGGAAGGGGCGTGATAGTTTGTGTCTTATGCGTCATTCTGCGCTTGCTCATTTTGCTCGTAGAAGGACTAATCCTGGACTGGATGGTTCTTTATGAAAAATTTTATAATTTCTATTTTCCACATACTCCAAAGAAGTGTGACAATTCTGCCTATCTTGATGGGTGGCATGGATCGCTTGATAATGGAGAGTCAATTTGCAATCTTCAATTGGGAGTGGACTAGAAGAGTAATATTAACCCAATTATGATCGCTTGCCAATTGACAAATGAGCTGTGCATTTTGACATTCTAGAAACAAATGTTCAGCATCCTCAATATCACCATTGCAATGGGGACATGAGGGGTCAATATCCCTCCCCCTAAGGAGTAAATTTCCTCGTGTAGGAAGAGATGCATGACATAATTGCTAGAGGAAGACCTTTAACTTAGGTATAATATCTGACTTCCAGATCCAGCTGAAATCCCAAGATTGAGATTTACACAGATGTAGCTCATGGGCAGCCCATGTTGCTGATTTAGTGATGAATTCTCCACTCCCAGTAAGGTCCTAACAAATGGAATTAGGAATAAGGTTTGACGGAATTGGGGTTCCCAATATAGCTTGAATGCAGGATTGATTAACTAACCTCTACAATTTCACAATATCCTACTCTTTAGATGGTAGAATAAACTGCGCAACAGTGAGTGACTTATCAATATTGGAATTGTCGGGAATGTGCATAAGATCAGCCAGCCTCCGACTATCGCACCAGCTATCTGACCAGAACTTAATGTTTGTTCCATCCCCAACGTGCTGAGTATGTACATAGGTTACTTTCATAGGTTTCTTCCCGTGCTGGTCTCCTGCCATAATGACGGACTCTGGATCCTTTAATTTTCTTAGAAGATTTTCTGCGAATATGTACGGTTGGGGCCGGGGGTGTTTATATACATACATGTTTAAGGTCGAGCATCGAACGAACAAAAGCTTTAATTCAATCATTAATCCAAAGAAGGTGTGGGAAAGTAAAAGGGGCCAAAGGCAATAAATGCACGATATAGTACTGAATCAGGGTGTTGAGGTACGTTGAAAGTTAAGCGGAGGCAGGCATGCAGTCTCCAATGGCGGGCGAGCCAGAGAATATTTCAAGTTTAATTTCAATGGTTAAACTTTCGGGACCCCAAAATGTGCTCAATTTGTGAGGTCGAGAGTGGAAGCACCAAACAAATTGATAGATGGCGTTGCTGTATTTGACGCAAGTTGAAGTGGACTCACCGTACTTCGTTCCTGCAACCTCAAGCTACATTTCTTGAACTTCATTGTTTTCTTCTACTATGAATATGTACGGTTTAATTTGCTTGATTTTTCATCCATTTTTTAAATGGTAATTATAATTACTTAACAATTATGAACCTACATTACTTGTCAACATATAAGTGACACTCTCCTCAGATCAACCGTATCCACGATTACATATAATCCACGTAAGTTTATAGGTATGAAAATTATGACAAAAAAAGTTGACTTTACACAATTTATAAAATGGTAATACTAATTCACTATTCAATTATACCTTTTTTTTCAATTTAATGTATGATAGCATAATTTTTAAGTCAAAATAATGTCAAAATGCATGCGGTCATGATTTTGCTATTGAATAACATCATTCCTTTAGAAAAATATAAATCCATTTCTACATAGATTTTCTACCCAATAAAAGCAATTAACTTGTGCTAAGAAAATATACATTCCTAATAAATTTCCGTGCGTTAAAAAACTGCAAATCATCCTTAACAACGAAAGAGAACGAAAGAACGATAGCTGATTAGCATTCAATTATGTGCAAGCATATGACATAGTAGAGAAAATAAATTTAATTCTTTTTGAAAAGAAAATAAATTGGCCAATAAATAAAAAATTATGTGCAGCTACAAAGTAGAGAAAGGGTATAAATGAAATTCTAAAAAATAATCTTTTCAGAAATAACTAATATAAACAGTTAATTTAAATATATATCTAACAACTAATAGTTAATAAAATAGTTAACAACTAAAAAAAAATAACTAATTACCAAATAGGACCATTACTTCGACCTTCTTGTTTTGTCCTGCTTTTTTGAATGTCACCTTTTAATTGGCTTATTCCTCCATTGTTGGGTAATTAAAAAAGTTGGATATAATGGTGTAAACTGAAAATCCAATTCTCTAAAACGACAAGTTCTCACGTGAATCTATTAGACTGAATTTAAAAAATCTCGATATAATAACCGCGCCAGTACAAATATATAAGCAACTACGATCTCTCTTTTTTTTTTTAAATACTACACCAGTTTTGGAAATCTTTATTAATTAAATTAATTGACATTTAGGTTAAAATAACTAAATTATTAAAGTTGCTTCAAAAAGAAAGTAGATTATTAAAATAAAATGATTCCTTTAAAAAATATCAACTCATTTCTGAAAATATTTTCTATACCCCACAAAGCAATGAATTTGTGCCAAGAAAATACACAATACTAACAAATTTTCCCTACGCTAAAAAGCAACAAATTTTTCTTGGTGTTGGCCTGTTCTTTTTGTAGGTAAATTGAGGTAAGTAAAAGGATGAAGTAGGTTGAGGTAAATTGAAGTAGGTTGAGATGGGTTGAAGTAGGTTGATTTTTTTTTTATGTAATAAATTAAACTTGATTAAAATAGTGAAAATGAATTAAAGTAAGTTAAAATGAGTTAAGATTGATATTTTAAAATTGACTCACGAAAAGAACATGACCTTAGTTATGGGCTTATGGCGGTGACCTTGACCAACTTCTGGCGATATTATAGTTTTTATGAAATTTCCCTTTTGTTTTTCACTTTTTTTTGGCCTCTTTCTGAGACCAGGCCCGACATTAATTATCTGCTCTGCATAAACCCAAGGCCCAGTTACACGAAAGGGAAGAAGGGTCAGAAATTACTTACAAGCATCTAGTCGATCAGCATAATATGTTCATCGGGATCGAGCTGTCGACATTTGAATCTTTTCAAATCTTGCCAAACAAGATTTACATTGAAAGTTGTTGTTGTTATTTAGTGGGATTGTTCAGTCATTCGACTATTGGGTTGGAAAATGAATAGCAATTATTCAAGAGCGTTTACTTGATCGCAATTTTTATAGCTTTCTTTTGTAAACGAAAATTTTAATGTATCAATGCACAAATTTGATATCCATAACATCAGCTACAAGCAATTTGATATCCTTTTGTTCGGTATTCTCACTGGTGGTTTGGAAAATGAAGGCCATAAGAACTAATCTATCTCATCATTTTACTACCATATATAAGGGAAGACAATAACAACATAGTATCTGTACATTTCTTCCTGAGGACTAGACAACCTCCCCAGCAAGGATTTTTACCCAGTTCCCAGTTAGAATGTTTCGCTTGAGAGAAATATATTAATTACATCAAATATCCCTTCTCAATATGGAATTACAGTAACTTTATGAATATCTTCTCTGGATTATATTTTATGAAAAATAACGATTTGAGTGCAAAGAAGAATAATCAGTTATTTTTTGACAGGGAGATTGTAGTCTCACATAAGTATTTATAAAATATATAACAAAAGAAAGTTGGATTTGTAGGCACTCAAATTTGTTCATACCGTACCAAAATTAAATTAAATTAGTTAATTGGGCCAACCCTTTTAATTAATTTAATCAAGCCTAAAGATTTGCAAATCAAGCCCAAAATGAA
>JACYFF010031955.1:1796777-1810051 GCA_017589665.1 Selenicereus undatus | reverse complement strand
GTCAAAGGTCAAAGTCAACATCGACTCACAAGTCAAACATCAAAGACGACTCTCAAGTCAACGTCCGGTTAGAGCTCGAGGCGACTTCCAAGTCAATGCTCGATTCAAGCCCAGAAGACTCCAAAGTCAAAGTCAAACAAATGAAAGTCAGGTAGCCTAGGATAAGGCCTGATTGAAAGGCCCAAAACCTAGGTCAAAGCCCATAACCTAAGTCAAGGCCTGTCTTGACTTGGGAGGAGGGGTTTCCCTATAAATAGGTCCCCACCTCCTTTGTTTCAAGGGTTGGAAAATCCATCCTTGAGAGAAAGAATCAGAGGAGTTGTATTCATAGAGATTGTAACCCAATTGAATCTATAAAAATTCAATCTTTGTAATTTGTGGTTACAGGATTTTTTTGGGGGGGGGGGGGGGGGGGGGATATGAATTAGCACAGGAACGGGAATGAGTGAAGGGCAAGGTCTAAAAGGGGGAAGGGAAACAGAAGATTACATCGTTATGACAGGGGTGCAAAATAAATAAAATAAAATAACGGTTGGAATTTTGAATTATCAAGTTACGCCCAACAACTAACTGTGCATACTTGGAGCATTAATACTATATATATGTTACACATATATGGCATATATAAATTATCTAAGGTGAGTTTTTTAAAACTGTTAGGAGATTAAATTGACAATATATGGTATGAGCTAAGCTAGGCTAAATTAAGCTAGACCTAGCAAATAGGTCATTCGGGTCGGGTTATGTTTGGGCCTGGTCATGTTTCAGGTCAAGTGACATTTCGGGTTGGATCGGGCCGGTTTGGGTCGGGTTAACTTCAGTTCGAGTTAACTATTTTTTTTTTCTCTAATAAGCTCGTCATGCAAAAATAAGCAACTTTGTAATTTCGGGTTGGGTATGGTTCGGTTCGGGTCAATTCAGGCTTCCGATAAACCTATTTTGGATGCCAGTTGAATACAGGTCCGGGCCATTCAGTTCGAGTTTCGGGTAAGTTTTGTCTGGTCTAAGTTAAACTGGAAATGGAGGTTTTCATATCTACCTACCTGAGATCGGATGCTGACGTCTCCATTTTGTTGAGTTCCTGAGCAGTCAACGTTTTGGCCGGGGCTGCAAACAGAGGAAGGAGCAGGCCCCGAGTTAAAACCCATTTGGTTGTAGAAGTTAATCACCACGTTGTTCTTATCTGATTTCAGGGAGTGCTCATGGTGCGTTATAGTACACAGTTGCGAACAATTAGCTGGTTCCGCAACACTAATATGTGGAGGAGGTGGAACAGGAGCATTTAATGGAGATGGTGCCCAAGTCTGATTACTCTGTTATTCTTTGTTGTTTTGAAGAGTAGCGTTCTTTTTGCTACTGAAAACTGGAACTCTAGTAGCATATAATGGAGTCGGTGGTCCAGTCTGATTATCCTGATGTTCGTCGTTAGTCTTCTCATTGCTATCGACAACTTGAATGTGCCAAATCTCCGCTTTTTCTAATTCACATATCCTACTACAAAGGGCAAGGTTCCCGTGCATGGTCGTCAGTATGAATATAGCTAAAAATATATTCACGGTAGAACCAATTAGGTGCCTTACAGTTTGCAGCCTTGGGAACAGCACGAACACTCTTGATATCGTCCTTTACAGGTATCAACCTCTAGCACACCTTCTGACAACCGCCAACAACATCCACCGCGAGGAACGTGCCATAGATGCTTTTGAGAAGAAAAATTTTGTTCCATGGATCACCGCGAACCGAATCTATTAGAGTCCAGTAAGCTTGGAGATGGAGCTCCTTCCTCAGAGAGACCGTCTTGTTGTCCTCACATGCCGTGATGTACTTTCCATCCCCATTTTTGATAGTCACCACATCGCCGTAGCGCAGAGCTATGTCCATCCCATCCGCTCGCTTCGTTCTGGCACGCCTTCGCCCTAGCTCCTCTTTCCCTCGCTCCATCGTCGCATAGTCCCACGTAAGCACGAAGATCACCTTGAAAGAATACTCCTATATATTAGAATAAGATCACTCTAATGATCAGTTCAGCCCTCCAGAAAAAAAAAAATGTTGTAGGAGAAGCAACCACAAGCTATATCCTCCGCTTAATTTTGGGAGGGGGTGAGAGGGAATCAGTATCTCCATGATCCCACCTTTTCACAAATTAAATTTGATTGACTGAATATATCCCTTTCCAATTCGCAAATGGGAGCGCACCATATCTGTAATTTCTGTATGAATAGATGTGCATTAAGTCACTTTTAAATATAAGGCTTCTTCTAGATGAAGAAAATTTCAAGATAAATGTGGTCGGCCACTTAATTTAGTTGTCGACCAACGCCCATAAAGAAAGTATCAGATGCCTTATCATGAGTTATATGTAGCATTACCGTTGTTGTGATGTTGATTCTCAAATAGAGGATTCTATATGCTTATCCTTTTGAATGATGTTTTAATTACACATGTCTGCACATCCTAGAACTCATTCCATCCTCTTTTCCCCTTCACTTTTAAAATGGAAAATTTTAAACTCCCAAGTAAATTTGGAGAGGAAATCAATATTATTTTTACTTTCAAAATCTGTATCATACTAATAAAAGTATTTAATCACATATAAAGCATCAAGAAATGCATATTGATAAAATAAAATAAATGACAAATATACCTCAAAAATACATGTATATATAAATGAAATGATGGAGCTTGAACTCTAAGATGTAGAATAATAATTGCTTTCGATCTAAAGGGAGTTAAAAAGCATCTTGAAAATATAAGCCTTGAATTTTGAAAAAATTGGTTACGGGGTAGACGTGAATATCTAATCCCAAAAGTACATTTGTTATCATAATATGTAGAAATCTAAATGTACGTATCATATATTAATTTATCAAAACGATAATCACAATTTCATTATGTGGTTCATTAATGCCTCTAACCAACTCTTGTACTTAGCTTAGTGCATACTATATATGTGCCTAATCTTCACCTGGTGATAGAAAAAGGAGAATTTTCTTTCTTCCTTCTCTTTTCGAGATTTTTAGGATGGTTACTTGCCATATAGCTGATTATAATTTCTTTTTGCTCTGTTTTCTTCAATCATTTTGGGGGTGCTATTGTTTTTTCTTTAACAAATTTTCTCTCTTTCTTATGAAAGTTAGGATTCCCTCCATAGAATTTGATCGTTATATTTGTCTTTTGTGCAAATTATTTTTCTTACCTATCGTATAAGTTTTATATGGTTCATTACTTCGGTTAGTTAGAGAGCTTGGGTTACGCGTTAACATACAAACATTTGTATGTATCTAGTAAATTCATTGATCTTGATTGGAAATGATTGAACAATGGAGGTTCCTATAACTCGATCATAATGATATTTCTTTCAAGTTAGTTCTAACTAGTGTTTTTGGGGGGGGGGGAGATTATCGTATACTAGTATTGATGACTCTTATTCATGAAACTTACATTTATGTAGGAGAAATAAAATCATTCCTTCAGAAAAATACATATATAAACTCATTTCTAAATAAATTTTCCATACACTACAAAACGAGGAGTTTAGGCCAAGCAAATATACATTCCTAATAAATTTCCAAACACAAAAGCAAATCAACAAATTAATGAGGTTATCCTTGTCACAAAAGCAAAAAAGGGAAGAAAACCCTCTAATTAATTAAACTACTTGACCTAGGTTGGAAGAACTAGATTATTAAAATAAAATATTTTCTTTAAAAGACGTAAACTCATTTCTAAATAGATTTTTCATATGCTACAAAGCAATGAATTTATGCTACTAAATATACATTCCTATTAAATTTTCCGTAGCAATAAATTTATGCACAAAAACTGGATCCATATTAGAAATTGTTTACTTCACTGTAAATTTTCACTCATACCTTCAGTAGAAGAAAAATTTTATCGTATCAATGCGAAAATTTGACACAAGTGATATCTATAAGATCAGCTTCAACAGTAAATAAAAACACGATCATAATCTGTCATCACTCTCAAGTCTCAACCAAGGAGGGAGAGAGAGAGAGAGTGCATCACATGCAGACTCGCTAAACACAAGCAAAGTTGCCTGGTTTGATTACACAACAACATCGAAATTGCTTACAAAAAACTCCCTCATCTAGGCTTTTTTGAATATGCACCATTTAATAGGCTTATTCATCCATTGTTGCGTTTTTATAATTGAAAAAGGCGGATAAAATTGATGGCGTAAACCGAAAATCGAATTCTTTAAAACAACTTGTTCTCATGTGAGTTTATTATACTGAATTTATAAAATATCAATATAATAACTGCAAAAGTACAGACATATATATCAGCAATTTTCTGTACACTAAAAAGCAGCAAATTATCCTTACCCCCCCCCCAAAAGTAACTAATTAGCTGCGACTCTATGGGGTGTTTGGTAACAACAATTTTTTGAGAAAAATAGTTGTTTGAGAGGATTTTGGCTGTTTTGACCAAGTCAAATAGCTAAAGGGTGTTTGGTAAAGAGCTGTTTGCAATAGTTGTTTGGCTCCAAAAAGCTCTTTTTGAAAAAGCTATTTTCATTAGCCTTTTGAGAAGAGCTTTTTGTAGAAATGACATAATTATCCATAAGTTTGAAAAAATTACACACATCCCATTAAAAACTAATTCATAAATAAGGGCATAAATGAAATTTTACCAACATATTGTTTAGAAACAGCTAATTTTTACCAAACACTTTTTCTAAAAACAGTTAATTCAAACAGCTAATATAAACAGTTAATTCAAACAGTTAACAGCTAACAGCTAATACAAACAGCTAACAGCTGTTTATCAAACAGGGCCTATGTGTACCTTACGTTCCTGTAGCATTGCCCTTGACCAACTTCTGACCAATTGCTATTGGTGTTCTTAGTTCTGGGCTTCTGGCCATATAACAACTTTTAAGAAACTCCCCCCCCCCCCCCCCCTTTTTTTATTTCTTTCGGATACCAGGCCCAGTATTTGCCGCTGTATAAAAAAAACGAAGCCCACTTAAAGGCAAGGATGGAAGAGCCAGAAATTTCTTACAAACATCTGGTCCATTAGCATAGGATTATAATTATAGGGACAGAGTTGTGCACATTTGAGTGTTAAGCCGTCAAAAGAAAAAAAAATGATTTCATGGGAGAAACAACCAGAAACTACATCGGATTAATCTTGGCTAGGGTTCTCCCCCCTTGGTGGGGGCAGGGGGGTAGGGAAGGTTGGGAGGGAATCAATATCTCCATGATCTACCTTTTCGTAAAATAAATTTGATCTACTAGACTAGATATGGAATATATCCCTTTCCAATGTGCAAATGGGAGGGCACCATATGTGTTATTTCTATAAGGACAGATGTGAATTAAGGTCTTGTTCTTTAAAATTAGTTGTTTAGATAACGGATAGCGGTTCAGGTAGCGGATAACTGTTTAGATAGCGGATAGCATTTCTAATTTAGCTGTTAGCGGATAGCTATTTAGATTAGCGGTTGAAACTAATGTGTTCGGTAAACTTAACTGTTATGCTAGCTGATTAATGTAAATTGATACAAAAGGAAATAGATAATTTTCAAAGATAAAATTTTTAAATGATATTTTTTGGCTAAAAAATATGAAACGCTACTTTTAAATGTCAAACGTTAATACTATCAGCTTTTCAAAAACACTGCTTAAAACGCTAGACGCTAGTTGAAATGTTAGTCAAAATACTAGTTTACCAAACTCTAAAAATTAACTAATTGATGTACTGATTTAATTAAAACGTTAAACGCTACCCAAAATACTGTTGTCGAACACGACCTAAGTCACTATCAAATCTACGGGCATCTTCTAAATGAAGAGCATTTCAAGATAAATATGATCGGCCACTTAATTTAGTGGTGGACTAGTGCCCATAAAGAAAGCATGAGATCCCATGGCATGAGTTATATAAAACATTATCCTTGTCGTGATGTTGATTCTCTGACAGATGTGTAATCACAAATTACAAAGATTGAATTTTTATAGATTCAATTGGGTTACAATCTCTATAGATACAAACTCCTCTGATTCTTTCTCTCAAGGATGGATTTTCCAACCCTTGAAACAAAGGGGGTGGGGACCTATTTATAGGGAAACCCCTCCTCCCAAGTCAAGACAGGGGTTATGGGCTTTGACCTAGGTTTTGGGCCTTTCAATCAGGCTTTATCCTAGGCTACCCGACCTTCATTTGTTTGACTTTGACTTTTGAGTCTTCCGGGCTTGAACCGAGCATTGACTTGGAAGTCGCCTCGAGCTCTAACCGGACGTTGACTTGAGAGTCGTCTTTGATGTTTGACTTGTGAGTCGATGTTGACTTTGACCTTTGACCTTTGACTTTGACTTTTGACCGCGCCATCACTTGAACGTCATTCGGCCTTTTAGGTCGTGGCTTGACTTGGTAGTCGTCCTAAGTCTCGGTTTGGGTTTTGACTCGAATTTTAACTGGACCTGGACTTGGTAGTCAGCTGGGCTTCATTTTGGGCTTGATCTGCAAATCTTTGGGCTTGATTAAATTAATTAAAAGGGTTGGCCCAATTAATTAATTAAATTTAATTTTGGTATGGCACGAACAAATTTTGAGTGCCTACAAGATGATTTTTAATTTACATGCTTATTCTTTTGAACTATTTTTTATCACGCATATCCACACCCTAAAACTCATTCCATAATCTTTTCCCCTTCAATTTTAAAATGAAAAATTTTAAACTCCCAAGTAAATTTGGAGAGAAAATCAATATTGTTTTTACTTAAAAGTTTTTTGTATCATACTAATAAAAGCATGTAATCAAATAAAAAACATCAAGAAATATGTATTGATAAAATAAAATAAATGACAAATACAGCTCAAAAATACATGTATTTATAAATGAAATGTTGGAGCTTGAACTCTAAAATGTATAATAATAATAATTGCTTTCTAAAGGGGGTTTAAAAGCATCTCGAAGAAAATGTAAGTATTGAAAAACAATTTTGAAAAAACTGGTTGTGGGGGTAGATGGGAATATCCAATCCCAAAACAACATTTGTTATCATAATATGTAGAAATTTAAATGTACATATCATATATTAATTAATCAAGAAAATAATCACAATTTCAGTCAGCGGTTCATTAATGCCTCTAACCAAACTCTTCTACGTACTCTTTTTACTTTGTTTTCTTCAATCATTTTGCAGGTGTTATTGTTTTTTCTTTAACAAACTTTCTCTTTCTGTTATGAAAGTTAGGCGTCCCTCCATAGAATTTGTCATTTACCTTTTGTGTGGATTATTTTTGCTACCCATCGTGTATGTTTTATATGGCTCATTACTCCAGTTAGAGAGTTTTGGTTAACTGTTTGTATGTATTTAGTAAATTTATTGATCTTGATTGGAAATGATTCAACAATGGTCGTTCTTATAACTCGATCATGATGGTATTTCTCTTAAGTTAACTAGTTTTTTAAATTATACTATACTAGTATTGAAGACTTTTATTCATGAACTAACTGACATTTATGTAGGAGAAATAAACTCATTCCTTCAGGAAAAATATCAACTCATTTCTAAATAGTTTTCCCATACACTACAAGGCAACGAATTTATGCTAAGAAAATATACATTCTTATTAGATTTTCCATCCGGTAAAAAGCAACAAACTATCTTTAATTTTTTTAAAAAGAAAATAGAAGAAAGAAACTAAGGGCCTGTTTTTTTTGTGGGTAAATTGGGATGGGTAAAAAGGTTCAGTTAGTTGAGGTAGATTGAGGTAGGTTGAAGTAGGCAGAAATGAGTTAAAGTATGATGAATTTTTTTTATGTGATAAATTGAACTTGGTTAAAATAGCAGAAGTGGATTGAAGTAAGTTGAAGTGAATTAAAGTGGGTTGAAGTAAGTTGATATTGATATTTTAAAATTGACCCGCGAAAAGAACAGGCCCTAACTAGCTGCAAGCGTTGAAACTAGGCCAGCTCTAAGACCAGGCCCAGTATCGTCTGTAGTACATAAACCTGAGGCCCACTTACATGGAGGGAACGGCACACATTCCTTGCAAGCTCTGCCACTTTTTTTTTTTGAAGGGGGTGGGGGGTGCTTTTGTTCAGTACCCTGGAAAATGAGCACTTTTTACCATTTTTTGTTTTCAGCCACTCTGCCAATTATTCAAAGTTCAAACTGCACAAAAATGGGACTCATATTTGCACAAAAACGAAACTCATATTTGAAATTGTTTACTTGACTGTATATTTTCACCGATTGTGTCAATGCGAAAATTTTATTGTGTCAATGCGAAAATTTGACACGAGCGATATCTATAAGATCAGCTCCAACAGCAAACAAAAACACAATCAAAATCAGTCATCACTATCAGCCAAGGAGGTAGAGATACAGAACGCATCACATGCAGACTTGTCAAAACAAGCAAAGTCACCTGGTTTGATTACACAACGGCATAGAATCTGCCTACAAAACTCCCTTGCCTGAAGTTGAAGGCCACAAAAACCAGTCAATTCACATCAATACATCATTCTCCTACCGCATGGGAGAAAACAACACTAACATAGTAACTGTACATTTCTTCCTGAAGACTGAACAACCTCGCCAACAAGGATTTTTACCCAGTTAAGTAGACTAATCTAACACCAAGACTAAGTCGTCATCTATCTCTACTTGATTGTTATGTACCGATTGGTTCCATGTTTGGACCAGCGGTCTTTCAAGTCCACCGGAATTGAGAAATCATACCCTTCTGCTGCCAGTCGACTCAGCAACTTTGAGAATGCGCTGCCACTCATTTTTCTTCCGCCCATTCGAGCATATCGCTTGTTTGGGACAGGTGGGAGGGGGTAAGCTGACATGGTGGTAGTGCAACAAGATGACTGCCAACCCCCATTTCCCCATTTGTAGCAATGCCGGAAGACTCCAGTACATGAGCAACCAGGAATTGGCATAACGGACTCATCGTAATCCACTCGGTTCAACCCCAAACTTTGGCCTTCCCAATCGTTCTTTAACTTCAACTGACCCGAGCCAGCTTGCCTGTTGAGGTCTTCCCTAACCCTCTTCCCTTTTGTTAGTTTCATGGCAGGACCTCCATGGGCCATGTTCTCCTTTGTCCTTTTTCCCTGAGGTGGTTGGTTACATTCTGCTGTCACAACAGTTTTGCACAGAGCATCTAGTATTTGCATTTCAGTAGCACCATAAGGGGGATCACCTCTGTGCATTTGATTCACTGGACTATATGCTAGCCTTTTGATTCCACCTTGAATTCCAAACCCCGTCGGGTTGCTCATAGAATGCTGAAGGGCACTGAGGGCATTGTCCCTTTCCAGTATAGCATCATTCCGTTCTTCAATCGCTAAATTTCTCTGTGAAATTGCTGCTTCTCGCTCTTCCAAGGCCTTTCTCTTCTCCAACAGGGCTCTATTCCTCTCTTCAATTGCTGCATCTCTCTCAGCTATAATGTTCAAGTACTTCTTGTTCATATTAAAGACATTCTGCTCCTTAGCATGATGCTGATTCACCATATTCCACTGGAATAACAAAGAAGAAGCTTCATATTTCAGTATGCTTGCGCAGGGAAAATTCCATAAGGGTGCTAGGGGTTTCAGTATAATATTTTCTACTGGTGGTATGTATTTTCAATATTCTCGCTTAGATGTGACGTAGTGTCTGAAACATGCTCATCAGAGTACCACTGGCATAGCTGCCATTAACATCTCCAGCAAACCATAAATAAGAACAAATCAAACATAAGGGGAAAAAAATAAAAACTATACCAAGTCCTGCACCACCCAAGTTACACCCCAACGCCTACGCACTACCAGAAAATCTGTGGATAGTAAAACCCATGTGATGTGGGACGAATTCAGGAAAAGTCAAAAAGAGGCTGACACAACCAGAATTTTTCACAAAATTATCAAAGCACTCAATTTCATGTTTTTTCAAGCTTTAATTCTCCTGTTGGATTTGTTCTGATTACAAGTTTTAAAAATTAACAATCAAGACAATGTTGACTGTTTTGGGGTCAAACTGATGAGTTTTAGGCAACAATTCAACAAATAAATTAATGTTCTTAAGACCTGGTACCTGAGGGAAAAGGTTTTGAAAAGCCAAAGGGATCAATAATATGATTTCTTACCGGAGAGAGGTCTTCTCTTGAATTATCGAACCGAAGTCTTGCGCCTCCTCGATGTTCACCAACGTCCATTTTGCATTAGGCTTTTTTACAACACTTGAGAATGTTACGCACCGAACTGCATACAGAGCCCAGGGTCCTGGCGTACAACGATTTCACAGCTCCAAAAGCGGGCACGAAAGTATCTTATGCTGGCTTGGAGTTAGTTCATAGATTTAACAATGCCACAAAAAAAAGGGGGGGGGGGAAAGAGAGATTAGTCTAATGCAGACAAAAGGAGGCCAACGGAAGAGAGAAGGAATAGAAAGAATCAGAGGGACTGTTTGGAGGGGAGGGGAGAGAGAAGCAGGTATAGCACAACAGAAATAGAGCGGACAGGCAGAATAGGGAAGAGAGAAGCCCGACAGCAAAAGAAACGAAGGTAAATGGCAGTCATCTTGGTGCTCATGATCACTTCGTCTGCACTTCATGTACAGTGCTGTTTGTAAGGGCAGTCAAGACAACGAGGCTAAGCGCGAGGCACACTTTAAACACTAAGGCACCATCTTGCCTGTCTTAATCTTCTTTATGGTGAGCACAAAAAGACTATCACTCCAGCCATGGGCACAAATCTTGATCATTTACAGGGGAAGTTTTCAAGTAGGGAAACAGGAAAGTGAAAATCAACTCAACATGAAATAAACAGAAGCAACTAGAGGAGTTATAGACATCAGCAACTAGTAATCACCATAGAAGAATTACCAGATATGATAGGTCATGTTTGAAATGATTGGAGAACATGCCTATGCTTCATAAATTCATCTTTAACACAGAAACTTGTATGACTTACTAATTTCTTAAATACACAATACTTTCATGCTGAATCCCACATGCAGTACTATGCCAGTATCAATCACAAAAGGGATAGACCACCAACTCAGAGAAAATATAAATGTCAACTTATTTGCTTCCCCAAGCATGCCATTCTCTATAATAAGAAGGTTGCTGCATCATACTGTAAGTAAATTAGCATCATTTCATCTAATTAAAGCCTATGTTAGACTGACTACTTTTATCCTGATGCAGCGACTGAACAAGAAGTAACAATTCAAGACTATTATTCAGCAGATTTCAGCTCCAACCTTTGAGAGGTTTATAAGTCATTATAGCACCAAGCAGAGGAACTATTAACCTAGAATCTTGATGTTGACTTTGATGGCTCTCAGCCTATAACCAGCCCTCCACAGCTGGCACAGCAGACATTTCATATGTCTTCGACTAAGTTAAACATAGCAGACAGTCTCCTCTGAGGTAAAATACAAAGAAAGGAAGCATGAGCATCCTGATTTCTTGTATTTCACACTATATAAGCTGATATCCAGGTCCCTGTAAGAGAATGCCCACATCCACGTGATTTATGCAACATTACATAGCACTAGCACTAAAGGGTAAGTAGATAATGGCTTCCTTCAGCCAGGTTTCTGGATACTTGATAATCTTAACATTATCTGTTTAAGATGAAACAGAATCAGACAAGACCAGCCTTCCAAATCACAAAAGAATGACAAAGGATTTGTTAATAGATATATCGAGCTATATGCAATCCTCTCAACAAGTTATGAGAAGCCAAACTAGACAAGCCAAAAGCTGTATTAGATAGCAAGCAAAAAAGACACAGTTGTCATTCATGAGAAACTATTTGTGATAAATTGGACTCAGTTTTGTCTCAAATAAAGATATCATGAAAGAGGGGGAAGATGGAGACTGGAATTAATAATCTAATTCGACTCAACTTTACCAAAAGCAATTTAATATGCAATCATGTGAAGGTAATACAGAAAAGTAGCTAGTAAGAAAACTCCTATTGATCATCTAATCCTATGAAGTATTCAAGGAAGACGGCTGAACACAAAACAAAAAAATAAAAACAAAGGCAGACAATGTAATACTGAAGATCTAAGAATGGTATTCAGTCAAGATGGTCAGTGCGACATCAGCTAAAGTTCACAAAGCTTAGTCTTTCGAAAATAACTCTTTTCTGAGGGAGTCAAAAAATGGAGTAGAGTGAAATATCTTTCTACATAGAGATTCACCCATCATTATAACCCTTGCAACTTCACTTATTTGAATGCCAAACTGCTCTAATTTCATCCTTAGAACAAACTTTCACCAAGAAATTACGAAACTGACCCATAAGAAAAGTTACTCCTTTGTTCATCAACGTTCCAAATTTGTTGATACCCATCTGGGGAACAAATTGATAGAAATAAAAAATGGCATGGCATTCAACATTCTACCTGACTAGGGTCTCAAAATCTAAGCTTCCTTTTAGTATAACTTGATCTAAAATAAAGAATAAAGCACGAACAAAAGTTTCTTTTACTTTCTTCTTCTCCACCAGCATCACCTTCCTTGGACAAATCCTAAATCACTCATATGTCAACTCGTTTCTTACTTCACAGATGAAAATTTTCTGTTTTTAAAAAAAGAAAAATCTTTTTTATCAAATCTGGTCTTGCAAAAACAGAATTTCCGAGTGGAACTCTCACTCTCACTCTCACTCGCACACACTCACCCTCAATCTCTCTGCCTCTCCGAGTGATAAATACGACCATAACTAGGGTTTCTGGGGGGTTTCGAGCACCAACCTAGTAACAGGAGACAAAGGGTTGAAGGAATCTAAAAATACCAAGAACATGCAAAATGAGAAGATGAAGGTGAACCCAGAAAATGATTGAAGCAAAAGGGTAGAATGGTAACAGCAATGGATAAAAGGAGATAAATTTAGCGAGGAAATTCACAGTGGAAGAGCAGAAACTCACCGGAATTTTGATGTTTGCAGTTGGTACATGAATGATCGGCGGTATACCCAAACCCAGAAACGCTTCACTCAAAGAAGAAACAGCCCCTCGGCGAGAGAGAGAGAGAGAGAGAGAGAGAGCGTGCAGGCTGTGCTGCTAATTTTGCACCTCGTGGAGTCGTGGGTACTTTCTTTCTTTCTGTCTTTCTTTTTCTTTTTTTTTGGTGCCTTTTAATACGGGTCGGGTCATCTGGATCGGGTGTGCCCGAGTCGACCTGCACAACACAAACGCAAGCATGATTTTCTTTTTTTTGGGGGGTAGGTAGAACATCAGTAAATTGTCCAACGTGTTCAGTTTGAAGTTTGAACTGCATATTTTAGACCC
>JACYFF010031955.1:1775283-1796377 GCA_017589665.1 Selenicereus undatus | reverse complement strand
TTTTTTTTTAAATTCACTACCCCTTATTTCTGCCTACGATGATTGAACTCAATTTTGTGTTTGGTGGATTTAGCGCATTTCCTTGATGATCCACCAGATAGACACTTGGTAAGAGCAACTCATTTATAAATTGGATGAGCTGAAATTGTTGGACCAACACTATAGTAGCTCGACTCCAATGAAATGGATGATCCAAGATCAAAAACAATAGAATGAGCTGAATAGTATGAAAAGAGAAGCCTTTCCAATTGCAATGTGAATTTGATGGGCCTTCCGTTCATAGATGCCAAGGTCTTACTCTCAAACTGTCAAGTAAAACAAAGCATCTGGGTCATGAAGCAACACAGGATCTTCAAATGGAATACATCGTGAGGAAATTCTTATTCTGAGTTCACATCATTGAGGAGGCTCAGGCGTACAAATCTATTCCCCAGAACTTGGCAGGTTGATTGGTTCGGTAGTTGCGATCAATGCTTTTAATTAGTTCCATGTCTTCCTTTGTCAGCTCGAAATCAAACACATTGAAGTTCTCCTTCAATCTGTCCAACTTGGATGTCTTTGGAATTACAACTGTGTTGCGCTGGATGCCCCATCGAAGTGCAATCTGGGCTGCTGCCTTCTTGTATTTCTCCGCCAGACCCTGGTCACAGGGGAGAAAGATTAGATGAATAATCATGGCAGAGAAAAATTGCCATAGAAAGTCTCACAAAGCACGTAAGAGAAGACAGGATCGTCTACCTTAAGCAGTGGATCATCCAAGCAAGAAACTGTGCCAAACCATTCGGTATTAGCAGTTGCACCTCCTAGAGGAGTGTGGGCTGTAACACAGATCCCGTGCTTCTGGCAAAATTTGACCAGGGAATCGCGATGGAAATAGGGGTGTGTTTCAATCTGGTTCACGGCAGGCTTTATTTTGGAATATGCTAAGCAGTCTCTAGTCAGAAAGATGTCATAGTTGCTGCAAATAGTTTCATAATCAGCCATCATCTAATTTCAAGTTGTGGAAACACGACTAGCTATTTAAGTTCAATATACCTGATACCAATGCTGCGAACGAGGCCCTTAGAAACAAGATCTTCCATAGCATGCCAGGTAGTCTCCAAGGAAATAGTTGTGTCAATGGCCAGCACCCCATCCTCATCCAATGCACTCGCAGTGGTTCCTACTCCTGCAGAGGAGAAGAAGAAGAAGAAGAGATACATAGAGAAGCTTTAAATATCTTCTTTTCACAGTATGTCAGAATTAAGAAGATTGATACATCATTGATCGTTAAGAAAATGCAATAAGAAAATGCAATCAGCCATCTCGTCTTTATACAAGCATCAAATCTCTTTCAATCCTACTCCCTGCTATGATATATAAGGACCTAAACGTATCGAAAAGACAAAACTCTTCATTTTGAAATTTACCAGTATGCTTTGTGGCTACAGGAAAGTGAATGAGGTACAAGTCAAGATAATCAAGGCGAAGTTTCTTTAGACTATCTTGACAGGCTTCAAGAACATGTCCATGGTCAGAGTTCCATAGCTGCAATAGAAATGGTATATAATATGTGAGTATGATGCACAACCCTGTAATGTATTCCAAGAAAAAAGGTCTTTTTCTTTTCTGTTTCTTTTTTATCTTTTGGCAGTTACAAAAATCTGAAATTGGCCTCTCCGTGGGTAGTAATATCCACAAAGGTAAGGCCGTTTACATCTGTATCTCCCTAGACCCTGCGTAAGTGGAACCCACGCTAGGAGGTTGTTGTTGTTGTTGGCAGTTACAAAAATCATGGTTCATCGATTGCAAACATACTGACCTTGGTGGTTATGAAAAGATCTTCCCTCTTAACAAGGCCGCTCTGAATTGCTTCTGCAAGTGCCTCCCCCACCTCCGCTTCATTCTGGTAATCAGCTGCAAGATAGCCAGTCACATTGATACATACCCAACAACCATCAAATGACACAAGGAAATGGGGAAACGAAAAAGAAGAGACAAGGATGATAGAGTATATCAACTACAGTATCTGAGAATGGTAATAAATGAACTATTCTCTTGTACAGAAGATTGGTATCAGGTATCCTACCTTCGGTGTCTATGTGTTCAAGAACCTAATAACAACAATTTGATCACCATTTTGAGATACCAAATAACTTTGAAATTAGGAACAATTCAGCAACAAAACTATTACCCAATAACAAAGCCCCATCTAGGATGAGATTGGAGATTGCAAATGTAGAAGTGCAACTGAAGAGGGGCTTCTTTTCAAGACACCCATGATGCATACGCATAATTGCAGAAGAATCTTTTAAAACTAGTTTAAAACTCAAAACCAAACAACCCCGTTTCATTCACATTCGCCTCTTTCTTCTCCCTTCCATTCCACTCGGAACCAAACAATCACCAACAAGAGAATACCCAGCAACATACAAATGCAACCCAAATGATTGCCTAATTAAAGGCTTCAATGGTAATTACTTAGTCCAAATTCCATACAACTATACTTGAACTAAGCAGAAATCAACTGATTACTGCTTCAACAATTCTATTTTTCCTACTCGACCAATAACATTAACTTGAAGCAAGAACCTATTTGGATAACACAAGCTTAAAAACAAAGGATTCACAACTTGGCCAACATCAAGAAGTGAGCATTTGGTCTTGTAGCAACGAATATTGAATCAAGAAGGAAAAGCAAGGAAAGAGAGAGAGAGAGAGAGAGAGAGAGTACCGGCGCAGTCGAAGTGGCGATAGCCGATGTTAAGGGCGTTAAAGATGAGGTCTTTGATGTCCTTCATCTCCATGCGCCAAACCCCAAGCCCCATTATCGGCATTTTGAATCCACTGTTCAGTGTTATCGCCATTTCTTTCTCCACTGGTGATCAAATCCCAGACCTCAGTCGTGTGCACTGGGAATGCGTGATGCTTACTCAAATCTGCTGAGATTTAGGTGAAGCACGCAATCGCAATTGCTCGCGGCTAGTGCTGGCACTCCTTATGCGGCGTCGTCTTGGTAGGGCATAATAGATGGATAATGGTACATTGACCAACATTTAGCAAACCTCACAAGATGGCAAATAAACCAAACTAAACTGATTTGAGATGGACCAAATTACATGACCAGAGTTCATATTAGAAAATGGACTCAGAATAGGCTAGAACCGATTAGACTCGATGTTGATCCAAGATGAACCGAACTCAATTCAAAATTCTTCTTTTCAGATTTCTTTTCTTTGCAATGTAATTTTACCGGGTTTAACATCAGCTAACTCAGAATCAATCATAAATGAGATTGATCCTACCTAATCTAAAGATGAATGAAAATCTCATCGACCTTTTTTGGGATCAAGCTGAATGACTTATCTGTCAAGTGTAAGTACATCGTGTTAATCTAAATGGGTAACTACGCTCAATAAGGAATTGGGCTAAGCCCGACACCCGAGGCCCAAACCAGGAATTTGCCAAGTTCCATCCAAAATCAATCATAAACAAAACAACAAACAAAATCATAAGAAGAAAACAAAGAGGATTATTTATCAGGGGAGAGAGGAGAGGTTGGCAATTCTCCAGGCATACAAACTACGAAGTCAGTCTCTTTCTCTTTCTCTCGCCTCATACTTCATCCCCACCCCCATCTCCTTCTCTCTCTCCCTCTCTCTGAATTCTCAGATCGGATCAGCGATCAATCATGTCGTCCGTCTTCAATGGTGATGAAACCGCGCCCTTCTTCGGCTTCCTTGGTGCTGCTGCAGCCCTCGTATTCTCCTGTAAGCTCCAATTCTCTCCCTTTTTCCATTGACTGTTTGATCTTTTTTCTCCCGATTTCAGTTGAATAGACTTTGAAAGCTTCATTCTTGCTTCGATTTTGATCTGGGTTTTCCTTTAAAAAAAAAAATTCTGCTTGCAGGCATGGGAGCGGCTTATGGGACGGCAAAGAGTGGGGTGGGAGTGGCATCAATGGGAGTGATGAGGCCAGAGCTGGTGATGAAGTCAATCGTCCCCGTTGTTATGGCTGGTGTTTTGGGTATTTATGGTTTGATTATCGCTGTTATTATCAGTACTGGGATTAACCCTAAGGCCAAATCTTACTACCTCTTTGATGGTTATGCCCATCTCTCATCTGGTCTTGCTTGTGGTCTTGCTGGCTTGTCCGCTGGTATGGCTATTGGTATTGTTGGTGATGCTGGTGTTAGGTAATCTTAATTTTACTTCACCCTGTCCTTCTTCTCTCCTCCTAGTTGTTTGCTGAGATTTGCTATATGATCGTGTTCATATTATTGATCTATGCAAAGTAAACATCGGATCTAGTGTGTTTAAGCCCTGAATTTTCTCCCTTGAAATGCTTTTGCGATTTGATTGTTTGTCTCGTCTTGCTTGTGGGTGTTTGACTTTTTTAGAATAACCATTTCATGTTTATTCATGCCAGAAACCATCCATGTTAATCTGATTTTTGTAATTCCTGCCTTGGTGGGTTTACTAGTGCATACTGCGATGGTCTTTGTTGAATTTGAGGGGCTGCTACAATGTTTACTCTGAGCTGTTGGGTATTTTTCGACCTCATCTGTGGGTTGATTGACTGGGAAGTGGGTTAGGTATTTGATTCTCATAATATCATCCTCCTTTAGCTGGTTACTGTTAGTCTCATGTTGGTTAGTCTCAAGAACATTTGGCTCTTCACATCTACTACTACTTTTTACTCTCGAAAAAGCTTCATGCAGGACTTTTAGAAATGACAAACCATTTCTATGAAGACTCAAACTTTTAATGCTTCTAGGAAGCATGAGGACCTAGATGTCTGATAGCTTCTTTGCTAGTCACCTCAAACTATACCAAGGCTGCATGCGTTTTGACTTCTGGCCTTTTTGCCATATTTGTCAGCTTTGAATCTGGATTTTAGTGCACTTAAGCAACGTCTCTTTAAATTGTCCTCTGATTCTGTCATAGAGTAGTAGGCTGTTAGCTGTTTTTAAATCTAGGTCTAGCGAAACCAGTGTTGTTGCAATTCTGCAATTTGAATGTATGACTAGTACCTTGGAATCTTGGATCGCCCACCCCCACTTGACACAGGTGAGGTTCTCGGGCCATGGATTGGGATTTGGATTTGGATGGTGTTGTGGATTGCCACATTAGTTGGATTATTGACCTAGTTCAGACTTGTGCAACTTATGTGAAAATTCCTAAGGCGGTCTTGCTGCCTACTTTTGAGTTGGGAAAGGGGGTAAAAATCTCACCCCGGACTCTAATCTAGTTGGCTTTGGACGGAAGGGGAATCAAATGTAGAAACCTTACTCTGAATTGGAGAAAGGAGTTCTTCATCAAACCCTAGTTAGAAACCATCGATTGCCTTGCCTCCACATAACCGAATGGTGGTTTGCAAAGCTGTTTGGTTCAGACAGAGGCAAAGATTTAAAAGGAATATCCAATGACCAAAGCAGTTTGAGGGTGAGGAGTGGTTTCTTACTTCTTCATTCCTTTCCTGGTTAGTTTTGGATATATGTTCCTTTTGGGCCTTAAATCTTATGACCAAAAAAAAAAAAAAAAAAAACCATGGACTTCCTACTAATCTATAGAATTCTAAACTTTTGTGATTGATGAATCAATGTTACTCTCGGGCTCTTAGCTGAAATTTCTTTGTGGCCATGTGACGTAGTGACGAGTGACAACATTTTTTCTGTTTGGTGTGTGAACACAATCCTTGCATCGGATTAGGAGTGTTTGTTTTATAATATAGTTAGTTAGGTTGATAATCAAAGAACCTACTTTTTAGTTTTCTTGTGGTTGGTTTGTGTGGATATCAATTTGTGCTCTGTCTTGAGGGGTGGGCTTCACCTCTTGATCTTGTGGTCACACAAGAGGGAAGGAGTGAGGACTTCCCTACTGTTTATGTGATATTGTTGTCTGTTGAAAGACTCAAGATTATAGTTGGCGTAAGATTGTGTTCAATCAACTGTTTGTTTGTCCTTTCTTTACCAATGAAGTTTCATTTATGCTTGGATTGAAAATGTAAGTATTGTCTGGTTGGTCCGCTGATCTAGAACCTTTTGGGATGGATCATTGATTTTGTCCAGCTATCAAAACAGTAATCAAGTGTTCATTTGCAACTCTATGAAAGGCTTTTGGGATGGATGAACAACCAGCCATTAGCGACTCCCACCATCCATGCTCCCCCCCCCCCCCCCGGGGGGAGAAGCAGTAAAAAGAAAGGACACAAGAGCTCTCATTTCTTAAGTTGTTTGATCTGAGAACTAGCCTGCTCTGGTTGAAATGTGAATGTTGCTGCACCATCAGACTTGTTGATGTTTCTTAGTGAAGACATAAGATATTTGGTCCTGATGATGCGCATTCTAGTCTCGTTATTAATATATGATCCCCTACTTTAGATAGATGACACTTTGCTATGTGAGAGATGAACCCTCCCCGCGCCCCGTGCGCCCCCCCCCGCCCCCCCCACCAAAAAAAGGAAAAAAAATCTGGTTTTGCATATTCTTGAAATCATGCGTATCATTTCTTAGTCATATGATCTTTAGCTGAACGTATGTGCTTTCTGTTCTGATCAGGGCTAATGCACAGCAGCCAAAGCTTTTTGTCGGGATGATTCTTATTCTCATCTTTGCTGAAGCACTTGCTCTCTATGGTCTCATTGTTGGTATCATCTTGTCGTCTCGAGCTGGACAATCAAGAGCAGAATAAGTACAGTCAGCTACTGCTGAATCATCTTGTATCGATGAGTTTGAAGAAACAAGATAGCCCTTCCTTCTCGTTCCTTTTGGCCCCCATGCTTGATGAAGGGTAGATAAGTTCTGGTTTATATTCCTAGGTCAAGTTTTGTGGAACTCTTATCTGCTGTCTTTTTTCAGAAGTGCATCAAGCTGGAAGATATTGTTCTTCCATGTTCAATCTGCATACTTTTGCAGCCATTCATGACACTGGCATGTTGCAGAATAAATGCTTGTGACATTGTTTTTCTCTCCAACTTGGTCTCACCGTTGTTGAATATGTTACTTGTGTTGCTAGATTTCTGTGTAGCAAACTCTGCCTGTCTGGTTGGGCTTAGTTTGACTAGTTGACACCTTTCATATATCAGGTTAGGGTTATATTTAGGTCCACTTCCATGTCGATTTGATGACCTTGTGTATTTTGATTTGGGTCTGAAGTGGGTTGCCTGGTTTTGGTTCTGTTTTCGGGTCATTCAGTACGATTAATTGGGTGGGTAAGTTTTGCGAGGTTGTACAACGTCTAATATGAGGTCCTACTTTTACGGAGTCTAAAGAGATCCGATTTTGCAAGGTTTGTAATTCTAGTTGTGGGAGGCCTATAATGAAAGTGAAAACCAGTACCCTAATCGGCCAGGTCTAGAACCTTATACTGACACATTGATGTCTGACAGGTGTTAGATCCTTAATGACCTCGATGCTGGTTCTACAAGCCTCATTCGGAGCTTAAGTTGCTGCTATTAGGAATCTGCAGTTTGCTAGAATTCAATGGATAATGTACGATTCCGGAAGGGAAGTTTTAAACTCACATTGTATGAATACTTGTACTCAAATTGCACCCTTTGTAAAGAAGGTGTCAACGTGAAAATAGTAATGGTCTGCACCAGAGAGTCAACAAGTTTGGAATTTTTTGGAGTTTAGAAGGCACAATTTTTGCCCATAAATGCACCAAATCTGACTCAGGATCTTGGCTTTGCTTATGTTTATCGAGGTGAAGATGCGCTATAGGTGTCAGTTCAATTGATAAAGTTTCTGTGAGTTTTTACTAGAGATCTGAGATTGAATTTCGCCTATATGGACTTTTAATGCCTCCTTCACACTTTATATACTAAGGGTCTGTTCATTATGAACTTATTGGATGAGCGGTAATCTGATTAGAGTAGGTTATAGTATATTAGAGCATGTTAGAGCATATTTGATCACCAGAAAGCAAGTTTAAGCAACTTGGAACGTGTTAAGGCATGTTTGAGCGGGTTGAATCAGGTTTGAGTCGTTTGACTGATAGTTAGCAGATTAGGGCAGTTTGGAAATAGATTTGTGAGTGAATTTGAGCATGTTTGAGCAGGTTGAAATATATTTAACTAGCAGTTAGGATGTTTGAGCAAGTTGAAACATTTTAAAGCAAGTTGGAACAGGTAGCAAATTCAACATACTCATAACCAACGGACCCTAAATCTAATATAGCATTTGGTTGAAAGTAATGCAATTACTATACAATAAAATCAATCATGTAATGCAATTGTTAGTGTAATAAAATGAGATAATAATTACATTATAATGTTTGGTTATAAAGTTTTTACAAGTGTAATGGAATGAATTCATTTACAAATAATACTTAATTTTACACATGACGTAAAGTACTTGCAATTCAATTCGTATTTTTTGTTCGCCTGTTTTAATTATTTGTAACTTTGTTGATAATTATCATTCAATATCTTATTCTCATGATTACGATGTTTCACATGAAACTTACTTCACTCTATTTCTTCCGGATTACAATAATATAATATTGTTCAAGTTTACCAAGTAGAGATAAGATAATGATGATGATGATAATGTGAGAGAGAGAGAGAGAGAGAGATAATGTCTAGAACGTACAAAAATGCAATTACAAAAATACGATCATGATTTAGGTTAAACTTTATGTAATATGCAGAGGAGAGAGAGGGGTGAGGGGATTTCAAACCTTTAAAAAAATGGTGTCAAAGTAATAAGAGAGGGGAAGTGGATGAGAGATAATGGAGAGAAGAGAGAAAGTTTCCAAAAATAATAGCTTATAATTGGGTAGACTTTAATTCAAAGGTATGCAATTACAATTGTTTAGGAAAAGTCAATTAATTGTAGTTGCATAGATTGAGATAAATGCAATTACAATGCAATCTTAATTACATTCCTTAATGGTAACCAAAAATAGTAATGGAATCACCATTATCATTTTGATTGCATTACTACTTTGATTACATAGAACCAAACAAGTCATAAATGTCGATGAAATAACCAATCCCCCCCCCCCCCCATATCTTGCCAAGTCCCGTCTGAAAATTTCACTCGCAAAGTGTCAAGGGATCCTCCTGGTAGTGAACAGGCAGAACCGCATGGGATCGGTCGTATGTTGATCTCATGGAGTTCTCCCCTGCGATTGCATAGCTCTACATCTTTTTCACTACTATAAGAATAACAGCACAAGCCACAGACCAATGTATCCAAATCTATTTTCAGCAGCGTGAGTAGATTGCTATTCAACACATTTGTTTATAATGAATGTAATGCAGTAGTAGATTGGATGGGCAAATTTGAAATTTCCTTATCATCTTTTTTTTTTTTTCTCCTCTAGAATCCAATGTCAAGAGTTTTTATTTGTGCTTACTGACCATAATACGAGTTGAAAGAATGCCCTCAAGAAGAGGACTACAAAACGTTTTTCAGTGTCTCACTAAGCCCCGGACTCCGAAGGTACTTGTCTAGCCCATAAATTAGGTTTGTTAAAATTTTATGTTCATCGAGTCTTAACCAAGTAAGCAATGCATATAAGCCAATTGATATTCCATTCGAAAATCAATTAGCAATGGACAGAGCGACTCACTAGCTTATATGCATGTTCAGAACCTCATAAATTATCAACATGTGATAACCACAGTATTATATATTCCACCAAGTCCCCTTATATGTGGGCTACTAGCAACGTTCAACGCATGAACACAATTAATCAAAATGGGGCAGTTTCAAGCTAATATCATATTGAATTTTATATTGATTGTGATATAACCAAGCGAGATCCAAACAAGTTTTAGCTCAAAATCAATTAACTGTGCATAAAAATCACAAAATGACACACCAATTTATGTATACATACTCAAGGCATCTTAATTTATCAATATGGGATAATGTTAGTGTCATATATTGATAGGCTCATTGTAAACCATTTAACAAGTATTCAATAAAACTGAAGGTGAAATCCTAACTTTCGGCCTTGTAATTCCAACAGACTACGCTATCATATGTAGCTTGTAATTTGATTGGAATTGCACGGACAATGCTACTGACCACCAAACGTGTTTTTGAAATCAAAGAGCTATCAATTCAAGGCCTTATTTGGTAAACAGCTATTAGATATTAGTTATTAGCTGCTTATATTAGCTGTTAGCTGTTAGCTGTTTGAATTAGCTGTTTATAAAAGAAGTGTTTGATAAAATTAGTTGTTTTTAAAAAAGATATTCAGTAAAATGTCATTTGTACCCTTATTTCTAAATTACTTTTTAATAAAACATAATTTTTGCATTTACTAGTTATCTTATTTTTTTTCGAAAAGAATTAAATTGACGTCATATACTCGAATTGACTTTATTGATAAAACCTTAATTTGTTACTAATTGTACATAATTTGTATTCATATTAATCTTTTTTTAGTTTCAACTTGTATATATCTATCTACATGATAATTATGTCTTAAAATATTATTTTCTTAGTTGCTACATATTTTATTATTATGAATTGAAATTTATATATTCGCGTGATTTAATCTTTGATAGATTAAATTTAAATAATACAGAACATCAAATATCACTACAAAAAGCTAATGGCATATGGTGTAATTTTTTCAAACTTTTAGGTAGCTATGTCATTTTCACAAATAGTTATTCCCAAAATGCTAATGAAAATAGCCTTTTGAGAAAGAGTTGTTTGGGTCCAAATAACTCTTGCAAATAACTATTCAACCAAACACTAATTTAGCTCTTTTGACTAGTCAAAACAGTTAAAACCTTCCAAAAAGCTATTTTTCTCCAAAAAGCTATTGCAACCAAACAACCCCCAAATTATCAACAGATTTCGACTAGGGGGTGCAAGAAAAACCGAAACGGAAAACCGAACCGAAAAATTGAAAAAGCCGAACCAAAAAATTGGTTAACCGTACAATTTTTTAAAAAAAAGGTTCGGTTAACCAAACCGAAAAAAGATTTCGGTTAAGGTTCGGACGATTTGAAAATTCGGTTAACCGCCGGTACTGAACCGAAATTATTTTTTTGCAAAAAAATTATACATAAAAAATAATAATTAAGAAAGTGCACTTTTTTTATTATTTATGAATGGTAACCAAATTTAATTTTTATAAAAAAAAATTCAATCATAAAAAATAAAGAATTTAGGTAAGAAAGTACACTTTTAATTGATTTGTGAACGGTTAACCAGTAACCGAACTAAAAAATCAGTTAACCGAACTGAAAAATCGGTTAACCGACTTTTTCAGTTTGGTTATGGTTCGGATTTTGGACGAACCGAAAATTTCGGTTTAGTTAGGGTTTGGAATTTTCTTGAACCAAAGAGCCGGTTAACCACTTTTTGGTTAATCGAAACTCCAATTAACCGGTTTTGCACACCCTGATTTCGACCATTCTATACTTTGTTCTTTCGTGTTTTCATACGCTCACCAGTCACTATGTACATAGGTGGCCCTATGAACAACAAAGTGTGAGAGACGAGAAGAAGCAACTAAAGAAAGAGAAAATCCTGATCTTAATCCTAATTATTTATTAATCTTGAATGTTACTAGCAGTAGGCATTGTAAATTCCATGGAGTGTTGTACACAGGAATCATGCCATGTTTCGTTCTCCTCTCTACGCTTCCTTGCATGCTTCTCGTTTTCCCATTTGTTTATTATGCTACCCACCCAAACCCGCCGGGGGGCCCCCCCCCCCCCAAAAAAAAATAGAGGGAGAGAGCCTACACGAACATTAAATTGTCAATGAAAAAAGTTTAGGGGTCCTTGTAACAAAATAGCACATGAAAGTTACATTGTAAAGATTTTTTCGTCCATCTCGAATTTCTTCTAAATTGACCTGGAATTTTATATTTTTATATATTTCTTCAAAGAGTTATGTAATATTTTCTTCAACCTATTTTTTATCATATCAATTCAGTTTATTTCAACAAAAAAAAAGGTTCAATTCAATTCAATCCAAGAAAAATAAGTTCAAAATTCAACAGAATTAAATTCAATTCAATCTAGTTTACTATAAATAAGTTTTCCTACCCAAAAAAGGTAAAAATAAGTTCAATTCAAAAAAAATAAATTTAGTACAATAAAAATAAGTTTAATTCAATTCAAATAGATTTAATTCAATACAAATTCAATAAAAATAAATTTAAAAGAGTAAGTCTTACTTAACTCCTCACGGACCTCACCTATATATCCATGACTTAATTTCCAATCCTGGAAATATAATGAAATTGTTCCAGCAGCTCATGGCCTAAATTTCAAACCAACCCTACCTCCTAAGTTTACTTAGGGTAATGTAGCCCATTTTCTTACACTCCGTCCTAGGTATTTAAGGACTTCTTTAAATTGTTGTCAGTAATTTAGTCAAATACTTAATGCTTGATTATTCTTCACATTTTTTTTAATACATCTTGTATAAAACTGTCTTATCTAAAGTATATTATAAGATGATTGCTTTAGTAACTTTTAATAATGATTAAAATGACTTATAGTTATATGGAGTGTTGCATGGAGGGAACCATGCCACGTTTTCTCTACCTCTTTTCTCGTCTTAATGGTTACTCGTCTTATATCCTTAAATTGTGGATGAAATACGTGTGGTGAATTGTAAATGACATAAGTTTAGTGGTCCTTAGCTTCTCAAAAAAATAGCACATGAAAATTATATCCTAAAGATTTTTTCACCCATCTTTGACTCCTTCAAATTGTCCTAGAATTTTGTATTTTTATATATTTCTTCAACCTAATTTGATCAACTCAATTCAATTCAACAAAAATAAGTCGAAAATTCAATCTAATTCAGCATAAATAAATGTTCCTACCAAAAAAAGGTAAAACTAAGTTCAGTCCGAAAATATAAGTTTAATTTAATAAAAATAAGTTCAATTCAATTCAATTCAACTAAATTTAATTTAATATAAATTCAGCAAAAATAAATTTAAAAGAATAAGCTCTTACTTAGCTTCTCATGGACCTCACCTCTATGTCTTTGACTTAACTTCGACTCCTGGAAACATCATAATAAAATTATTGCAGCAGTTGATGGCCTAAGTTTCTAACTAATCCTGCCGCCTAAGTTTACTTAGGCTAATGTAGGCCCTTTTCTTACACTCCATCCTAGGTATTTAAGGCCTTGTTCACATTGTCGTCAGCTATTTTGTCAACGATTTAATGCTTGATCATTCTCCACATGATTTGGCTTTTTTTTTTTGGGGGAGGAATAATTTAATTGGCAAAATTAGTAGGTTTTCCACAAATTTGTAGTACGGTAGTATTTTTTTATATAAGAAATGTAAGAATATAATTGAAATAGTCCTTCTCTCAAGGATTCAGTCTAAATTATCCTCATAAAGAAAGTTCTTATGCGGGACCTTATTCTACTCAACTGTAGAATGTAATAATAGACCATGCTTTGCTAGCCAGTCGGCTGCACAGTTTTCTTATCTAAAAATATGAGTAATAAGAACATTATTACAAAGTTGGATATAAGTGTGAATATCCTATATCCAAACTTGGATCTCCCATGGTGCTTGAATGTGACATTGAGCTACTTGGATGGGAATTTTATTATCTTCCTTAATGTGAACATCAGTAAAATCTGCCTGTATTGCTGCTCTGATGCCGTTTCTTATAACTTCGCTGCTGCTATCAAAACAAAAGCTGCTCCGAAGTAGAATGTTGATGCTTGAATAAATCTCCATTCCTAATTATGAATAATGAAGCCTCCTACTGCTCCTTATAAAGTTTTACAAGTTTGGTATATTAACATTTCCAATATTTCATTATAAAGAGTTATCTGGTATTTTCTTCTATTAGTTATACATATATATTTTACTGATAAAAGTGATTAATTCTCAGAAATTACGGGTCAAAAAGAACAATGCTTGTATTGGTAAAATAATTTTGTGGCCTTTATAATACACCTTTGTATACCCAAAGAAGTACACTCAATCAGGGAATCCGATTCCTTCTTTATGTTATCTTCATCATCACCATTCTCTCTTTTTTTTTCTTTTTTTTTTTGGGGGGGGGGGGGGTCTATTTATCTTATCATTATCCTCACATCCACTTTCCGCCTTGTTTGGATTCGGAAGAAGATTGAGGGAATTTGGCCACTGATTCGACGCGCGCTACTTTAAGGTACTATTGCATCAGCACAAATTAAGGAAGCTCGTTATAATCAAGCAAAATGCATCCCTAATTTCCAAACACGAATTATGCTAAAGAATATACACCAACCGATAAAGGTAAACATGACTTATTACATCGTGTCACCGATCTATCATAATTTTGTCCTGCTAACATACCTACTGAGTTTTGCCTGTATATTGGATTGAAATCAAAAGATTGTTTGTTTCACAGTGATAAAATACATGATCGTAAGTATGCATATAATAATTTAGTCGGCTGGTCCATCCTGTTAAAAGAGTTTCACGCTTGAACGTGTATAGTTTAGTTAATGCATAGTTATTTTCAAATTTAACATTCCATCGTAGTAGGTTTTTGTTCTCTCCCAACTAACTCGCCGACTATCTATGTAGCCTACACGATTAGTATTTCTTCACATTTAAACTTCTCAATGTTCTAAATGTAAACACGATATTTAGTATAATTTTTGACAATAGACATATTCCGAAAACATTTGAAACTTCTTAGTAAAATAACTGTACGTACAACGCTTAGTATAATTTTTGACAATACAGATGCTCTAGAAACTTGCGAATCATGGTGGATGATGACATCCAAAAATTAGGTGACCGAATTAATAAAGACCCATCGTTATACAATATTAGCGGGGCCCCTGTTTGAGAGAGAGGGAATCTTCTACCTAAGATATGAGGACATCACGCATGAGATCAGGATACCTCTGCACTTACCCATGTTTTATGTAAAGCGTCTAATTTAGTTTCTATTCGACAAATTAGTGGTTCAAATAATGGATAGCGGTTCTGGTAGAGCATAGTGGATAGCTGTTTAGAAGAGCATTTGAATAAAATGTATTCGGTAAATTTAGCTAGTGGATTAGCTTTTCAAAAACGCTACTTAAAATGCTAAATGCTAATCAAAACACTAGGCCACCGAACACTAAAAAATAGGTAATGAGTATATTGACTTAGTCAAAATGCCAAACACTGCTCAAAATGTTGTCGCCAAACACGCCCTTAAGCTGTTCAATTCAAGAAATGAAACTTATCATATATATATATTAAAAGTTGGATGGAATCAATGTAAGAGTGCCATGTGTCATGCCACTTAGGACGCCATGTGTAATGTCGTGTAGAATTAATTAGCTACATAAATGTCCATTTATGATTTAACTAATGCAATGATATATTTATTTTAAAAAATGACTTTTTGCATATCTTATATATTTATTAGTATACTATAATAAAATATTCATTGCATTAATAAATTAAAAAGGTGGTCCATAAAGTTTGCCCATAAAAATAGATGTTATAGATATTAGAGAATTTTGACCAGAAAATTGTAAATAAATAATTATATTATAAAAACAAAAGGAATTTTAAGTGATTTAAATGGAAAAAAATAAAGAAACAATAATAAATCAAAATAATAATAATAATTATGTTGTTATGAAATTATTACTACTTTTAAAATTGATACATTTTTATTGCTTATTTATATTTAATTGAACTTAAAATAACAATTGGCCAAACTTCTTGCATGCATTTTTCACATGTCTTATGTAGTCATTAGTAAAAAGATAATATAATTTTTATTAAATTAAGATAAATAAAAATTTGGTCCATTTATCTACTAAAACTTGCCTGCGAAAGAAAAGACATCTCATATGTTAGACAATTTTCAAACAATAGTAAATAAATAATTATGGTACATATATAAAAGGAATTTAAAATAATTCAATGAAAAAAGAAAAAGAAACAATGATAGCCCAAAAAAATAATTATTTTGTAATGCAATATCAATTCTATATATTAAAGTGACCCAATGTCATATAGTCATTAGTATTTAGTAATAAAATATTCTCCCAAAATATAATCATTTAACATTGAAATATTGAACAAATGAAATAAAAAAGCAAGTTCATATTAAGAATGAAGAAGATTTTGTTACAAGAAAAAAGGAATCTAGCAAAACACTCAACTTTTGATAATTAAATAATCTCATATTTCGATTTATTTTTACTATTTGAAAAGAAACCATCTATTATGTTCTTAATATATTTAAAAAACGTTTGAATTATGTCCTTGCATCGCAAGGGTATGACCCTAGTATTAAGAGAAATCAAACTCCTATGTTTTAATAGTGGAACTATTTTAGTCAATAAATTGGTACATAAAGTACCAAAAAAAGTAAATATAAAAATTTGCCAACACTTAAAATAAATACATTATTTCATTGAATTTTCCGAGAGATCCAACCAAAATAAAAAAGAGAAATTCGTATTAATATGCATTGTTTTATAATTAATTAGAATAACAAATTTTGCTATATGATAGAATACATTAATGAGTAGATGTCAATTAATTTACTATAAATATTTTTGTAAACACCTGAATCAAATTTTTATTTACATCATGTTTTACTTACCTCTAAAAAAACTGTATAATTTAAGTTCTTCACAACTTTTTAGTTCTTAGTTAGGTTTAAGCCTTGTAAACACTATGTAAGGTCATTGCATTTTCTCAAACTTTTCATGTTAAATTTTTTAGACCAATTGAGTCATAAACAAAGAGTCGTGCATATAAACTCAAATGAGGTTCCGACCTGAATCCAATTGGTAAAGAGTAAAATAACTCACAAGCTTATATGTATGATACCCTTTAATTTTATCAATGTATGACAAATTCCACTTTCACATTTCAATACACTCCCTTATGTGTGGGCTATTAATAATGCCCAACACGCGCACATAATTTTTAATCAAATGAAAATGATGGCAAATCAATATTAAGCAATCCACTTTGATACCATGTTAATTTTTTTATATCAATTGAGTCATAAACATAGAGTCATGCATATAAACTCAAATAAGGTTTAAACCATATAATTTGTTATCAGGATTCAATACAAGTCAATATTGTCCATACTAATCAACACACCTTATGCACTACACAAATGCTCATTGGACTCATGTCACATGTTCTTTTTGTTTAGAAATATAAGTTGGTAAATTGGTAGAGTTGAATGAGATTAGTAAAATATGGTTGAAGTGGATATTTCTTTGTTGACATATGTTGAAGAGGGTTAAATTTTTTTATGTGCAGAATAAAAATTGGTTAAAATGAAAAAAAATAAATTGAAGTTGACTAAAATAAATATTTTTTTATTACAATTGATAAAATACATTGAAATTAATTAAAATTAGTAAGTTAAAATTTATCAATAAAAAAATATGAACTTATTCTTAAAAACATTTCAAGAGAGAGAGAGAGCTTTTGTACTGGCGTGGGAGTCAGCTATCGTAGCGTGCAAAAGTGATGGGGTTTCAGAATTGCCATGATCGCAGTGATCGGAGACAAGAATCTGTTTTAAAATAAATAAAGGTTGGACTTTTCGAAAACCCGTCAGAAAATAAAAAATCAAATTAACAGCAAAAAATGAAATCAGACCACATTTCACGTCACCCCTACAAAATTAGAGCAAAATCTTGCAGTGATTTAGGAGGGATAGGAGATGGAAATTTTTAATTACAGCATTTTCAGTCGAGTTTTAAGTTTTGAAATTTTAGTCTATTGTATTAGTAAAAGTTTTACGATTTAGAAGTTTATATTTTATCACTTCTTCAATAAATAAAACTCAATTTCAATTATTCAATAAAAATATTTATCATGAATTCACTTTATAACACACAACCTGTTTTTTAAATCATTTAAAAATTATGTATTACTTCAAAAAAAATAATAAAAAAGATCAAAAGTGACACGGAAAAAGAACCGCACATACGTGTTGACATGCGTGCTTTCCTCCCAATTCTCCTTATTGTCAACATTTCACTATCATTCTCTTAATATGCGGGCTCTATATTTTACACGCGTGACAACCGCTGGGAATGACCTTGGGGGGGGAAACGGAAAGCCCCACTTGACCCTTTTTATTCAACCGACTTCATGATAATTATGATCAGCACTGAAAGAAAGGGGAAAAAAAAGCATATATGATAAAAGGCCTGATTGAGTGGCAGGAATATTTATTTTTTGTTTTGTTTTCTTGTGTTTTATCCAAACACCACCTCTGTAATTTTCATTTAAAAATTAAAGAAGTAGAGCGAAAAGGGGATCGTGTTTTTGACGAAATTTGTATTCTCCTATCATCTGGCGCCACCACCATAGCCACATTGCCTCTTTATCTGCCACGTAGACGGAATCTTGTTCGATATGCCTTCACTCTTTTGTTGTCTTTCTTCTGTTGCCGTATTTTTGATTGTCAAGGAACTAATATATCGAATTAAGTATGAATAGATTTATCGTAATCCTGTAACAAAAAATGATTGAACCTTACCCTTGAATTATTGGTTGAGAAAAAAACACATCATTCGAAGAACATTGTTCATTTGATGTATGGATATTGACTTCGTATGCCTTCACTATATATAACATTGTTGTTGATGATGCAGAGCATCTGTTTTTAGAATGCCAGAATGCTCAATTATTTTGGTAATTAGTAAGTGATCATAACTGGATTAATGTTGACCAACCAGATAGTCCTCAAATGAAGATAGAAAATTGACTCTCCAATCTAAAGCACATTATGTCATCCGTTAAAATGGATATAATTGTAACGCTCTTGTGAAGTCATTGAAAAACAAAAAATAATTAAATGTTTTGTAATGAAACATCCATTTCTATTATGTTCCTTTTACGAACAAAGCGTTCAGCGCATAATGATGCATAAGGCACAAATTATCACAAACACTTTATCAATCACTACCACATCAATCAACCCACAGCCGTAAGTAGACAGTGTGGACAACACGGAGGAAGCCACGACGAAGATTCATCAAAATCAACTTTGACTGATCTAAAAGCTCTCAAGAGATAGTAGGAGGATTCATCATCCGATATTAGAAAGGGCTTGTCTTGTTGCTTACATCTCGATCTTCTCAAACTGTACAAGCAGAATCTACACTGAGAGTTTTTGTTATTCGGGGTGAGCAAAAAAATCGAGTACCCAATTCCGGACCCTTAACCAATTTGGATCCGGCGAGTATGGACCCGAACTTGATTATATCGGTTATGGGACCGATCCTAAAATTCAAGACCCGGATATAACAGAGTCCTATACCGGGTCTTAAACATTTGGACCCGGACGCAGTACACGGTTAAATTTTAAAGAATTTTATGAAAAAATATAAAATTATTTTTCAAGTGATGTGTCTTTCACACCAATATCTAACTTCCAACTACCCAATTTGACCCTTTGTATTTGCTGCTTTCAATTTATTCCCGACTTACTCTTTATATATATTGACCGCCATGGATTTCTTCCTTCAAGTTTTAACTCTTCTTTTCATGAGTTTTGTTACTTACTACATATTTGGTTTATATTTATATTATTTTGATAGTTTCTTTCTCTTTCTCTCTCTATTTCAAGTGAACTAAAATAATTTTTGGGTTTCTCATTCTTTTGTAATCTTAATTTGTGGGATTCTGATTAATATTATCTCAAATTTTCTTAGTTTATTGTAAAATACGTGAATCTTCTTTACTACTTATTTCGTATTTAATTTAGCCATATAATTTGGTTTTTTTAAATTTGACTTCAGATATGAGTTATCAACTTCTTTCAATCCTTCACTCTCCCTATTTTATTAGGGAGAAAGTGAGAACAAAAAAAATATGAATAAGCAACAGGGTACTCGGAACTGGACCTGGTCTCAACCCAATGTAGTTGTGATTGATTAGCTTCACTAGTCATTTTTGACCTTTTTTTTCGTGCCACATAAATACAAAAGTTACACTGCTTAGTTCAAAAATCAAGTGGAAATTTGAACCCAAAAAAAATAAAGGGTCAAGTGGAAATAAGGAACATTGTATCTCTGTCTCTAACTTTTTTTGTTTGTTTAAGAGACATTTCAATTAAAGGATTGTCCAATAAACTAACATTGTTTCTACGCAATTGTATACAACAATACTAATAACAACACTACCTCCCAGTGTGGATCCTGCTTTCGCGGAATTTGGAGAAATTCAGATGTAGGCAACCTTACCTCTATCGACATTTCTACCCGTAGGAGACTTATTCTAAGAGACCCACAAAAAAAGGTTTTTATAAAAACACTTTATAGAAAAAAATTTGTGAAAGCCTTTTTAAAAAGAATTTTGTGTAAACCTTTCATAGGAAAAGTTAAGAATAAGCAGTAAAGGATATATTAAAAAATACTAATAAAGCAAGTATTAGCAGCTATGTAAATATTAGTACAATAGAGCATCAGAAAGTTAGAAAACTAGATTAAAAGATTAATATTTAAGATATGGGTCAAATACTAATATTGTATTATTTCAAGTGGACATTGTTAATAAGGAACAACACCTTTATCTTTTTCTTTAAAAAAAAAAAGAAATCTCAGAGCGACATTTTAGAACTAATCAACGATGTTGCTGCATAATTAGATATACAAATCTACACCTTTTGAGGAACAAAAAGAAGTTGTCATACCCTAAAACTCAATCTCTATAGTAAATGCTATCAAGAATAAGTCCTCATTTTATTTCCAAAATATCTAGTTAATATAACCAACTTTTTTTTTTGTTTTAAATTACAAAAATTGAATTTGAAAATTACAATTTAATATACGAGTCAAATATTCATACTGTATTATTTACACAACAATTAATAAAAACATTCAAACTAAAATAATTGAATTTGTGTAAGCATAATAATTAGGAGAACATAGTACTTAATTGAAGTTTAAGCATTCTAACGAGACAGATGTTAGGGCATTCCCAGTGGAACTCTGGCCTGCCACGTCATCAAAAGTTTCAAAATTTTAAAACTTGCATTCCATCGCTTCTCTAACCTATGGAACTCCAATTTCAGCAACTCATGGAACTCCAATTTACCACGAACCCACTTCATAACACACAACCAATTTTTTTAATCAAACAAAAATTATTTATTACCTCAAAAAAAAAAAAAAAA
>JACYFF010031955.1:1733780-1749683 GCA_017589665.1 Selenicereus undatus | reverse complement strand
CCCCCCCATTGGAAATCGTCATCTGTATCCACGTCTTCCCAATCATCTATTCGCGGGAATGTAATTTTTGGTGCTCATTGACGATAGAGAGGGTGATATGGGAAAGTAGCAAAATGGGGGGATATCAATTAGTGACTTTTTATGAATTTTAAAATTTAAAATCAAATTAACTTCTAACTGTTTTGAGTATTTTGACGAAATTAATGAGAAGCTTAGATTGAGGGAGGGAAGTATTCTTAGACTACCATTCATTTTACACTTATCTTATACAGATGTAGATATAATTCTTTTACTATGTGTGATAACGTTGATAATATTAACTTTTGTTTTTTATTAAAAACCTTACATCACAAGGGCATTTACCACAATATTAATCAATGAGATAATAAGTATGTGGAGAGAATTAGTTCAACCGTTACTGGCAAGTTTTATAGTAAACATGTCTTATTTCACGTTTTTCCTGAAACTGTAGACAAACAGAAATAGGAGCGAAAAATACAAAAATTGAAGAGCGAAAAACCAAATGAGGGTAGGAAAACAACTCTTCTATCAGAGTCAGGTTTCGATCATGGGACCTGTCCGAAAAAAATAAAATAAAATTGAAGAGCATAAACACAAAGGAGGGCGGGAAGCAACTCTTCTGTCAGAGTCAGGTTTCGATCCTGAGACCTGTAAATTTTTATAAATTTTAAAATTTAAAATCAAATTAATTTCTGACTGTTTTAAAATTTAAAATAATGTGAAAAATTGAAATATCAAGATTCACTGTCGATTTTAAATCCACGGTTGCTATCTACTGAAACTCCACAAATCACTGTCCATGCAATATTTGAGAATTCCTCAATTGTGAGCACTATACTCATATTACCATTTGTTATATAAAGATATCCCGGATTAATTACCCTCATTTCTTTCATTATTTGTTCCCGGTCACTCGCTAGCTTTTTAAAGCAAAAATAAAATTAGCAGTTAGCGAATACAAAAATTCGAATTGAAGTCGAATTCGGATAAGATAATATTAAAATCCGGACAAAAATTGATGTCCAATACCCGATTTTTGTTGGGGTTGGATAATTTGGATAAGGCTATGTTCATGTTAAAATCGAATTCGAACAACATAAATATAAAAAATGTTGTTTATGGATTCAAAATTCTGATAAAAAATTTATGAGCATACCCAACTTTTTCTAAATCAGATAAATTCGGATATTTAAGTCAGATAAATTTTTAGCAGCTTTATTAGCAGTAGAGCCGGGTAATATGGTTCAAGTTGGGTCGGATTCGTGTTCATGTCGAATTTAAATGTATTGAAAATTCTTTGACCTGAACCTAACCCATTTATTAAACTTGTTGAAAAACCTTAAGTTATACGCTTTTAATTTTTAAACTAGTTGACACGCTTAACCCGCTTAAGATAGACAGGTCGAATTCAGTTAGCTAATTATCCATTTATGCATTTAGTATTTTCAATTAACATATAATTACATAACGTTAAAAATTAAGTTTATATATCACATCAAGCAATTATCCTCTAAACTCAATTGATTCATTGTAATTCATACATTTTCATTTTAAGAATTTTTTGTATTCTTATTCTCTAATAAAAAGGTACACGGATAAGTGGTAAATGAGAAGATGAGTTGACTTGGTTAACCTATTTAATTAAATGGTTAAATAAGTATTTTCTCGTGTCGAAAATATCGACTTAAACATAATTCATTTAATTAACAGATTATATGTCAATCTATTTGTAACACATCAATCTCTCTCGGTTGCGGGTCTTCCCAATAACGTCTTCAAAAATCATCGCCTGGCCCCACAAATCATTATAACTATTTCCGGCGTGCTTCGTCATCGCTCGCACGCTACCTGATAAACTTCGCAGGAGGTTACCATCCCAAGATTACTCCACAGCAAGCACACTCAACTGTGAAATTCTTAAGAGTGGAATTCCCGAAAAGAAAGTTGCACATTTGGTAATATAAATAGTCACTTCAAATCCTTTTAAGCCACACTCAGTGTGTTACAATCACCCCCACTTGAAGCGCACAACGTCTGCGTTGTGCCTTATCAACCAACCGACCTACGAGTTCCCTTGACCGGTGGTCCATACCCAGTATCTTTGTCCTATTAGGTGACTACCCATTGACTTTCTATCCACTGACGCAGCTCACGGTCGCGGGTTGAATTTGATACTGTCTGTAACACCCCGATCCCTCTCGGTCGCGGGTCTTACCAATAACGGCTTCAATGATCATCACCTGGCCCCATAAATTACCATAACTCTTTCCGGCGTGCTTCGTCATCGCTCACACGCAACACGGGAAACTTCTCAGGATGTCACCCATCCCAAAACTACTCTACAGCCAGCACGTCTAGGTGTGAAGTTCTTAAGAATAGGCTTTTCGAAAAGAAAGGTGCATATTTGGTGATGTAAATAGTCACTTCAAATTATTTTAAGTCACACTTGGTGTGTTATACTATTTAATTAAATGAATTAAAAATTTATATTTAAATCTATTTAACTTTGTGTTAATTTTGAATCGATAATTATGTTGGATTAACTTTATCTAGTGCTAATTAGCAGTGCTGAAAAGAGAGGACTGTTTTGTTATGGTAAAAGGGGGAAAGTGGTCCACCGAAAAGCCGTTAAGTGCAGTGCACCCGGGGAGGAATCTAATGCGGTAAAATCCGCTGAAAACCTGACGAAACCTACACGTGGCAACATCTTTCGCGTTTATCGGGATCTATAATTTCATCCTCATAAGCTAAGAAATTTCCGCCCACTTTCCTTGCTTTCGTCAACATTTCCTTTTTCTTTCTGTGTTCCTTTTTTCAAAAAAATTTAAAAAAAGTTTCTGAAATGAGAAAGCCAAAGGGTCTCATGTTCTTTATTTGCCCTCACAGATTTGAAGTAGTTACCTGAAAATAGGAGTAGTAATGGAAATAGAAAATGTAAATAAAAATGGAAACAAGAAAACAAATCATGATATTTTAAACCTGGCCCCTCAGTCTTCACCTCCCCCAAATAATCGCAGCCGTGTGTACCACGCGGCTACTCGACGGCGTCGCTTCACTTCGATCTCCGCGATCGATTCTCCACCCCTAAAATAATTAGACAAAAACAAAAATTAAAATAAAAAATCTTGGAAGAGAGAGAAAATGAGTACGAGAAAATCAAGAAAATAAGAGGAAATAGTGGAGTTGTGAATTCGGGTTGAATATGGCCCAACAATTCGGGTGGGTCCTAGAAGCCCCCCTATAAAAGCGGCCTTCAACCCCCATGCAATTCTCGCCCATTCCTCATTCATTTTCTCTCGACTCCTCTCCTCCTTGAAACCCTAGTTCGAGTTCTTCATTCTCTTCTTCCTCCCGCATTTCCAGAAAACCCTAGATCTGCATGGTGGGTTCGTTCTACATTTAGATCTGTTCTCTCTCCATTGACTCCAGTATTGGAGAATCGTTCCTCTGTTCTGATACACACAATCAGCTTCTCCTGAAGTCGGTGTGGGAAAATCCAGGCCGTCAGTTTTAGGAGCTCGAGAATTCTCCTCCGATAGATCCACCTTCTCCTGCTTCGTTTGAGGGGGTAGCCGGGGCCTCGGCCTCGGCGGGTTCTAAAGCCCCCACTTTTTACAATCCTCTGGATTAGTAGGAGTAATCACTTCTCCAATTCATCATTTCTCTTCTAATTTTTTTTCTTTTTTCCGATTTTTTTTTTGGTTAGATCCATTCTTTGGTAGCCTTTTCTTGATTAGGGAGGAAAAACAGATCGGGAAAGATCGAGGATGCCGGCTATGGCGTGTTCTGTCGACGCTTCTGCTGTCTCCGCTGTTGTTTTCAGCGGTGGACCTCCTGGCTTCACTCTCGCCGCCGATCCTGCTCTTCCCACGCCGGGGAACTCCTTTTCCGGCGTACCTCCGGCGACCACCACCATCACCGAGCCACCACTCCATTGGTCTCCCTCCCTCTCTACCGCCCTCTACCGAATCGACCGCTGGGGCCTACCGTATTTTGTCGTCAATTCCTCCGGCAACGTCTCGATCAAGCCTTTTGGGGATGCCACTCTGCCCCACCAGGAGATTGACCTCTTGAAGGTCGTGAAGAGGGTGTCTGGCCCTAAATCCACTGGCGGGTTGGGTCTCAACCTACCCCTCATCGTCCGGTTCCCGGACGTCCTCAAGAACCGGCTTGAATCCCTCCAAGCTGCCTTTGAACACGCCGTCGAGTTTCACGGGTATGGGTCGCACTACCAGGGTGTGTACCCGGTGAAATGCAACCAGGACCGCTTTGTTGTGGAGGATATTGTTAAGTTTGGTTACCCTTTCAGGTTCGGGCTTGAGGCCGGGTCTAAGCCCGAGCTCTTGCTTGCTATGAGTTGCCTTTGCAAGGGCAACCCGGATGCTCTGCTTGTGTGCAATGGTTTCAAGGATGCTGAGTATATCTCTCTTGCTCTTATTGCCCGGAAGTTGTCTCTCAACACCGTGATTGTGCTTGAACAGGAGGAAGAGGTTGATTTGGTGATAGATTTGAGCCGCAGGCTCAATGTTCGCCCTGTGATTGGGGTACGGGCCAAGCTGAGAACCAAGCACTCAGGTCATTTCGGGTCCACCTCGGGTGAGAAGGGCAAGTTCGGGTTAACCACGACCCAAATCTTGCGGGTTGTCAGGAAGCTTGATGCTGTTGGGATGATGGATTGTTTGCAACTCCTGCATTTTCACATTGGGTCCCAGATCCCCTCTACAACCCTGCTTACTGATGGGGTTGCAGAGGCTGCCCAGATTTACTGTGAATTGGTCCGCCTGGGTGCTTGTATGCAGGTGATCGACATCGGTGGTGGCCTTGGGATTGACTATGATGGGTCCAAGAGTACTGACTCGGATATCTCAGTTGGGTATACATTGGAAGAGTATGCTTGTGCTGTCGTTGGAGCTGTTCAGGCGGTTTGTGACCGCAAGGGGGTGAAGAATCCAATAATTTGCAGTGAAAGTGGCCGGGCAATTGTATCCCATCACTCAATTCTCATCTTCGAGGCCATCTCAGCCGGTGCTTCGACCCCTCCCCCGGCTATTTCTAGCCTGGCGTTGGACTACTTGGCTGATGGGTTAACGGAGGAGGCTCGTCGGGATTATCAGAATCTGTCAGCCTCGGCAATGAGGGGCGAATACGATACATGCTTGGTCTATGCGGATCAGCTGAAGCAACGCTGTATTGATCAGTTCAAGGAGGGATCTTTGGGAATGGAGCAGCTCGCCGCTGTTGATGGGCTATGCGAATTGGTCTCGAATGAACTCGGGGTGGCTGATCCGGTGAGCACTTACCATGTTAATCTCTCAGTTTTCACTTCAATTCCTGATTTCTGGGGAATCGGGCAGCTGTTCCCTATCGTCCCAATTCATCGTCTTGATCAGAGGCCTGGGGTTAGGGGGATTCTGTCTGACTTGACTTGTGACAGTGATGGTAAGATTGATAAGTTCATAGGGGGCGATTCCAGCTTGCCTCTCCATGAGTTGGGTGGTGGTGGTATTGGTGGTGGGTACTATCTGGGGATGTTCCTGGGCGGGGCTTATGAGGAGGCGCTTGGGGGACTGCACAACCTGTTTGGAGGCCCGAGCGTTGTTCGGGTCTCGCAGAGCGATGGGCCCCACAGCTTCGCGGTGACGCGGGCTGTGCCGGGCCCCTCTTGTGGGGATGTCCTCCGTGTGATGCAGCATGAGCCCGAGCTCATGTTCCAAGCTCTCAAGCACAGGGCCGAGGAGTGCCTGCACCATGAAGAGGAGACTGCTGCTGGTCTTGCCAATGGGCTCGCTCGCTCTTTCAACAACATGCCTTACTTGCTTCCGGGTTCGGCTTGTTCAGTTTCGTGTGGCTTCATCAACAACATCAATGGCTACCCTTATTATTGCTGTGCTGATGATACAAGCTGCAATGCCAGTGCTGTTGAGGGCGCCCCTGGCGAGGACGAGCAGTGGTCTTACGTCTGTGCTTGAACTTCAGGCCTTATGGTGTCATGTTCTTTGCTTAACTATCTCCAGTAAGCCATTTCCAATGGTTTAGTTTGTTTGTTGTTGGAGGTCAGTCTGTTTTTCAATTAGAGTTTCTTTTTTGTCCAATCCTAAGTGATTTCCATTTGCACAACACAAAGCAAAATGTAAGCACAGCTGGACAGAGTCTTGCGTTTTGTGGATGGAGGGGAATGAGACCCGGATTTGAGTTTATTGTAAATTCGGCATCTTGCTCTCTTCCTCCTGTCATGTCCTTGTTAGACCCTTTTGGTCAGAAATTCTACCCGAATTGTTTCCCCTTTCAATTTTCCACTGCTTGATTTAGTATTAGTTCTGATTATATTAACTGCTTTTTAATCGATTCTAGGTTTCTGCTATTCTTTTCTGCTGTGGTGCGCTTTCATTTTGATTTGTGTAGGGCCTTCTGCGTTGAATTGATTTGAAACCTTAATCGTGGAAACCTGTTAGATTAGAATTGTGCTTTGTCGTGAACCTGTGATTGGTATATAGCTTTTAATGCGTTAAGTTGAGTGAACCTGTGATTGGCATAAACTTCTGATGCTTTGAATGGCCATGGTTGCTTGCCTTGATTGACTTGCAGTCGCCAATATTGAGCCCCCAAAATTATACTGGGGAAATGAATTAGGAAAAGTAAATTTGTGGTCCATGCTAGGACCTTAATCGTGACTCATCGCGATGCCCTTGTTCACATAAAAAGATGCAGATTTTGCTTGATAAGTCATACTTCTTAGGTTAGGATATTTGAATATGCTGTTTTTTAGCCACGATTTGTGGGGGCGTATGCCAAACTGTCTATGGAAGAGGGGAAGAGGATGGGGACATTGCGGCCTTGATTCTGGATGGTTTGAGGTCTAGAACCATGAATGAAAAAGCACATTGCTTTTGTCATATTAGAAATCCAAAATGCTGTAGTATGCTGCCCTCTTCGTTTGGGGCAAAGGGTTCCAATACTTTCTGGAGTCATGGATATGCTTGTGATGAAATGCCTTTGTGACCTGCTGAATAAAGTCAGCTGTCTTATTGCATATTGAGCATCTCTTGTGGGGTTAAGAAGATATGAAATGGGATGTGTTGTTGATTCCGAATGTCTTACATGCAAGTCGCGGGCACACTGGTTGGTTCAGTGTCATCCTTCTGTCACTTGCCAAGTGTTTGATGATTCTTGTATATTGCAAGTTGATACACATTCTTATGGGTTGCCGCAAGTTGATGCACATTCTATATTTTCCTGTGCTTGCCCGTGTTGATTGGATAAGCTCTTTGTTCAAATTTCCTCGTGGCCAGAGAGAATTGCTTCCTGTGGTGCCTCATCCGCTACCACCTACTTTGTGGTGGGATAATGCCTTCACTTGATTGAGATGGAATATTAAAGAAAAATGCTGACCTATGCAGTTACGTGATGTGCTGCTTGTGAAACTTGATCATGAACGATGCCTCATGGACTATGTCAAAAGAATGATTTATGCCAGGCTTGCCAGTTTTACACCTTATATTTAGCCTGTTCATCTATATAACTATACTTGAGTGATTATACATTGGTTTGACACTTGGCAATCACTTCTTGGTTACATATTTTTTCTTTTAATTATATTATAGAATGGAAGTGCTCATCAATGCTCATGACATTAAATAATTATATGTTTTTAAAGTTTGTATTAAATGGTTTTATCAATATACAAATATCTAGATATTAGAAGAAGAAAAGTTAGTCTGTGACACATTTGTCCTCTTATAACCAATTATTAATGGTTTCTTAACTATTTTTTATTTCCCTTTATAATTATTATAAGTGGATTTTAATGGAGTTACATTCCTAATTTCGTGCTATATAATTGTTGAGTCTAATCATATTCCAAGATTTATTAGCATTGCTGCTATTAATGCTTGGATTGTTTTAATATGGGTGTATGGCATATCTCTATATACATTGTTGTGACTTAATTAAATGTAAAGAAATTGTAAAGGATATAAAAAAAATATCATTACTAAAGATGATATAACGGCTTTGTTCTATTTCGCGTTTTTTAGGATTTAGCTAAGAGCTTACATCTCCGTACAGCTTCTTACATCTCCTTACAGCTTCTTACATCTCCTTACAGCTCCTTACATTTTCTTACATCTCTTTACATTTTCTTACATCTCCTTACATCTCATAGATTTTCTAACATTCATTTATTTTAGTTGCAGAAATATGTATATTTTTTAATGATACTACCAATATACAAAATTTATAAATATCTTATGAATACAATATTTACATAAACATAAAGACATAATATAACGACGTAAATTATATTTGAGTTTCGACATAAAATATATATTATTATAGATGACCATACATTTATTTATATTAAACATTATTTACTTAAAATAGGAATTTATTTGAAGAGTTGTATTCAATTTTGTCAAAAAATTTTTGTTTTTTTTGTTATACTTTGCTTATTCGATCAAAGTAATGTTCATATAAAAAATCACCTCAAGTGGATGAAATTTTATTCACCAAATTTATGGGGATTAATATATTTTATTGTTGTGTAATTAACTTAATTAATTATTTATTTTCAATAAGTATATTATTTTTTAATATTATTATTTTTCATCCAAAGCGTTCATTGTAAAACAAATTATACTATACAACTCTTCTGTAATTCAACAACTCCTTATATATATCTTTACAGCTCCTTACAGCTTCTTACAGCTCCTTACATCTTCTTACAGCTCCTTACATCTTCTTACAGCTCCTTACATTTCCTTATAACAATCTATCTATCTAAAACGAGAAATAAAACAAGTCCAACATGTCTTTAACACAAAAAAAACAACAACAATTGATGCAAAGCACATGCGAAGTACAGGTATAGCACCAGTAATTTCCTATATTTGAGCGTCAGCTTCCTATGCAATTTTGGTTTACATTATTTAACTCTATCATTGGTCCTTGTATATATTAATGGTTTTTACTTGTTATCGGTGCTGTACGTCTTCCATTGCATAATTTCATCTCTTTAAAGCCTTTGTCAATCTAACCCTTTCAAATCATTTTCAAACAACTGTTTGTGGTTCCCAAGAATCCTCTCGGTTCGTTCAAGCGTAAGTCTGTACAAATTTGTATCTTCTAACACCTTCTGCAGGATCTGCTCTGGCTGATGGTGGTTGTTGCGGCTGACTCATGTACTTCACTAATGTACTCTTGATGATTTTGTCTCTTCAGGGCCACTGTATGTCATGTAGTTCTCAAAGCTTTTGTATAGGGGTAGCTGTTATCTTATCATATAGTGTGGACTATGCATGCTGATTCTTTCTCAGCACAGCCCTACTAAGATTTATGATAAAAAACGCTCGTGCTAAACCTTTACAAATGTCGCTTGAGAATTATGTAGTATGTGCTAGTGCGTATATTCCTGTCATAGCAGCGTATATTGCAAGATGGGGGCAAGTTGTCCACATTTACCGGCTAAATAGGGTTTTATTCAGGTTTAGTGATCTTAGTTTGAAAAAGCGCGAGGCGCACTGAGGCGCAAAGGGTCCCGAGGCGCGAGGCGCGAGGCGAAGGCGCGCGCCTCAAGAACGCAGACCTTTTTTTAGCTAAAAAAAGGTTTGAAAACAATTTACATGACATATTTATGATAATTAAGTAAAATAGTGACATCAAAGAACAATTGTACATCAATATAAGTACCAAAAGTATCGCAAATAATCAACAAGGCGGTAATTTAGCATGATAATATTATAAAAAGTAAAAACACATGCACACACAAGAACTTAGTAAAAGTTTAGAAACAAAGAAACAAGCATAGTCATGAAGACATGAAAGAAAACATGAACATATAACATAGTTCTTCAAGTAATATAAAATCAACTAGACGTCGTCATCATCATCCAACACCACTTGCTCAGGATCAACATCATCAAATCCACCAATATCGTCATCTCCTATGTCCTCTTCCTCCTCCTCTTGATACTCTGCAACATTCTCATCCTCATCCTCATCTTCATTTTCATCAACTAATTGAAATCGTCCACGAGGCCTAGAAGATGAAGCAGGAGCCTTTCCTTTATCCTTGTTAGATATAGAGCCTTGCTTAGTGGTGCTTCCTTGAGATGTTCTACGTCTAGTGTAATAATTAGGCTCATCTACCCCAGAGGCTCGGGCAACAGCAGCCCATGTCAAATTATCATCTTCAAATATAAGAGTATCATCATCTGAATCACCATCCATCCTTCCAAGCAACCACTCATTACTTCCATCAATATCCTTTAAGAGAATGGGATCCATGGAGGTACTCTCTTCATGTCTAAGCTTCAAAGCACGATTCGCTTTGACAAAAACCAAGTCATTCAAGCGAGACTGGGCTAATCGATTTCTCTTTTTGGTATGAAGCTGGTAACAAGAAAATAGCTTTTATTAGACTTCATTAATCATTATTAAATATTAATAAATGTAAATGGTAAATTATCAAAAGGATTAACGTTCGATTTTTCTAACTTACGTGTTGAAATACACCCCAATTCCTTTCACACCCGGTTGCACTACAAGTGAGGCTAAGAACACGAATGGCAAACTTCTTCAAATTAGGTGCTTCAGCTCCGTAATTACTCCACCAATCAGCTAGTAGAAAATAAAATTGAAAAGTTATCTTCGATTATAATATTTTAAGGAAAACAAAAGAGAAAAATACATAGGCAAACTTATCAGATATTCTTACCGGGAGCTAGTGCATTCCTTTGCCTTTTAGCCATGTTCATCCCAAAGAGGCCTTGAGCATTTTTGTACAAGTTTAATTCTTGGAGAATCTTATCTTGAGTTCCCAAATCCGGAACCAACCTTGCTATGCAATCATATAAACCCTGGACAACTTCCCTACAATCTTCGATGCTTTGGTTTGAATAATAAATTTCCGGATTTAGAAAATGCCCGGCCGCATGCAAAGGTTGGTGAAGTTGGCATTCCCATCGTGTATCAATAAACTTGAATGCCATTTCATAATTCTCCTCTTTATGTCCAAAGCTTTTAGCAATGGCTTCCTTAGCTTTATCCATGGCCTCATAAATATAACCCATTGGAGGCTTCTTTTCTCCATCAACAATCCGAAGAACCTTAACAAGAGGGCTTGCCAACTTAAGAGAATAGAGAACATTCTTCCAATAGCTCTCTTGTAAAATGTAGGATGCCATCTTCTTCCCTTTTGCTTCCTTAGACCATTTACTCTCATTCCATTCTTGTGAAGTTACCATCTTCCTCAACGCATTTCTTTGCTTGTGAAAAGAAGAAAGAGTGATGAAGGAAGCGGCAAATCTTGTGATAGCCGGTCTATGCAAATTTTTTTGACTCGTGAACCGCCTCCTCATGTTAAGAAGAGGAACGGAGCTATGGATGTAAGCATTGATGAACATGCTCTTCTTTAATGCAATCTTGACCTTTGGAACTTGATTTCCAATATCTTCCAAGATGAGGTCAAGACAATGTGCGGCACATGGAGTCCAATATAGATGTGGCCTCTTAGCCATTAGCAACTTCCCTACATAAATTTATTTTAACAACAATGATGTAAGACAGTAAGAAACTAAAAATGTAACCGAAAAGGCAAATAACTAATTCAAGTCATTCAAAACTTTTAGAGAAGAATTCTTACCCGCCTTGACATAATTAGATGCATTGTCGGTCACCACTTGGACCACATTCTCCTCTCCAATTTCCTCCACCAAATCATCAAGAATTTTGAATAGAAGATTTGCATCCTTCACAACATCGGAAACATCCATCGATCTAATAAAGACCGAACCCTTAGGAGAGTTCACAAGAAAGTTAATAATGTCTTTTTGAACCGTGGAATCACGCCATCCATCGGATAATATTGAACAACCCTTTTGAGCCCATTCTTTCTTGTTCTTTACCATTGCTTTCTCGGTATCCTCCACTTCTTTTTTGAGGAGAGGAATCCTTGCCTCATACATTGAAGGTGGTTTTAAACTTGGGCCAAATTGACCAATAGACTCACACATGACTTGAAAACTATCAAGTGTAAGTAAGTTAAAAGGAATAGCACCATCATAGAAGAATCTAGCAATATCCCTACAAACTTTGTTCCTTAGATCTTTCCTACACATCTCATTTAAAGTCTTTTGCATTCCTTGATCCTTCCCTTCCTTTCTTGCCTTCACAACATCGGCGGGATTAGGAGTGAAGAACATATCTATTGGACCTTTTGTCTTTGATCTCTTTGAAGGCATGCTATTACTACCGTTTGACCCACCACTTGTGAATTTTCCACCCTTAGGCATCTCAACACACTCATCATCATCATCTTCTTCATCAAAATAGGTTTGTGGCAAGCGTTTAGACATATCATAGGCTTCTTTACTTGCCTTTTTAAGCTCCATGTAATCTTGGATTTCTTTCTTAACATGCTCGGGAACCCTTTGACAACCTAGTGTGTTTCGATGCCCACCAACTAGATGTTGTTTTAGTCGGAAAACACCCCCGGTGGTTCTCACTCCGCAAAAATTGCAAAAGAAATTATTTGTATTTGTTGGATCTTGCTTCCCATACTTTCTTCCGGGGTCTAACGATTTAGAGGAAACCGAACTCGAACCCGAAGTGTTACCGGTTGGGTTTGAATCCTCCATTTAACTCACCGTTTCAGCTCTCAAACTAAAATTCAAATAGCAATCAAGCAAATAGTTAGTGAGACACTAATGACTAATCACTAATTGCATTTTACTACCAACAAAAAAAAAAGACAAAACAGACGTAATTGATTTGCTAGCTACCAGCCTGTCACTGACCACAAAATAAAAAATTTGGTTGTTGCAAATTTAACAAAAAAAATATTAACATTTCTAACCTTTGGCACACCTAGCTGGCTAGATGCTACCCTGCCCAGCCCCCCCCCCCAAAAAAAACATGACATTAGGTGTTGAAGAAGGGCAGAACAGAGGAGGGAAGCCGAGATAGAAGTCACAGAACAGAGGAGGAGAGTTCAGCAGCCCGAAAACAGGGGAGGAAAGCAAAAGAAAATGGCTTGAACAGAGACAGACATGGCCGAAAGAGAGGATGAGAGCTTTAGGGAGAGAGAAAAATGAAAAAAAAAGGAGAAGAAGGCGACAGCCATGGCCGCCTGGCCGGCTGGTCGATTGTAGCAGAGGCCAGAGAAGACGCAGCGAAGCACGAAGAAGAGAAGAAGAAGAACAAGAGGACGAAGAAGCGAAGAAGAACAGGAGGACGAAGAAGAGAAGAACAGAAAGCATACCTGGTCGACTGAGATGAAGGCTTCGGCTGAGAAGATTTGAGGCCTCTAGGGTTTCGAACGGTGGAGCAGTGTCGAGGTGAGAGTCGAGGTGAGAGCTGAAGAAGGCAACCAAAGCAACTTTAACGATTTTCGTCCAACTCTAAATTTTTTTTTTGTGAAGGAAGCCTTATGATCTTCTGGGCGCGCGCTTGTCTCGCCTTGCGCCTCGGCGTGAGGCGCCAAGAGGCGCACGCCTCACGTGGCTTCCGGGATGGGCGTCGCCTGGGTGTGTGTGAGGCGCCAGCCTATGCGCCTCTCGCCTAGGCGCGCCTCACCTGCGCCTTTTCAAACTAAGTTAGTGATTCTATTATCATTATCGTTTGTGTTATTTACTTATGTACTCTGGGGTTTGGACAGGAAAAATACCTGGCTCCCTGATTGGCGATACGGTTGATTTGCAGCCATGTCTCGGGATCATGGGGAGGAAGAAACACTATTTGATCATATGCAGATGAGCTTCGCATTAACAGCAGCAGCATCAATATGGGCTTGTCAGTGCTTCAGATTTGGCATAGAATTCGTTTGATCCGTAAATTAGGCTCTTGCATGAAGGGTTATCATAATTAGCCCCCCCCCCCACAATGTCTCTGATTGGCAGATGGCCAAGGCCGAATCATGTGATCGCTGCCTTGGTGTTTTGCAGCATATTTTTGGATTTGTTTCGTTCGAGCCGTGGAATCAGCTACTGACAAAGTCAGGTTAGGCTGCCTACAATTCACCTCTTGGGGTGCGGCCTTTCCTCGGACCCTGCGTGAATGCGGAATGCTTGTGTACCGGGCTGTCCTTTCGTTCAATTTATTATGCTTTGAAAGCATACATTTTTGGCGTAATGGATAAATGAATAATGTCCAATGTTTTATTTTTGGTGGGTGATACAGTGAGGGGTTTGAGTTCAAATGCTTAGGGCCTTTCTATCCTCTGCTCTTATCGCTTCAGCCTTATCTCTGGTAGGTAGTTGAGATCTCTTGTCTGCATAGTAACGTAGCATAACCCCATCTCTGGTAGGCAGAATGGATGGAAGCGGTAACCCTTGTTTGTTATGGAGCTTGTGCCCATCATCTTCTCAAAAGCGAGGTAGAATGTCTTGTTGTTTAATGGCTATTGCATCTCAGGAAAATATCTTTTTTTGGGTGCAAAGCAAGGTAATGCATTAATAATAGAAGCAATAATTATATAAATCTATTCTTCACTTCTATAGCGACCTCCATGGGCGGATCCATGTTATAGCTAGGGGTGTCCATGGACACCCCTAGCCCCCCCCCCCAAAAATAAATTCTATTTAAAAAGTGGTTAATTTAGTAACAATATTAATTAATGGACACCCCTAAAAAAAGTGTATATTAATAACGATGTTAATTTATAGACACTCCTATTCCAAATGTCTGGATCCGCCACTGGGCCTACCTCATGAGTTTGTCTATCTATAGGAGATCTTAAACGTGTGTAACTATCCACTAAAGTTGACAGTATAATTAGAAATCTTCTCATATATGTCCCATAAATTATGAATTAATACCAAGCAGTCTGTCCAAATCACTAGTTCCCTTCAGCCCATTTACAATCATTTACAATGATTTTTAAATAGCGACAACTTACGCTATCAAAGCAAAACCGATAGCAAAGAATAGAATACCACTATCATCTTCTTCCTTCTTCAATCCACTTTTGCTTGTCTAAGTACCTTTCTTCTGCTCTGATTGTAGTATTGTGAGGGTGGAATGGTTGGTTTTCTGGCCAATCTAGCCACTTTGTATATCATATTCATCTGTATTTCTATTAACTAATATATTTTAGTTTTTAAATAGTAGTTGTCTCTCCAATTATGAGATTTGTTCTCGATCTCTATGATAGTGAGAATTTTTATTTGTATTGGTTAATATAATCTGCTTTAGCATAGATTTTCCCTTGCATGCGATGAACCAACGTGGCGCTTCAATTGATCTCAACACTTCACGTACAGTATCTCATGTGAGAAGAGTTCTCTTAGGAAGACTACACTAGGTCAACAAATATATTGGAAAGAAGATGTTAAAATAGATATGTGGACCTTAAAATGAAGATTGTATTTTGATATTAGAGTTTGTATTTGCTTGCGTTCCATATACGTTGTAGCTGCCAGATGACTAATTATTTAATAAATTCTTTTGTTTTGTAGCCACCCAAAAAAGAAAAGAAAAGAAAAGGGAACCAGTTAACCAACAGTTCATTGTAACTTGTAGCTCCTCCTTTTCGTTTGCCAATTACCCCAGGACAACCTATCCCCTGGCTTTCAAGCCAAATTTACTGTGTGCTTGTAGTTAAATTTTTGTTAAATAATATAGAGATATTTTCAAGCAAGTAAAAGGCTAGAGGGTATAAGGTCCAGGATGTTCGTTGAAGGCGTATCAAAGGCTATGAAGATCAAGCGTTTCTGGATGAAAAGAAGATGAAGTGAAAGGAAATGATGAATATATCATAATTGGGATGATTTTCTATAGTTGAAACGTGATTACAAGGTAACTATTATATATTTACAAATTACAAATCCTATCCATTGTATGCATATATATATATATATATATATATATATATATATATATATATATATA